>JBBMOL010000224.1:947115-1029774 GCA_037954665.1 Laguncularia racemosa
TTTAAAAAGCATGCCTCTTATTCAACTTTCCTTGTGTCTTCAGATAATTTAGACTCTTGTTATCGGAATGAATGATGAACTCCTTAGGCCATAAGTAATGCTGCCACGTTTATAAGGTCCTTACTAGGGCATACAACTCCTTATCATACACAGGGTAATTTAAAGTAGCACCGTTAAGTTTCTCACTAAAGTACGCTATTGGTTTGGAATCCTGCATTAACAACACCACTAATAACTTTCCCAAAAGCATCACATTCTATCTCAGATACTTTCTCAAAATTAGGTAATACTAATAAAGGTGTGTTAGTTAACTTACCTTTCAATGTATGGAATGCCTACTCATGCACTTCAGTCTACTTAAATTCGGCATTCTTCTTAACAAGATCATTTAGAGGAGTAGCGATGGAACCGAAATACCTCAAAAAACCTCATGTAAAAACTTGCTAATCCAACGAAGCTCCTGACTTCATTTGAATCTTGGGTGTTGGCTACTCCTGGATCACCTTCACCTTTTCCTCATCTACAGCTATCCCATCTACACCTATAACAAAACCAAGAAAAACCACGGTTTTCCATACAAAAAGTGCACTTCTTTAAATTGCCAAGTAATTGGTTTACCCTCAAAACATTAAACACACACTGTAGGTGCTGAAAATGAACATCTAATGTCCTGCTATAAATTAAAATGTCATCAAAATAGATGACCACAAACTTTCCAATAAAATCATGTAGAATGTGATTCATTAATCCCATGAAAGTGCTAGGTGCGTTTGTTAGCTTGAAAGGCATTACCATCCATTCATATAATCTATGTTTAGCTTTAAATGTTGTTTTCCATTCATCCCCTTCTTTCATACGAATTTTGTAATAGCCATTCTTTAGGTCAATTTTAGAAAATAAATGTGCACCATGCAATTCATCAAGCATGTCATCTAGCCTAAGAATAGGATGCATGTACTTAAATGTTTATTTTGTTTATTGCCCTATAGTCGACACATATATGCCACGTTCCATCCTTCTTTAGGACTAGTATGACAGGCACTAAACATGGGCTAAGGCTTTCTCTAACAAATCCCTTCTCCATTAATCTATCAACCTGCCTCTGAATTTCCTTAGCCTCTTCAAGAATAGTTCGGTATGCTGGCTGATTAGGAATAAATAAGCCTGGTACGAAATCAATTTGGTGCTTGATACCTTATAGTGGAGGTAGACCCTTCATATTCCTGTAATAAAGACACCACCATATTAGGTAATAAAGGGTTAAGGTCAGTATTAGTAAAATATAAATTCTTGTACATAAGTACAAGTAGTTGTTGCTTTACCAACATTGTACTCTTGACCTCACTTTTTCTCACGATATTCTCTCCTCTCTATGTTTCAAAATCTTTTCCCTCGTTGCTCACTAGTGTTTATTTCTCACTTTTCCCTTCTTCTCACTCTTCTCTCGCACGCTCACATGTTTCTCTCAGAATTCTTTTACAATCCTCACAAGCTTCCCATGGTTTCTGTGGGGTTAGAACCACCTTCCTTTTATTAGAACAAAAGAATATTGGTTCTTTATCCATCGTACTTCACCTTCCTATCAAATTGCCATGGTCGCCCTAGAAATAGGTGACTAGCCTGCATAGGAACCACATCACACATCACTTCATTTTTATAACTCCCTATGGAGAAGGCTATAAGAACCTGCTTAGTCACCTTCACTTCCCTACATTCATTCAACCACTATAATCGATATGGCTTTGGATGCTTTACAGCTTTCAACTACACCTTATCAACCAATAAAGTGCTAGCAATGTTAGTGCAACTGCCACTATTAATGATCAAACTACATACTTTTTTTTTATACATGACACCATGTATGAAAGATATGTTCACGTTGGATCCCTTCACCATTCTCCTACAGTTGAACACTAAGTATTCGCTTAGTGACATATAACTCTCACTCACGAGTCCCTCCAAATCAACATCCTCATACTCCTCTGACGGTGACACATCATCCTCCTCAGAGCTGATGCTCTCACATCTCCATCATCATGAATAATCATAGCCCTTTGATTTAGGCTCTGAGATGCAATATGTCTAAATCCTTGACACTTGAAACATTTAATATCTCTAGTTCTAGAAGATGGTTTAGGTGTCAGTTTTAACTTTAAATGTAGTAATTGGACTCTTAGCCATCACGTCCTCTTTAGGCTTCGAATCTATAAGATTCTTCTTCCAATTGGACTTCCATGAAGAGCTAGAAGTTACCCTAGACCTTGGATTGCTCTCATACTTCAATTGTTGCTCCACCTTGATCGCCCTATACAATAATTCTTCTATATCTAAATAATGATGTAAGTCCACCATGTCACCAATCTCCCTATTCAGCCTATTGAAGAACTTAGCCATTGTAGCCTCATCATCTTCTTCCACTTTGGCTCTAATCATGGCTATCTCCATCTCCTTATAATAGTCCTCTACACTCTTAGACCCTTATGTCAATCCCTAAAATTTCTTGAGTAAATCCCTTTGATAGTGACTCGGGACAAACTGTTTCTTGCATGATAGTTTTCATCTCATCCCATGTACTAACAGATCTTTCTCTATACCTATGCCTATTACGTACCAACTGATCCTACCACACACTAACGTAATCTGAAAATTTCACTGCAGCCAATTTAACCTTCTTCTCCTCAAAATAGTTTTGGCATTTAAATACATGATCCATCTTTCTCTCCCACTCCAAGTACAATTTTGGATGATTTTTCCCTTAAAACAAGGGTATCTTCATCTTAATACATCTTAAGTTACTGCCTCGCTCTAGGTGTTCCCTCTCTCCCTTACATAATTATACTACCAAAATTAGTTTCCTCACCTTCTTCTATCCTAATCCCTCCCCTCAAGGTTCTACTCTACCTCCCTAAAGGGGTTTGGCTAGGGGTTTTCCCTTTACTTCTTTCTATTTATCCAT
Organism: Laguncularia racemosa; assembly: GCA_037954665.1. Lineage (NCBI taxonomy): Eukaryota > Viridiplantae > Streptophyta > Magnoliopsida > Myrtales > Combretaceae > Laguncularia > Laguncularia racemosa. Next base: position 950,072 of record JBBMOL010000224.1, read on the forward strand.
CCTCTAAAGGATTTGTTTAACCCAACACTCAAGATCCTCTTCCCCCCCCCATAAAAGCCACAAACATAAATTCTGATTCTCCCCCCTTCCCCCCTTTATCATCTCCAATTGTTTTTTTTCCCAAATATCTCTACAACAAGAAAATAATTTTTAGAAACACAATTATAATATGTTTCCAAAAACTCACTCGTGTATTGCTTTTCCAAAATACTAATTCTCTCAAATCCACTGGGTGTTTTTTCTTCAAAAAAGAATGCCCTCAAAACCCCGCTCTTAAAAATTTTTTCATATAAAATTGGTTTGGGGAAACCTCGTAAAGGGTTAATCACAAAGGGAAAAATTTTATTGATTACTTGTTGGTTCTAAGTAACGACAAAAAATGGAGTTTAACTATTTTTTAAATTTGAAAAGAAAAATTTATAAATCCCAAATTTGGAAACACAAGCCCAAATAATCCCTATCAAAAAAAATTTGAATGAACCCAAAATTTTTGCCAGAACTGTCAATGAGTATAAATTTCAATTCGAACGAAAAAATTGGGAAACAAAGATATGTGTTACAGAAAGAATTGGAAAGTATATTGTAAACAATTGATTTGTGTTTTGCCAAAAAAAGAATTTATCTTTGGGGATTTTTCCCCAATTGGATCTTTTTTCGGGCCGAATTTTTTTTTTTTTTTATAGTAATTCTAAAAGATAGAACAAGAAGAACCCAAAAATTTTAATTTCAATGAACTAAGAAAAAATGGTTGTTTTTTGGTCATCAAGGGATTTAAAAAAACCCCGAATCAAATTTCTTTTTTTAATACGAATTCGGGGTTAAAAAAAGAAAATAATGGAATTGATTTAAACAAATAATTTAAAAAAGGGAAAAAGGTTACTTAAATTTAAAAAAACTAAAGCTCAAATTTGGATGTGCCAAAACCCCTTTTAAAAGCACACCCAAAAAAGCCCTTAAAAAAAAAAAAAGATATCTCAAGTCTAAGAAAAAATCGGATAAAAAAATGGCACTTTTCGAATAAAACCTAATGAGAAATGATAAAAATTAAAACAACTAATAAACAATTTTAATACCACAAGGGAAAGGGGCTTCTAACAACACTTTTAATTTTTTTTAATCCTGCAAATGAACCTCAATTTGAAAAAAGAAAACCAACCCAAAAAACAACCCCTTTTTCCAAAATTGGGAAAAAATTCACTTAACAAGGAAACCCTTTTAAAGATAAAATTGAATCAACTTGAAAATTTCCCTTCAAAAAATTTTCACAAAATTTTCTTTTGGATAACAACAAGTAAATCTGACCAAGAACATCTCAATTCAACCCTGATACAACACACTGAGAAAAAAAGAAATCACAAAAAAAAATAAAATTTGATAAAACTAAACTTTTTCAAGATGTTGCACCCCGCCAAAATTTCAAGTTTGGAATTGAAATTGATAAGATTTGGAAACCCAAAGGTATAAAACCCAAAATTAAAACGGAAAAGAGTGTATATTCTGAAAAAATGATTTTCCCTCAAACCCTCTCTTAAGCAAGTATTTTTACTTGCTATTTTGGGTTTTTTAAAAAGTGCTAAAAATTTTCAATTTTGCCATTTTTAAAGGGTAGTAACCCAAAATTTAAAGTTACAAAAAAAAAAAGTGCCCCCAAAAACCCAAATAAACCAAAAAAGTTTTATAAAAAGAAAAATAAAAAAGAAATTTCTTTAGATCCCCGGTCTTCTATAGGACCCAAACGGCCCAGTCATCCCCTTTTCGGGTTTGGGGTCCATGGTAACCCAAAAGCTGAGTCTGGGAGTTTTTCCATTCCCCTATAGAAATGATAATTTTTGCCTGTTGGAACACAATAAAAACAATAATGGGAAAAGGGGTTTTAATATAAAAAAAAATTTTTTCCGGGGTCAATTCCCAAAAAAATGGCCCCTAAAATCCCAAGTTTGAAATCCTTAGTTCTTGCCCTAATGAAAAAAGGTTTCTTTTTGGGATTTTTATTCCTACCCCAAAAATACCAAATGATGGAAAACCCTTTAAAGGTATTTTAAAACCTTTAAAAACTCGATGCTTGAATTAAAAACAAACCAAAGGAATGTCTTAAACAAGTTAAAGGGAAAACTAGCCCCCCAAAAACAGTGTTGACGAAACCAAAGGGGTTATCAAAAAAAAATTTTCCCCAAGAAATTTGGGTTTTGAAAAAAAAATCCATGGGGTTCTTTTTAAAGAACAAAAGGGGTTTTTTTTTTTTTTTTTTTTTTTTTTCAAAGAAAAATTTTGTTTTCAATATTCAATGTAAAAATCTTTTGGTCACCCCCCTCTCTTGGGTATATAAAGAATCCCACAAAAAAAAAAAATTAATAACCTTTTTTTCCTTTAACCCATAGCACATGGCCCTTATCTTCCTTTGCCCACAACTTTAACAAATTATTCTAATGAAAAAACCCAAAAAAATTTCAATAAAACAAAACCCAAAAAACCCCAAACCCGGAAAAAAATTTTGGCCCCCCTTTTTTCGGGTTAAAAAAAAAATTGTATCAATTCAAAAGACTTCCAAACCCTTACTTCCCTCTATGGAATGTGAATAAAATTTGATGGGTTTTATTTCTCCTTTATAAATAATTTTTTTCCTTGGGTTTGTAAGTCCATGACAATTTCCTTTTGAAAAGCGTCTTTTCATCCTCCTACCCCTCTACTCGGGTTTTTGGGCCTCAAATTCCCTTGCAATGGATCTAAAGTTTTTGGGGTTCTATTCCTTAGATGCTTTTTGACCCTTTCGTAAATTTAAAACTTATAAAAGAATTTTTGGCTCCCATGTTGAAGAAACCAATGTTGGTTGAGCAAAATTTTAAAACAGACCCAAAATTTAAAAATTACATAGAACAAAATTTAAGGGTTTTTTTTAAAAGTAAACCTTAAACCTTTTTAGCTTTCTAATTTAACTTTTTTTTTAAAATTTTTTCCTATACAAGATATCGCATATAGATAAAGGGGGATTTTAAAATCCCTATTACGACATTCCTTCTTCAGTTTATTCCATGGCTGCTAAAATAAATTTGTTTGGGGTATTGTCTAGACTCTTCATTCGCCTTTTCCCTTGCATCCATGCCCTTCATAGCAAATACTCAAGAATTTGCGATTTGGGAAAAATTAGCTCTTTTCTAGTTTGGGCGATTGTTTTACCCCTTCCCATATAGTTTAGGGTGCATAATTTCCCACCTTTTTCCTTAGCCCTTTTAGGATAGATATTACCCATTTCCCTTGGCTATCCCACACAAAGCTTTATCGTAAAAATTTTCCCACAGGCAATTCAAAAAAACCTTTTTTTGATCGTTTGAGCTACAAAAAAAAAACTTTTTCCCCCTTAAGTATAGTCACTTTTTTGGGATAATGCCCTTTTTTCCCGAAATTTCTAGCAAACTCCCCTTTATAGGTTTTACTTTGAGACATGATGGGACCCTAAGCTAGAAGGGGGAAATGTGGACCCCTTGAAGTGCCATTTGGGAACCAATCACAAAAAACTCAAGCGAAACAATTCAAGGAAGCACTTAATGGGTTGAAAAAAGGATGCCAAGAAGCCGGAAAGGATTGGAGCAACCATGAGAATGAACAAAAAACTCAAGCGAAACAATTAAAGGGAAGCACTTAAGGGGGTTGGGTTTAAAAGGTTGCCCCAAGAACCCGGGGGGGGGGGGGGGGGGGGGGGGGGGGGGGGGGGGGGGAAAAAGGTTTGGAGTAAACCATGAAATAAAAATTGCATTTGTAAAATCATTAAAGGAGATAAAAGGGCATAGGAGTTTAAAAGGCTGCCGGTCTTGAAAACCCCTGTTTAAAAAGGGTTGCCGGCCCCTTAAACCGGCATTGAAATTTAAAGGAGTGACGGGGGAAACTACGCGGGCCCTTTAAAGCCACCGCCTAATCCCTGGCGTACATCCAAAACGCCGGCTAGAAAGGGCCCCCTACTAGCCCCCGGGCGTACAATGTTTTGCTTTTTTATTTTGCCGAAAACTTTTTTTATTTTATGTTTTTGGGCTTTTTTTTTTAACGAATTGAAAACCCTTATTAAAAGCCGGGGTTTTAAAAAAAAAAACAGATAGAACTTAGATCCCAAACTTTGGGAAAAAACACTTTTAAAGAAAATTTCCCCCCCTTGGGTTTTTAAAAGAACTTCTCTTGACTTATGGGTTCTCTTCCATGGCGTTCAACCTCGACTTATAAATTGGGGCCTTTACCCCGATTGTGGCTCAACAAAATTACCAAGGTTTTTTGCCTCTTTTTAGGCAACGGGTCGCGGTTCCATTTTGATTGTTTTGGCATCTTGGTTGAAAATTTAAAATTTTATTGGTAAGGGTTTTCATCCCCCTAGGCGTGGTTAAATTTAAATTTTGTTTCAGGGCCCAAGGTTTTTTTTAAAAAAATTTTTTCATTTTGAGAAAGGTGAAAAAGGCATTTTTTTTATCATAATTCTTAAGCTTTTTCCCAAGAAATTCTTTAATTATTTTAGAGAAATCAAAAGGGGAAATGGAAACAAAATCAGTTTATTTTTTATATTTCGAGTTAAAGGGACTTTGAGTTCAAAGTTTAAAACCAATTTGGAGGATTCCCTTAAAAATTTGGAAGGTAAAAAGATTGAAGGAGGGAAAAATGGAGAATTAAAGTCGCCGGCCTTTATGGCCGGTTTTAAAAGAACGTCCCCGGCCCCTTGGACCTTTTCTTTTTTTAAATTTGCATCTTCCCCCTCCCCCTTGCAAAATATTGGGTTTTAAAATGTCGTTTAAAGAGGGGAATTTTTTGTAAAATTTTTAAAGTGTTTTTTAGAGTATTTTTTAACCTATTTTTTAAGGGGAAAATTTTGTGGGGGATCAAATTTTGGGAGAAAACTTTGTGATCTTCGGGGAGTTTTAACATCCTTTGGAAGGTTTTGGGGTTTTTCCCTTTTTCAATTAAGGTTTTAATTTGTTTTTGGTTAAAATTGGTATTTCTGAACTTCTTTTCCCTGAAAATGAAATTTCCCAACCCTTTGACCCCCCCAAATTGAATTTTATTTTTTTTTAACACGAATCTTTTTGAATCTTAAATGTTTTTTATCTCCATAAAATTCCCAAAGCCCTTTTCCGGGTGGGAAATTGGATGAAACCCTAAAATTTTAAAAAGGATTTATAGCCATGTTATATGATTGGGAATTTTTAGGTTTTTATTCATGTTTGCAATTCCTTTGATTTAAAATTTATTTTTGGTCTTTGATTAAAATTGTTAGAAACCCTTTTGAAAAGGGGATTTTAAATTAAAGGATTTGTTAGGAATTCTTAATTAAATTGATTATCAATCCGGGAGTTGAGTTTAATTTGGTTTTAATTTAAAGAGTTTATGGTAGGCGCAATGAAATGTTTTCTCAAAAATTTAATTCACAAAGGGTTTTAGGGTTAATTGATTTGGGGGCATTAGTTGTTTGTAGCTTGGGGGAGGTTTTAAGAACAAAATTTTTTGTTTCCCTTGGGGTTAAATTTGGGGAACGCGGCCCCCGACTAATTAATTTAAAGGTTTAAAAAATCCTTAAAAAGGTTTTCAAAAAAACTCATTTGAAAAACCTTAAAAACCACTATTTATAAAACAATTTTTGCATTTTGATTAAGGGAAACAAGGGTGAATTTCAAATTTCCCCGGTTCATAATTAAAATGATTCTTCATAAAATTCCCCTTTGGGTTTGTTTTAATTTTAAATTTTTAGCTTGGGACATTTAAAAACCCCCTTTTTAAAAATCTAAAAAAATTTTGGATAAGAATTCCCATAGGTCTAATACTCTTTTGGGTTCCCCTTGGGGATCGAAAACCCTTATTTTTTCCCAACCACTCTATTACTTGAAAACCGACCGTGCACTTCCCTGAAATTTACGCTCCCCATTTTATATATACGTTCTGAGCGTATCAATTTTTTGGCGCCTTTTCCCGGGGCCCAATTTAAAATTAGTTTTTCGAAATTCCCTATTGGTAGCCCTGGGTTTGGAAATTTTACGTTTTTTCTTGGTTTTTGGGGCCTCTTTGAAAAGTGTTACTTTCCGCAAGAGTGGGAAGTGCTAATCCCCTTACCTTTGGGATATTGAGTTTTGAACGTACTTACGCCAATTAGAAGAGACAAAAAAGGAAAGAGAACAAGTAAAAAGAGAGGGCGAATAGGATAAGTAAGTTTCAGGGTGTTCACCAGCATTTAGAAAATTTCCTTTTTCCAAAAGGATTCGGAACCCCCATTGTTAGACCAACTTAAAAACCCAAAAATTTTTTTAAGTTTTAAACCGGCATCATTCGAATACATACAATCCTGGGTACCAAAAAAAAAAAGGGGGGGGAAAAGAATAACAATTAACCCCCCCTAATTTTTTCCCCAAAAAAACCCTCCAAATGCCCAAAATTTCAAAAAACCCCCCCCCTCAAGGAAACTCATGAGGGGGGTACAAAAAAAAAAACTGACAAAACCTTTTCCCCAAAAAACCAAAAAAACTTCTATTTTTTAAAATTAGAGGGGGCAACTCGGGCAAATTGCAAAAACAGCTAATATTAAAAACCCCCAGGGGCTTTGCCTAAAAAAAAAATGAGGAAAACCAAACAAAAACAAACCCCCTTTTTTTCAAAAGGGGGGGTAGGGGGTTAAGAAAGTGAAAGGGAGGGAAAAATTAAAAGGGGGAAATAAAAGAAAGGTAAGTAGAAAGGGGAGGAAACCCCCCATCTAAAACCCAGTGTTGGGGGGCCCCTTTTTTTCCCCCAAACCCCCCCCTTTAAAAGGGAAAAATCAAGCAGAGGGGGTTGGGAAACCCAAATTTTTTTAGGTTTTGGGGACCCCATTTTTAAAAGGGGGGGCAAAAAATATTTTTTCTTTTTAAAAGGGCCTTTTTAAAAAAAAATTTTCCAAAAATATCCCCCAAAACCCTGAAAGAGCTGCTTTTTTAAAAAAAAAAAACCATGGGGGGGTTTTTAGGGGAAAAAATGTTTTTGGCAGAGTTCAGCTATCATAGAGAAGAAATCTTCTTACTACCTAGAAAGCTAAAAAAACAGGGGTTTTAATTCCCCTTTAAAACCAAATTTGGTTTTAAAAATTTTTTTTTTAGAAGTTTTTATTGATTCTGGGGGCCCCAATTTAATTTAAAAAGCCCCTTTTTAAATTTTTAAAAGGGAAAAATTTGGAAAAGGCCCCAAAAAGGGGAAAAAGGGAACCAATCAAAGTGCGCCCCACGATAAAGCTTGGGGTTTTTCCCAAAGGGGAAAAATGGGGGGTGTCTTTTTTTTAAGGTCGAAAAATTCCCCTTTTTCCGTGGGCTTTTTCCCCCCTTTTGGAAAAAGGGAAAAAGATGAAAAGGGGGAAATTTCCCCAATTTTTTGGGGGGGGCCATTCCTAGCCCCAGGTTTAAACTCTAAATTTTTTAGGAAAAAGGGGAAACTCCCCTTAAGCAAATTTTTGGGCCCGGGAACATTTTATATGTTGAAACCTGTGTTTTTTCTAATGAAAACAAAGTATTTTTTAAAAAATCGCTGAGGGGGGAAAAATTTTAAAAAGAGTGGAGGAAAAAGTAGGGCAAACCATTTTTGAAGCTGTCTTTAATTTTAAAAAATATTGGGGGGGGGAAAGGAAAAAACAAGAAAACAAAGGCTGTAAGGGGGGAAAAACCCCCCCCTGAAAAAAGGGTTTTTTCTTTTGAGAAGGGGGGGCCACAAAAAAAAACCCCCAGTGCCGACAAAAAAAAGCCCAGGGGGGGAAATTTAACCTTTAAAAACTTTTCTAAACAATTGTTTTTTATGAGTGGGTTTTTTTTCAGGGAAAAAAATGGCCTCAAAATTTTAAAAAAGCGCCTATTTTTAAGAAAAAATTTCGCAGCGATTCCCCAAAGGCCCTTTTGGGGAAAAAAGGGAAATTTTCCGGGGGGGGGCCCCAAAGGGGAAATTTCCCCAAGGGAAAATTTTTTGAAAACCCCCAAAAAAAAAATTTTTGGGGGAAGCTGAAAAAAGGGCACCCTAACCCCCCGGGAAGGGAAATTTTGGTTCCCCCCCCGAAGAGATGGTAAAATTTTTGGAAATTTTTTTAAACCCTTGTTTTAAACTGAGATGACAAAACCCCAAATCCCCCCTGATGACTAAAAAAAAAGCGCTCTAGGGGGGGCAGCCTATTTTTATGTTTACTTTATTTGTGTTTTGTTGTTTTCTTTTTAATTATTTTTAGGAAATGCAAGGTGAATTTTTCAAAAGGACCAATCTCCCCAAAGTTAAACTTTGAGGGAATTTAAAAATGGCTTCTACATGTTATACCAGGGAGTATAGTTCCTTTTTTTTCTTATTTCCTCCAAATTTTTTTTTTGGGCATTGATGTGAGACAGTGTGGATACTGTCTATTCTTAAGTGTGGGAAGGGATGTAGGTATTAAAGTTGAGATGAGTATTGCCTGTTCTGTGCTTTGATGATCATACTCTTCCATTATCTTGAATGTATTTGTCCCTGAGTTATCTGATAATTTTTAGGCCCAATTTTTTTTCAAAACTTTTGATGGAAATCTGAGATTATACAAAAAAAAAAAAATGAAACCTTTTGATCTGTTTTTTATTTATTAAAAATAATAACTCATTATTATGCCCTACTCACCACTGTTGTGATTCTTGTACTTATTTAAAAATTTAATAAATAAAATCTTTAGAAATAAAATTTTAAACCTAGTTTTTAGCCTTATAATTTGAAGTTTAAGGTCTATTGAGTCCTCTGTGAAAGATAAACAGGGTACTTCGGGTCTCTTTTCTAGCTATTTGTATCTTCTTGAAAGTTCTTTGAAAGCTTTTCAACATCTAATAAAAGAGGTAAGGGAAACTCCCACTTAGTGATCCCTTATAAAAAAGTCTTAATTCTGTATAGAATTCAAATGAAATAAGTTGCATTACTCAATGACTCAGGTAATTGAGTTTAAGAGTATCTAACTTGAATGCTAGAGTGAGGGAGAGTTCGATGGGGCCCCTTTTAAAAACCTGGTCACTTGGTGATGACCCCGGGGATGTCCCGAATAGTGATCTCACTATAGCATAAGGCGGAGAGCAAAAGTTCAATACACGAAACTTATTTTATAGTAAAAAAAAAATAAAGAAAAAAAAAGAAAAAAAAAAAAAAAGAAAAAAAGAAAAAAGAAGAAGTAGAGTTTTAGTGAATGCTCATCAACAAGCTACAAGACTCTAATTAAAAGGGAGAAAATCTAGGAAAGGAATTGATACCATAATTCTTTCATTTTATGTTGACTTGTTTAAAGAAGTGATGTAAAGGATCATATCTTGCTAATTGCCAGTGAAGTTTAAAGGGTGTTTTTCCTTTAGGGGCTGAATATCTACTTTTGGAATAAGAATTCTTAGGTTAAACGCTTGGATTAAAGTTTTTTTTCTCTAGATTAGTTGGTTAATTTTGAGTATAGTACTCTAAACACATATCCCAGTTTGGTTTGAGTGGTGGGCAAACAAAAGTGTGAGTTAGAAGTAGAGATAACAGATGTTCAAGTTTGTATGATAATAAAAAAAAAAAAAATTTTACTTTCTAGGATAGATTTCTTTCTGGTTTTATTTTGCTTGAGGACAAGCAAAAAGTTTAAGTGTAGGGGGTTTAAAAAGCATTTTTACTCATAATTCATTAAGCAATTTGCAAGTATTCATTATTGATTTTAGAGAAATCACAAGGAAATGGTAAATTAATCATGTTTATTTTATATTTCAGATTGAAGGACTTTGAGTTCAAAGCTTAATCAATTTGGAGAGATTGCATACAAATTGAAGCATGAAAAGATTGAAGGTGGCAAGAAGAAAAGACTTAATAGGCCCCCCGGCCCTTTATGGCCGGCTTTTAAAAAAAGGCTGCCGGCCTTGGAAACCCTTCTTGTTTTAATTGCATCTTCTCGCCTCCCCCCCTTTCATATTTATAGGTCTTATGTCGATTTAGAGAGGAACTTTTGTCAAATTTTAGTTTCTTAGAGTAGTTTTAACCTAGTTTTAAGGGAAAATTTTGGAGATCAAATCTTGGAGAAAACTTTGTGATCTTCGTGGAGATTATCATCCTTTGTGAAGGATTTGTGGAGTTCCTTTCAATTAAGGTATTATTTGTATTGTTGAATTGGTGATTTTCTGAACTTCATTTCTGATATGCAATTCAAGCATTTGATCCAACCATTTGAATATGATTTCTTTTACAACGAATCTCCTTAAATCATAATCATGTTTTTATCTCCATGAATTGCTAAGTCTTTTCCTTGGGAAATTGGATGAAACCCTAGAATGTTTAAAAGGATAATTATAGCCATGTTATATGATTAGGAATTATTTAGGATTATTCATGATTGCAATTCCTTGATTTCAATATTTAATTGGTCTTGATTATAATTGTTAGAAATCCTTTTGATACGGGAGTTGATTAGGATTTGTTAGGAAATTTTAATTAGATTGATTATCAATACGGGAGTTGAGATAATTGGTTTAATTAGAGTTTATGGTAGGCGCAATGCAATGTTTCTCGTTAATTAATCACTAAGGGATTAGGGTTAATTGATTTAGGGCATTAGTTTGTTTGTAGCATCGGGAGGTGTATGAACATAATTTTGATTCCTTGGTTAATTGGAGACGCGGAAGCCGACTAATTAAGTTAAGGTTAACATCCTTAAAAAGGATTTTCTAAACTCACTTGAATAACCTTATAACCACTAGTTGATATAACATGGTAGCAGTTTTGATTAATGGATCTAGGGTGAATTCTAATTTCCCGCGTTCATAATTGATAGATTCTTCATAAAATTCTCCTTATTTGCTTTAAGGTTAAATTTTTAGCTTAGACATTTCAAAGCCCCTCTTTAATCTCCTAGATATTGATAGAATTGCCATAGGTCTAGTACTCTATTGGTTCCTCGAGGGATCGCAACCTTTTACTTTTCACCACTCTATTACTTGATACGACCAGTGCACTTGCTGCAATTTACGCTCCCCATTTTATATATATGTTCTGAGCGTATCAAAAGGTAACATCAAAGCCCTAACTCCAATCATTCATATCAATTGTTCATATCAAGTTTCGTATTACCATCGCTTCATACTCAAGTCCATAGTGTTAATTGTCTCTTGAGTAGTGTAGTTTCATTCTATCAAATCTTTTTACAAAAAAAAAAAAAAGGAATGAAAAACAAAAACAAAAAAAAAGAGAAGAACGAACACAAAGACAACAAAAAAAAAAAGAAAAAGGAAAATTCAAGCCCGGAGAGTTTGTTCTTGAATTCTACGGAAGAATTTGGTGTAGTTCGGATTTGTTCCAAGAGAATTGAGAAGAGGGATTAGTGAGTTGATAACATCTCTGTTGTGAGAATACACGAGTGATTGTGAGATATCCTTCTTTGAGTGAAACACATGAGGGAGCGAATTGTGAGGTTTAATTCTATATATATTTGTGCTAGTACTAACCTTTCATTGCAGGAACTATGTCGAGGCAACATTCTCCTGAAGGTGAGAGGGGGAGGTTTGATGCTAAGTTAGTGATTGAGGCGTTGAGGGGTGAGATGAAGAGAATGTTTTAGGAGGGAGTGGAACAAATTCATGAGACGGTGGAGCAGAAACTAGAGCAATCTAAAAACGTCTTCAAGGGCGTAAAAGGGAGAGTTGTTCTAAGAGAGGACAAAGGGGTGGAGATGAAATTTCTGATGATGAATTTGATGAACCTTCTATCGGGAGTTATAGAGGTTATGGTGGTAGGAATAGAGGAACTAGGGATTGGGAAGATAGAGGAGATAGGGATAGAGAGGATAATCAATTGAGTAGTATAAAGATGAAGATTCCACCTTTCCAAGGAAGAATGATCCCGAGGCATACTTAGAATGGGAGAAAAAGGTAGAGATGATGTTTGATTATCACAATTATAGTGGGAGAAAGAAAGTGATGCTTGCTGCCACTGAGTTATCAGATTATGCCATAGTGTGGTAGGATCAACTGATGTTGAATAGAAGAAGGAATGGCAAACCACCCATTGAGTCTTGGGAAGAGATGAAGAGGGTGATGAAGAAGCGGTTTGTTCCTACTTACTACTATCGCGAATTGCACAACAAATTGCAAACTCTTAAGCAGGGAAGCCGAAGTGTGGATGAGTATTTCAAGAAGATGGAGGTTACTATGATTAGAGCGAATGTTGAGGAGGATAGAGAGGCTACCATGGCTAGGTTTCTTGCTGGGTTGAATAGAGAGATCCAAAATGTAGTAGAATTGCAGCATTATGTGGAATTGGAAGATATGGTTCACATGGCTATAAAGGTTGAGAACCAACACAGAAGGAAAGATAGTAGTACAACACGGTTTCAACAGGGTGCTGGTTCATCTACTTAGAAGACTAACCATTGGAGGAAGGAAGAAAAGTCTTTACCCACCAAGCCAAAAGGAGAGCAGAAGCAAGGAGGTTCTACTCCTGGTAATCAAGGTAAACCTGATTCTTCTACTCCTAGAAATCATGACATTAAATGTTTTAAATGCCAAGGTAGAGGCCATATTGCTAGTCAATGTCCGAATAGACGTGTTATGATTTTGCGCGATGATGGTAAGTATGAGACTGAGGGGGATAGTGAAGATGATGATATGCCTCCATTAGAGGATGCTAGTGATGACGAGGAGCCTGCAGCAGGGAAGTTAGTGGTAGTAATTAAGTGAGCTTTGAATGTGCAGGTAAAGGAAGAGAGGAGGTGCAACGAGAGAATATCTTTCATACTAGATGTTATCTAGGTGACCATATTTGCAATTTGATCATTGATGGGGGGAGTTACACTAATGTAGTGAGTACTTTCATTGTTGAGAGGTTGGGGCTCAAGACCATTAAACACCCTAGCCCATATAAAATTGCAGTGGTTGAATGATAGTGGCGAGACTAAGGTGAGTAAGCAAGCCTTAATTGCTTTTCGCATCGGTAGGTATGAGGATGAGGTGTTATGCGATGTAGTGCCGATGTAGGCATGTCATGTATTGTTAGGGAAGCCATGGTAGTTTGACATGAAGGTTGTTCATGATGGCTTTTCTAACAAGTATACACTTGTTCACCATAGCAAAAGCTATAATCTTAAACCCTTAACACCTAAACAGGTGTATGAGGATCAGTTGCAGCTACAACAATCTTTTGCAAAATATAAGGTGAGTGAAAAACAGAGGGAGATTGAGAGAGCAAAAGACATAGAAAAAGAAAAGGAATACAAAAGTCAATATCAAAAGGAAAAAGAGAGGAAGGCTGGAAAGAGTGTGAGAGGCCAAGTTGAGGGGAATCAACTTTGGTGGTGAGTGAAAAGGAGAGTGTAGCCTTGCAAAAGGAGAGTTGTGTGGCAAGAGCGAGTGTAGTGAGGAGAGCGTTAGTGATGAAGCAACCCATGTTGTCGCTGGTTTTTAAGGAAACTTGTTTGAATACTAACGAACTTTTTAACTCTTTGCCTAGTGTGGTTGTGTCTATTGTGCACGACTTTGAAGATGTCTTCCCTGAGGAGATTCCAAAGGGGTTACCACCTATTCATGGTCATACAAACTACACCCACATGTGACGAAACCCAATACCAATACGTTCGGAATTGCAACCCAAGATGCCAAACAATCAAAGTGGAACCACGACCCGTTGCCTATAGACGAGGCAAGAACCTTGGTATGTTCTGTTGACGCAACAATCGAGATGAAAGACCGATTGATAAGTCTGGTTAAACGCCACGAAAGAAACCCGATAAGTTCAAGAGAAGTTCTTTAGAGAACCAAGAGAGGAATTCTCTCAAAATATGTTATTCAATGTTGTATGTGTGTTCTATCCTCTGTTTTCTAACCCTAGCAGCTTATATTAGGGTCTACAACTCGTAATAACAAAAGCCCAAAACGACATAACATAATAAAGTCGCGGAAAAATAAAAAACAGGCAATGAAAGCCGGCGGCGTAGGAGGCGGCGTAGTAGCTGGCGTAGGATGTATGTCGGGTATATAGGCTGGCGGTGTAGTATGCCGGTGTAGTCCCTCTGTCGCGCGCGAATTGCAACACCGGTTCAAGGCCGGCAGCGTTTAAGCCAGCATTGTCAAGGCCGACAGCGTTTAAGCCAGCGTTGTCAAGGCCGGCAGCTTTGATCTCCTTGAATGACTTGTACAAATGCAAGGTCATTCTCATGGTTGCTCTAACTCTTTTTCCGGCTTTCTTGGATATCCTTTATCAGCCCGTTCAGTGCTTCCTTGAATCGTTTTGCTCGAGTTCTTGTGATCGGTCTAGGTGGCACTTCAAGAGGATCTACATTCCACCTTCTAGCTTGGCTCCCATCATGGCTCTCATCATTCCCCTCCTCTTGAAAATGATTTGTCCTCAAATCATCGCCTACATGAAAAGGACTTAAATTAGTAACATTAAAAGTAGCACTTACTTAATACTCACCTGGCAAATCTATCTTGTAAGCATTATCATTGATGCGCTCAAGAATTTGAAATGGTCCATCGCCTCTAGGAAGTAATTTAGATCGATGGTGTACAGGAAACCGCTCTTTGCGCATGTGAACCCAAACCCAGTCTCCAGGTTCAAAGACAGCTTGTCGACGACCTTTATTAGCTTGTTTCACATACTACTCTGTTCTTCGCTCAAAGTTTAGCTTTGCCTTCTCATGGATCTGTTTAACAAATTCTGCTTTCTTCTTACCATCTAGATTAACATACTCAGAAATAGGCAGAGGTGATAAATCCAAAGGAGTTAGTGGATTAAAACCATACACAATTTCAAAAGGAGTAAACTTAGTAGCAGAATGCATTGTGCGATTATAGGCAAATTCAACATGCAGCAAACAATTCTCCCAACTTTTAATGTTCTTTTAAATGACTGCCCTTAACAAAGTAGATAAAGTTTGATTTACTACCTCAATTTGACCATCAAATCTGTAGATGACAAGTAGTAGAAAACAATAGCTTAGTTCCTAACTTAGCCCATATGGTCTTCCAGAAGTAGCTCAAGAACTTAGCATCTCGATCCGATACGATTGTTCTAGGCATACCATGCAATCTCACAACTTCCCTAAAGAACAAATTAGCAATATTGCAAGCATCATCTGTTTTGTGGCAAGGAATGAAATGTGCCATCTTAGAAAACCTATCCACGACTACAAAAATAGAGTCTCGACTATACCTAGACCTGGGTAATCCTAACACAAAATCCATGGAAATATCTACCCAAGGCTCATGAGGAATGTGAAGTGGGGTATAAAGTCCATGAGGTTGGACTCTAGATTTTGCTTGCTTATAAGAGACACATCACTCACAAATCCTCTCAACATCACGTTTCATGTGAGGCCAATAGAAGTGTTCCTGCAAAACCCCTAACATTTTAGCTACTCCAAAATGCCCCATTAAACCTCCTCCATGGGACTCCCTCACTAATAATTCTCTTAAAGAACAATTTGGAATGCAAAGTTTATTCTCCCTAAACAAGAATCCTTCATGCTTATAAAATTTACCATGACCACTCTTCTCACAGCGCACATACTCTTCACAAAAATCTCGATCAGCAGCATACAATTCTTTAATATGCTCAAAACCAAGCAATCTAGAACTAAGAGTAGAGATAAGGGCACACCTTCTAGAAAGTGCATTAGCAACAACATTTTCTTTACCTTGCTTGTAGTGGATGACATAGGGAAATGTTTCGATAAACTCCACCCAACGAGCATGTCTTTTGTTTTAGCATAGTTGTTCCTTCAAGTACTTCAAGGATTCATGATCAGTGTGGATCACGAACTCTTTTGGCCAAAGATAGTGTTGCCAAGTCTCCAGCGCTCGAACCAATGCATATAAACTCCTTGTCATAAGTAGGGTAGTTACTTAGCTTCTCACTAAAGAATGCAATTGGTCTCCTCTCCTGCATGAGAACTGCTTCAATACCTATTCCTAAAGCATCACACTCAATTTCAAAGGTTTTAGAGAAATCAGGTAAAGTAAGTAATGGCACATGAGTCAACTTGTTTTTTAAGCATCTGAAAGGCCTTCTCTTGTTTCTCTCCCCATCTGAACCCCACGTTCTTCTTGATAACTTCAGTGAGTGGTGCTGCAATGGTGCTGAAATCCTTCAAAAACCTCTTGTGAAAGTGCACTAGTCCATGGAAACTCCGCACATTACTTACATTAGTTAGACTAGGCCATTCTTGGATTGCACAAATCTTCTCTTCATCAACCTGTATTCCCTGTGCACTAACAATAAAACTAAGAAACACAAGTTTTGTCTGTGCAAAAAGTGCACTTTTTGAGGTTAGCATATAACATACTCCTTTCGAAGAACTTCCAAAACATCCCTCAAGTGAGATATATGGTCTTCCAAACTCTTGCTGTAAATGAGGATGTCATCAAAATAGATAACCACAAATTTGCCAATAAAAGTCCTCAAAACATGGTTCATAAGTCTCATAGAAGTACTAGGTGCGTTAGTTAAACCGAAAGGCATTACTAACCACTCATATAATCCATATTTTGTCTTAAATGCGGTTTTTCCATTCATCACCTTCTTTCATTCTAATTTAATGATATTCGCTTTTCAAATCAATTTTGGAAAAGACACTACACCCATGTAACTCATCTAACATGTCATCTAAGCGAGAAATGGGATGACGATACTTTACCATGTTGTTGTTGATGGCGCGGCAATCAACACACATTCTCCATGACCCAACCTTCTTAGGCACCAAAATCACAGGCATTGCACATGGGCTCATGCTTTTTCTCACGTAACCCTTCTCTATTAATTCATTGACCTGCCTTTGGAGTTCCTTTGTCTCCTCTGGATTGCTCCTATAAGCTGGTTTGTTTGGAATAGATGCTCCGGGTATAACGTCAATCTGGTGCTCAACCCACAAATAGGTGGTAACCCTTTGGAATCTCCTCAGGGAAGACATCTTCAAAGTCTTGCACAATAGACACAACCACACTAGGCAAAGAGTTAAAAAGTTCGTTAGTATTCAAAACAAATTTCCTTAAAGACTAGCAACAACATGGGTTGCTTCATCACTAACGCTCTCCTCACTACACTCGCTCTTGCCACACGACTCTCCTTTTGCAAGGCTGCACTCTTTTTTTCACTCACCACCAAAGTTGATCCCCCCTCTGATACGCTCATAATATATATATAAAATGGGAGCGTAAATTGCAGCAAGTGCACTGGTCGTATCAAGTAATAAAGTGGTAAAAAAAATGTTGATTCCACGAGGACTACAAAGTACTAGACTTGTACTAGCTCAATTGATATTTAGGCAATGGAAAGAAGATGATTTCACTATTTGATTAAAGACTAAAATAAAATGCAAATTGATTTATTTTGAGAATCTTAACAAATAAACTTTTCAATTAAAAAAAGTAGGAATTTAAAAATTTACCCTAGAACAAGTTAGTCAAATTGCCATCATGTATAATAATCTTTAATCATGGGGATATTCATACAAAAAAATTTAAAAAAACCCCAAATTAATCTATTAGCTTCGCTATACAAATTAATAGAAGACTCAAATTTACAATCAAAAAACTTTCCAGTTTATATGAATGACTAAAAAAAACCCCAAAATCAATTTTCCTCCTAATCCCTTAAGAAAAATCAATTAGAAGCATTGCAAATTAATTTAAGATAATTTCTAAACAAAAGTGACAAAATCAGCTTTGCAATGTTAATTTAAAATTATCAAATTTCTTTAACCCTAATTCCCCCCCGATCCCTAAACTTTTCCCTTTAAAAACTAATTAATTAAAAACAAAAAAATTTAAAAAAAAAGAGATTCAATAAATTTCCAATGCCCAAAAATTTTTAGATAACCAATTATCATTTCCATCGGGTTTTCCCCCTTTCCCACCAAAAAAAATTAGAACATCCGGGGGGGGACAATAGAATAAAAATTTGATTGAACCAGGTTACGTTCTTTTTAATTGTTTTTATTTTACCTTTTAAAAAAAAATAAAAAAATTCAGAGATCACCAATCGGTAAACAATTGTTTGGATCCTCAAAGCAAAACTTCCTCAAAAAATTTTTAAAAATCAAATAAAACCAATCCCCACGAATGTTCCTTCTTTCCCTAAATTAAATCTTTTTAGGCTTTAATAAAAATTTTTCCCGAAAAAATTTTTCTCGGTCAAGAAATGGAAAAAGGTCCCCTTTTCCCTTTCAAAAAGGCTATTTTTCAAGGAGGACGAGCAATTCGTCAGAAAAAAAAGGGGCCGGCCCAAAAGCCGGGTCAAACCCCCCGGGGTTAAGTAAAACCGGTGTAAAGGCCGGGCCTTAGAAATTTTAACCGGGGCGTGAAAGGGCCAGCGGCCTTGCATGTAAGCCCCGGTTGAAAGGGGGCCGGCGGGGCCCTTGGTCCAAAAAAAAAAAAATTTTCCAAGCTTTCCAGCCATTTTCTTTGTGCTCCGCTAATCTTGAATCTAGCCCCCAAAGACCTGAAAAATAAAATACATTTTTAAGTACCATTTCCCCCTAATTCCATAGAACCCTTTGAATTTCAAAAAAAAAAAAAAAATAGAGAAAAATTGCTTTTTTAATTCCCCAACTTAATTTTTTTTGGGCCCTCAAACAAAAAAAAACCAAAGACAAATCTAAAATTTTGAGTAAAAAAACAAAGATTTTTAAAAAAATTAAAAATCTTTTTTTTCCCGATCTAACTTGAATTTCGACGCCCACCACTCCAAAAATAACGGGTTTTTGTAATTTGGACTAAATTAAAATTTTTAAAAATCTAACCAAACAAAAAAACTTTTTCTCGGTTTAGAAAAAAAAATTTTTAATTTTAAAATTTAAAAAATAAACCCTTTAAAAAGAAAAACACCCTTTTAAATTTCACTGGCCATTAGCAATAGGGGGTTCCTTTTCCCCACTTCTTTAAAACAAGTCCACACAAAAGGGAAAAGCATATGGTTTTCCTTTCCCCTTCCTAGATTTTTTCCCTTTTTTTTTAATCCCATGTACTTTATTGTTTGGCTTCACTAAAATCTTCCGTTTTTTTTTAAAAAGTTCTTTTTTTGGGAATTTTTTTGCTTCTCCCCCCTTATCGCTATAGTGAGTCACGGGTTTTGGGCAGTTTTGAGCTCATCCCCCAAGTGACCGGGTTTTTTAAAGGGCCCCCCATCGGACTCTCCCTACTCTAGCATTCAATTTTGGATATTTAAACCCAAATTACCGGGTTTTCATTGGGAAAGGGAAAATTCATTTAAATTTTAATGTTGCAAGAACAAAGGATTTTTTTTTTTTTTATAAGGATTCTTTTAAGCAAGGATTTCCCCCTACCCTTTCTAAGGTTTTGGGAAAAACTTTAAAGCAATTTCAAGAAAATATGCAAGTAAAGAAGCAACTTGAAGAAAAACCTATTTATTTTTTCCCCTTAAGGACTCGCCCTCACTTTCAAAATCCAATTCTAGAGCTAAAAAAAAAGGGGAATTTTGTATTTTAGGGTTTTTTGCTACTTGTTTTTTAATTTCGTATTTCATCAAAAAACTTTTGGGGGATTTAAAGGCACCAAACCCAAACCCAAATTTTAAATTTAAAAACATAACTGAGGGTATCATCAATACTTTTTTTAAAATATTAGATTTCAGTAAAAAATTTTTTCAAAAAATTTTTATTTTTTTTTTGCCTAAATTTGCCTTTATACTTAAAGGACAATTATCTTAAATTTGGGACAGAGAAGTTCATGCATTGGATGTCATAAGATTAAATCAAAAATTTTTTAAAAAATCAATCTTTTAACTCTTTTTCCAATTCTTTTTTTTAACCTTTATCCCTTCCCCGCACTTATTTTTAAAACAATGCCCTCACTGTTCCAAAGGGCCCAGTCAAAAAAAGGGAAAGGGGAAATATCAGTTTTTAAAAAAAGGAAAAAAAATTGTATTTCCCCTGGTGTCCATTTTTGCAGCAGCAAAAGAAAAAATTAAACAAATGCAATCAGTGGGAGGTCATTTGTCAAGATCAGCCCTACGCCCTTTGGGATGCCCCCGGGATTGTGGGCCAGTGGGCCTTGGATGTAACCCGGGAATGTAAAGGCTGGCAGCCTTGGACCCAAAAAAAAATTGTAAATTTCTAATGCTTCCATCCCCATCTTTCAAAGTGCCCCGCTTATATCTTGAATCAAAGCCCCAAAAAGATTGAAAATCAAAATACTCTATTAATTTTCCATCTTCCATGAATTCCATAAAAAAACCCATTGAATTTCTTCTTAAATTTTTACTATAAAATATGATTTAAAATGTCCCTTTTAAATCACCCTAAAATTTAACCCTTCTCACACATTTTTCTACCCTTTCCTCTCTTTTTCCTTTTGATTTTGGGCCCTTTTTTTGTTCCTTTTTTTTTTCTATGTCTTTTTTTCTATCACTTTTCTTTCTTTTTTTTTCACTCACCTTATTTTTGAAAAAGGGGGAATTTGTTGTAGCCCCAAACTAATCCTCATACACCTTTTTAAAGGTTTTAAAGGGGTTTAAAATTTTAATTTTTCCCATGGGAACAAGTTATACTTATTAGAAAAGCCTCATAAACAAACCTTCCTGTCAAACTGCTACGGCCTTCCAACAACACTTGAACCCTGATGGGCCTAAATCGCATAACACCCCCATCCTTTTTCATTTAATGTAAAAAAGAAATTAGGCTTGCTTACTCACCTTAGTCCGCCCTTTCTTTAAGCTACTGCAATTTATAGGGGGTTTTGGGTTTTTAGAGTTTGAGCCCCAAACCCTAAAACAATAAAAGTATCACCACATTAGTGCAACTCCCCAAACCCAATTTAAAAAAAGCAAATATGATCAACTTAGAAAAACATTAGTATGAAAGATATTCTCTCGTTGCACCTCCTCTTGTTCCTTCCCGCACTTTAAAGCTCGCTTACTACTGCCAAAATTTCCCTCCCTGCAAGCTCCTGTCATCATAGCGTCCTCCAAGGGGGATACCCAAAATTTTCACTATCCCCCTCAATTTTTTTACTCACCATCTTCATGCAAAATCATAACACGTCTTTTTGGAAAATTGGGAATAGAAATTTTACCTATGCCTTAGCATTTAAAACTTTTAAATTTTTCAGATTTTTTGGAGTAGAAGAATCAGGTTTCCCCTTGGGTTTTCCCAAAAGAAGTAGAAAAGCTTGCTTCTGCTCCCCTTTTGGCTTGGGGGGTTTTAAAAAAAAGATTTTTCTTCCTTTTTTAATTTGGGTTTTGTTTCCAGGTGGATGAACCAAACCCTGTCAAAAAACCGTGAAAAAATACTCCCTTTTCCCTCTTGTTTTGGGTTTAAAATTTTTATAGCCATGTGTCCATTTTTTCAAATTTCCACTTAATGCTGCAATTCTACGACTTTTTGAATCTTTCTATTAAACCCAACAAGAAACCTAAAATTTGGTTTGCCTCTCTACCCTCCTCAAACATTCGATTTTATTTAGAAACCCCTTCCATTCCTTAAAATTTACGCAACCCACTTTCGGTTCCCTGTTTTAAGAGTTTGAAATTTGTTGTGCAATAAATGATAGTAATAAGAAAAGAAAAAAACCGCTTCTTCATCCCCCTCTTCATCTTTCCAAAATCTTTTTTGGGGGTTCGCCTTCCTTTTCTTTTTAAAATTTCATTTGATCCCACCAAAACTAGGGGCTTAATCTAAAAAACTTAATGGCAGCAAGCTTCACTTTCTTTCACCCCCCTTTAATTGGGGAAAATCAAAAACCATTCTCCCTTTTTTCCACCCCTAATTTTTGCCTCGGGATCATTCTTCCCTTGGAACGGGGGGAATTTTTTACCCTTTTTACTACAAAAATTGATTTTCCTCTCTATTTCTATCTCCTTCCCTTCCCCAAAACCCCTGGGTTCCTCTGTTTTTCCCCAAAACCTCTATAACTCTCGATAGTTGGTTCATCAAATTCATCATCAGAAATTTCACTCCCCCCCTTTGGCCCCTTCTTAGAAAACTTTCTCCCCTTCCCACCCTTAAAAGGGACGTTTTTTGATTGCTTAGTTTTTGCCCCCTTTTTCTCAAAAATTTTTTCCCCATGCCCTCCTGAAGCATCCTCTTCTTCACTCTCAACGCCTCTTTTCAAAAACCTAGTTTCAAACCTCCCCTCTCACCTTGGGAATGTTGCCTCGCCCTTTGTTCCTGAATAAAGGTTAGAAATAACCAATATATAGGATTTAACCCTCTTGATTCACTCCTTACGTGTTTCACCCCAAAGGTTGTTTATCATAAAATCACTGTGTATTCTCCAAAAAAAGATGATATCAATCACCAATCCTTCTTCTAATTTCTTGGAACAAACCAAAAATTACCCAACCCCTTTCCCTTTTGAATTCGAACAAATTTGGGGGGGTTTTTTCCTCTTTTTCTTTCCTTTTTCTGCCTTTGTTTCAGTTCTTTTTTCTTTTTTTTTTGTCGTGATTTTTTTTTTGTTTTTTTTGTTTGAAAAAATTTTTAAATTTAAGAGGAAATAAAATGCTCGAAAAAATTAACCATGGATTTGGTTTACAAAGCTTTGAAAACACTTTTCGTGTTGTCAACTTTTTGGATTTAAATCGTTGGGGAGTTGGGGTTTTTTTTTCCCTTTTCCTCAAACCAAACTGTTTTTTTTAAAAAACCTAGGCTTAAAAAAAAAATTTTGTATGAACCATGCCCACGTGTGACAAAACCCCAAATACTAATTTTTTGGGGAATTGAAACCCCAAAAGTTGCCAAACTTTCCCAAGGGGAAAACCGCGACCCGTTCCCCTTTTGACGAGGAAAGGAACTTGGTATTTTTCTATTGACGCCACAATCGAGAAAAAAGGGGGCCCGATTGATAAGTCGGGTTTGGAACGCCACGTAAAAACCAAAAGTTAAAGGAATTCTTTAGAGAACCAAGAGAGGAATTCTTCAAAATTTTTTATTCAATGTTGTTTGTGTGTTCTATCCTTTATTTTCCAACCCTAGTAGTTATATTAGGAATTACAATTTGAAATTTAACAAAAGTTTAAAACGACAAAAATTTAAAAAAAGTTTTTAGAAAAATAACAAAATGGGGAAATGAACCCCGGGGGCGTAGGAGGCGGGTTTTTGTGGTGTAGGATGTACGCTGGGTATATAGGCCGGGGGCCCATAGTATGCCGGGTACCCCTCTATCGCGCGGAATTGTAATGCCTTTTAAAGGGGCCGGGCGCATTTAAGCTAGCGTTGTCAAGGCGGCAGGGTTTGATCTTTAAGGGTTTTATCTCCTTGAATCACTTGTACAAATGTAAGGGCTTTTTCATGGTTCTCCACTCTTTTCCGGCTTTTTAGATTTCCCTTTTTCAGCCCGGGTTTTGTGCTTCCTTGAATTTTTTTTGGGTGAGTTTTGTGATCGGTCTAGGTGGCACTTCAAGAGGATCCCACATTCCACCTTTTTGCTTGGCCCCCCATCATGGCTTTTCATCACATGGGTTTTTGAGAAAAAATTTTTCCTTGTAACCCGGAAAAACATCTATTCCAAAAAAAAGCCCAAATTATTGGAGCAATTCGGGGGAGCAAAAAGGGAAATCCCTAGGTTTGTTAAGACCCTTTAAAGGAGAAGGGGGGGATGTGAGAGGAAAAAAAAAGAGCCCATGTGCCCGTTTCCTGTGATTTTTGGGGCTTAAGAAAGGGTGGGTCATGGAGAATTTTGTGTTGATTGCCGCGGGCCCTCAACAACATCACGGTTTAAAATTTCGTCATTTCCCCTTCCCCACTTTTGATGACAGGGTTTGATGGGGTTACATGGGTTTTTGTTCTTTTTTTCCCAAAATTTTTTTGAAAAATTTGGGTATCCCAAATTAATTGGGGAAAAAAGGTGATGAATGGAAAACCGCATTTTAAAAAAAATTTTGGATTTTTATGGGTGGTTGTAATTCCTTTCGGTTTAATAAATTTACTTAGTACTTTCTTTAACTTTTGAAAAACCCTGTTTTTTTGGGGCTATTATTGGCAAATTTGTGGTTGTCTATTTTGATGATAAAATCATTTACAGCTAAAAGGGGTTTTGGGAAGGGCCAATATCTCATTGAGGATGTTTTGGAAGTGCTTTGAAAAGGAGAATTATATGCTAACCTCAAAAAAATGCCTTTTTTTCGCAAACAAACTTTTGTTTCTTGGGTTTTTTTGTTAGGGCCCCATGGAATAATGTTGATGAAGAGAAGATTGTGCAAATTTTCCCAAAAATGGCCTAATTAACAAGGTGGGGTAAAAGTTCGGAGTTTTTATGGATAGCGGCTTTTATAGGAGGTTTGTGAAAGGGTTTCAGCACCCTTGTAGCACCATTACTGAAGTAATCAAGAAGGGCGTAGGGTTCAGTTGGGGAGAGTAAAAAAAGTGAAAGCCCTTTAAAAAAACTTAAAAAAAAGTTGAATTTATGCGCCACTACTTGTCTACCTGATTTCTCTAAAACTTTTGAAATTAAGTGTGATGCTTTTGGTAGGTATTGGAGCATTTCTCATGGGAAGGAGGGGAAAAAATTGCATTCTTTTGTGGAAGTAAGTGGGGAAAAAAATTGAAATAAATTTTTTAGGGCGGGAGGTTTAAAGCATTTGGGTTCCCAGGCTGGAGACTTTTGGGGAACCTTTTCTTTGGGCCCAAAAGTGTTTTTGATCCCAATGATCATGAATCCTTAAAATACTTGGAAAGGGGCAACTTTAAAAATTTAAAAAAAAAGCATGCTGTTGGGGGGGGGTTCATCAAATTTTTCCCCATGCCCTTCCCAATTTAAAATTGGGGAAAAGAGGGAAAGTTGTTGCTGATGCACTTTTTTGAAGGGGAAGTTGGGAGATTGCATGGGTATGCTTAGAACAAACGTGTCGGATCGGGTGCTAGTTTTGAGCTAAATTCTAGAAGACCTTTTGGGTAAATTAAGAACCCAAGGTTTTTGTTCCCCAAATAATTTTTTTCTTTCCCCAGTTTATGGGCAAAAAAAAAAAAAGGGGAGTAAATCGAAATTATCTACTTTGTTGAGGGCTGTCATTTAAATGAAAATTAAAAAATTTGGGGGGAGTTTTGTCGCATGTTGAAATTTTTTATAACGAAAAATTTTCTTTTGTACTAAGTTTACTCCTTTTTGGGAAAATTTTGTATGGTTTTAAAACCCCCCTAACCCCCTTTGGAAATTTTTTACCTCTTCCAATTTCCCGGTTTTTTAAAATTTGGAAAGGTAAGAAGGGAAAAAAGAATTTTTTTAAAAAGTTCCTTTAGAAGGCAAAAAACCCAAAATTGAGCGGGGAAATTTGGGGGGTTTTGAGAAAAAAAGCCAACAAGGTTGCGACAAATTTATCTTTTAACATGGAGACTGGGGTTTTGGGGTTTACTGCGGGAAAGACGGTTTCCCTTTTACGTCAATCTTAAAATTTTTCCTAAGGCAATGGGGCCATTTCAAAATCTTGAGCGCAATTTAATTATTAAAGGGCTGCAAGTTAGATTTGCCAAGTGAGTATCCCAAATAAGGGTTCTTTTAACGTTTTGATCTGAGTCCTTTTTATGTAGGCGGGCAATTTTTTTGGGGCAAACCCTTTTTAAAGGAGGGGGGATGGTTTAGAGCCATGATGGGAGCCAAGCTAGAAGGTGGGGAAAGTGGACCCTCTTTAAAAAGTACCACCTAACCCAAACCAAGGAAAATAGTTTAAACCCATTTTAAGAAACACTTTAAAAAAAGGGTTTATAATGGGTGTCCAAGAAGCCGGAAAGGATTGGGCAAAAAATGAGAATGAACTTACATTTGTTTTTTTCAAGTCATTAAAAGGGGATAAAAACTGCCGGTCTTAAAAAATGTTGGCTTAAAAACTGCCAGCCCTTTAACTGGGTTGCAAATTTGGCGCGTTAGAGGGTTTTGCCCGGGCTTTTTTTCACCGGCCCATTTACTCGATGGGCATTAAGTTTGGCCTTTTAAACCACCGACGTACCCAAAGCCCGGGTTTTTTTTTTTTCCCCAAATTTTTTATGTTATGTAATTTTTGGCTTTTTTTTTAGGGGTTTTTAAACCCTATTAAAGCTGCTGGGGTTGGGGAAAATCTTTGTTGAACTTAGATGGGAACATTGAAAAAATAAATTTGGAGAATTTTCCCCTTTGGTTCTCCCAAAAAACTTCTCTTGAAATTATCGGATCTCCTCTGTGGGTTCAAAAAACCCCCCTTTTCAATCGGTCTCATCCCAATTGTGGGTGTCAAAAGAAATAACAAGGTTCCCTTTCTCATTTTTATTGGCAAAGGGTCGCGGGTTCCCCCTTTTGTTTTTTTTGGCATTTGGGGTTTTTAAATTTTTTAAAAAGTATTGGGGATTGGGTTTCGTAAATTGTGGGCAAGGTTGTTTTTTGGATGACCAATTTTATTTTCTGCGGGGCCCCATTTTAACATTTTGCCTCTTTCCCTATCACTTTGGTTGATTGGAATAGTGGTCTCTTTGGGTTTGGGGGCAGGGTCTTTATATTGGTTGGCTTAAAATTCTCATTTTTTTCCCCCTTTCATTTTACTCAAAGCCCTTTGGCCCTTTTTTTATTCTTTGGGTATGTTTTGGAATTTAAACACCATAATTCAAATTTTTGCACTTCCCTTTTTAAATCCCCTTAAAGAATTTTTTTAAACACTTTTAAAAGCATTAGAGTCCCTTTTAAAAATCAAGAGTAGCCCCTAGTAAACTTTAATTTTTTTCCAAAAATTTTAGTATTGAAATTTTTCCTTGTCCCTTTTTTTAGTTTTGGAAAAGTTGTCTAAATTCATCGTGTTCTAATTTCTCTTTGGAAAAATTCTTGAAAGAACTCCCCTCTAAATGATTACCATGAGGTTATTTGAGGTTTAAAACCCCTTTTTTTAGCATTTCCCACCATGCAAGGGTTCCCAAAAAAATTTTTTTTTTTACATAGAATCGCCAAGGGGGAGTAGAATCGAAACGTAGAACGGAAAGTTAAAAAAAATAGTTTTTTAAAACCTTTATAAAAAAAACCTTTTTTAAAAATTTTTAAAAATTTTTTACAGTAGTCATTTAAAAAAAATAATTTGGGGAATATAAATTAAAAATTTCGAAGAATTGGATATAAATTCACAATAAAAGTCATAATATTGATAATCAAGCTTAAAATTGTAAAAAAAAATAATCAACAAAAGTCTCAATTTAAAAAATTTTGAAATCAAAATCATATTACCCAAAAAAAGAAATAAAATAAATCATCACAATTTTCCCATTCTCTAATCTTTTCATATCACTTTTGCTTTTTATCATTTTTCTTCTCATCAATGTCACCTTTATATGAAAGGGGGATGCTTCCCCAAAGATTTCCCAATTTTCCTCTTAAATTTCCCAAAATTTTTTAAGTTCCATTTGCATTTTTAAACCCTTTCCTTTTTTAATATCATGAAGGTCCAAATTTATTTTTTGGGGTTAGGGAATTACTGAAGGCCCTCCAAATTGGGGCATAAAACACCAATTTCGTCCTCCTCCGCATCTCTTTTTTTTCTCCTAGAAATTGGAAAGATATGTTTAACCCCTCCTTTTCCTTCATTCTAATTTGATGAGTCAAACCATTTTCTTATTAAAATATCCCTTCATCATCCAGATGAGGGGATTTTCAACAGTGAAAAAAATAGAAGTGTCAGTGTCAGCAATGCTTTTTTCTTTTCCCTATTCTTAATTTTTAAGTTTTTTTGCCCCCTTCAAGACTAAATCATTCATCTTTTTGTTTGATTTTCACCCTAAAATTCCCCCTTTTAGTTGGAACCTTAAAAAGTGGAAAAAAGGTTTAACCCCCAACCCTTTTTTTGGAATTCTAATCTTTTAAAAAGTAATTTAAATATAAAATTTAATAAAAAAACTATTTTTTATTGTAAATTTCAAAAAGCCCCTCCAAATTTCCCCCAACAACCTGAAGAATACAAGTTAAAATTAAAACAAAAAAAGAAAAATTTTTTTAGTTCTGGGCATTCATCTCCAAATGAATCCCCCATTTAGTGGGCTTTTTTGTTTTTTGGTAACCCTTTTGGTTTTTAAAGCCAAAAAAAATCCCTTAGAAACCCTTTTAAAACTTTCAAACTGCTTTTCAAACTTACCCTTTCTTTTGGATTAGAAACCTAAGCTCTATGAAACCTTTTAATCGAATTTTAAAATTGGGATCAATTTAAAATTCCTTTAAATATAATGATAAGGGGGGTTAAATAATTAAACTGCGCTTTCAAAGGTCTATCAAGTTTAAGCTCCAATATTTGTCAATTTTTCTTGAAGATGGGGGATAACTAATTTTAAAAAAAATATGTTTTCAATTTAGAAATGAACTTTTAAAAATTTTCACTAAAGAAATTATATATATTTTATATTTTAGCTAACAAGTTCGATTTTACCTTTTCTTCACTTTTTTGAAGTTTGGCCTTTTAAAAATTTTTGCTTTGCACGATTTCCCTTTCTGGTAAATGAAACCCATTGCTGGTTGATATCAGAATTTCCCCTAATTAAGCACTTTTTTTTCAAAGGGAAAAGCGCTTTAAGGGGAACCCAAAAACTTCTTCCAAAACCTTTCTTTGCAAAAAACCCCTTGTTGAATCCGCTTTCCTTTACTTTTTAGGGCGAAAACTTACATGATTTCCAATGACTTGAAATGAAAATCATCATCAATGCAAATTTTTTTTTTAATCACAAAAGGGAACCTAATGTCAAATACGAAAATGGCCAAAAAGAGTTGGGACTAGGTCTTAAACAAGTCCCTCCCCTTTTGTTTTATCTTCTCAAAATTTTTGTTAAATGTAGTCTTGGAATAAAAAATGTTGTAAATTTTCCCTTTCCCTTTTTCAATTTTTCTCCCAATGGATCTTTTAAAAATTTTTTCAAAATTTCCAAGATCAAATTTGAAAGCAAAAGACAACACAAAGGGGTCGAAATAAGCATTTTCTTTTCCAAACAATTTTTCTCCTATGCTTTAATTTGCAGAAATTTTTTGTAATTAAATTATACAAAATTTTTCTCCCAAACCCTTTTCCCCAATATAAAACTAAAAATTGCCAAAACTTTTTCGGTTGTCTTTGAAATCAGGCATCTTTTAGTGATAAGAAGACCCTTCCTTTAGGGTTTTTAACCAAAAAAAAAAAAAAAAAAAAATGCATATGGAACGCTCTTTCTATCAGGGCCTTCATGAAACATAAAAGAAAAACCTGTTTTTTTCCAAATTCCCAAATTTGTTTGGGCATTTTAAATAATTCCATTGTTCGGCTACTTCTTTCTTTAAAAAAGCACCCCTTGTCTTTTTAGAAGGAGGTTTAAAACCCCAATTTATATCGACCAACCACTTGAAGATCTTCACAATTCTGGGTTTTTTTACACAATTTTAAAAGGAATTGCACATTTTAAAAAAAAAGAGCAATTTTTTTGGCTACATTCTTCCCCCAAATCTTTCTTCATGAATTGGTTAATTTTTACCTTGCGTTTTTAGTGTTCCACTTTCTAAAATTTTTTTTTTTTTTTTTTTCAGAAAGAAAATCCAGGGAATTCCTTTCTTTTTTTGTTTATCCCCATTTTTTCCACCTCAAACACGCCCTCATTAGAATCTTCAATGCCCGAATTTTTCTTTCTCTTTTTTCTGATAATTTTTCCCCTTTTTGCAAATTGGGTTTAAAATTTCATTTTTTACATTTTGGGACATGGTTTCTGGCTTAAAAACTTTTCGCGTACACCCCAAGTGATTCTTAATCTGTAAATGCCTCCCCTAAAAAACCTTTTTTTCAATACTTACATTTAACTTTTTTTCCCAAAATTTTTGTTACCTCAATTCCATGCCCCCAACCTACATTTGACTACTTAAGTGAATTCTTTTTTTTGAAACTCTCTCTTGTTTATTTAGAAAATGACATTTTAACTCAAAATTTATATTAAAATCCGTAAGAAAAAAAAAAAAAGGGAAAAAAAGGGGTAAAAAGAGCTATTTTGGTATAAGAAGTAGCAAACTAGAAAAACTTAAACCCATAAATTTTTTTTAAAATATTCACAAATTACTATATAAAGGGAAATTTTCGCCTTGGGGTAAAGCTCATGTTAAAATTTTAAAAGTTTTTTTAATATTTTCAAAATTTTCAACTAGAAGAGATAGCAAAAAAAAATAAATATAAAGGTTTTCCTTAAATCATCATAAAGGGAAAAGGGAAAAAAAAAACATAAGGGGTAAAAAAGGGTTTTTTTCCCCCTTTTAAAAAAAGCTAGAAAAATGAGGGATATTATAAATTTATAAAATAAGTTTAAATAGTCCCATTTCCAAATTTTAAAATATAACTTAGCACACCCCCTTTCTCAAGTCAACCTAAACCCTCCAAATGCAAAATTTTATGAGGATTAAAAATTTTCTTGGGAAATTTGGGGGTTTATTGGGTTTTTTTAAACACATAATACATTTGGTTTGGGGTTTCAAATTGGATTTAGACAGATAAGGGTAAGAAAACGGAAAAAAAAATGCTTTTTTAGGAATGGGGAAGAGGCCCGGTCGTGTGGTCAAGGAAAAAACCCCATAGAAGCCACACGGTTTAACACACGGGGTTTAAAGGGACGACGTGTGTTAAGGCCCTTTAAAAAACACAGAAGTACAACCCGGGTTTAAGGAACCCCCGTGTTTGAGCTTGGGAAAAAACACGAAGTTAAAGCACGGTTGAAGGCACCCACCCTGTGTTAAACTTGGGAAAATTTCCCGAAAAGAAGTTTCACACAGTTGAATGGGAAAGGCCTTTAAAAAACCATCAAACCCCTTCAAATACCCAATCACAAACACAACTCACAAGCATAAAAATTCCCATGATACACTACATACAACTTTACAAGTACAAGTATAGTCATACCTAACACAAAACTCGCATCTATGAAGATGGATCTCAACTCGGTGGCGGTGGCCTTCTGTAAGAATGATCGCTGGCTCGCTGCTCGGTGTTCTTTGTTCTGATAGTATCAAGTATAAAATCAACTCACTGCTCAGTGTGGAAGTGGATGTGGAACGAAGGATCGCTAGCTTGCTTCTCCTCTCTCGTCGTCATCACTTATCACTGTCTGGTCTGTCTCTCACTATCTCTCTCTCTCTTCGACGTACAGGAACAGCAGCAGCAAGCAAGCCAGAAATTGCAAAGGATGTGCTGGGTTGCCGATTAGGCTGGGCTAGGTTGGGCTTGGATCCGATCGAATGGATTTAAGCCTACAATTGGATAATTGTGTGGAATCGGTAGAAACATGCAGAATCGCAAATTTTGAACGATTTTATTGTTCAAAATCGTGATTTTACTCCGATTTTGATCCTTTCCGATTTTGTATGCGAGTTAATTGGGATTGTATATGTAAACTCATAAAAACGTGGAATCATACGAGTTGAAACGTGATTTTGAAAACCATGCTACCATACCTTGGCTCTCATTTTTAACAAAAATTATGCATATGCCATTTTTTTGTGGTTTTCTACTCCATAAGCAGTGAATGATCTCCCTAATTATGCTATCCACTCTTCGACTTCCTCTAATTTCCCATATGCTCCATCAAAATACCTTTGGATTGGATGAAATTTGGAAATATGCTCCTTTGAATCATGATAAGATCACATTATACTTATATTTTCTTTTGGACTTATATTAAATTTATTTCAATATTATAAGAAAATATAAAGAAATGATACTTAATGGTGTTTTTTTGTGAAAATACAGGTATTGAGGACCCAAAAGTAAATTACAAGTTAATTGGAGGAGTTTTTCACAAAATTGAAGAAGTGAGCGAAGGATTGCACTGAAGGCCCCGGTCTTGGGCCGCCTACATTCAAAGCCGCCGGCCTTGAGCCGGCCTATATTAAACTGGCCTAAAAAAGAAGTAAAGCCGTCGCCTTTAAGCCGGCCCTTCTTCACTCCCGAATATCCATTGCGAGAATCTCTCCAAAATCATATCTTAATTAATTTGCTGACTCAAATCCTCATCAATCCACCTCATCCCCCTCCTCTTTGGATCTATAAATAGACCCCTTGTGTGAACCTTGGGAGCATCCCTTTTTGTTTTTGAGAATCCATCCTTTCTTTTGTTTAGAATCCTTTTCTTCTTCTTTGTTTTAGCATCATTAGAATTTCCTTAGGTACTTTAGATTTTTCCAAAGTTTAGTTTGAAGAAAGAATGTCGTTTTGTTGAAGTTTGCTTTCAATTGAGAATTCAAGGAGTCATTTTGGAAGATTGAAGCTCTTGAAGATTATAGCAATTGTTCCATTTACTTTATTTTCTTTTATGCCATTTATTAGTTTAATCTTGTTGTTTAATATGAATTCCATTGCACCTATTTATTTCAATTGTTTTTATGCAATTCATACTATAATGTTCTAAATCATCCTTGTGGGAAATTGGATGAAACCCTGGAATGTTAAAAGGATAATTGTAGCCATGTTATATGATTAGGAATTATTGGACTATTCATGATTGCAATTCCTTTGTATTTCAATTATAATTGGTCTTTCATTATATATGTTAGAAATCCTTTTGATACGGGAGTTGATGAGGATTTGTTAGGAATTTTTAATTAGATTGATTGTCAATACGGGAGTTGCGATAATTGGTTTAATTAGAGTCTATGGAGGGCGCAATGCAATGTTCTTGTTAATTAATCACTAAGGGATTAGGGTTAATTGATTTAGGGCATTAGTTGTTTGTAGCATCGGGAGGTGTATGAACATAATTTTGTTTTCCTTGGTTAATTGGAGACGGGGAAAGCCGACAATTTTTTTTTAAAAGGTCAACATCCCTAAAAAGGATTTTCAAACTCACTTAAACCCAAACTTATAACCACAAGTTGATAAAACATGGAAAAATTTTGATTAACAAATCAAGGGGGAAATTCAAATTTTCCCCTTGTTCATAATTGATAGATTCTTCAAAAAATTTTTCCTTTGTTCCCCAAAAAGTTAAATTTTTAGATTAGACTTTTAAAAAACCCCCTTTTTTAAAACACCTAGATTTTGGTAAAATTGCCTTTAGATCTAGTACTCAATTGGTTCCCGAGGGATCGAAACCTTACTTTTCACCATTTTAATTACTTGTACGACCAGTGCATTTGTGCAATTTACGCCCCAAATTTTATATATACTTCTGAGCGTATCAATCCAACCAATTCCTCCCGATCTATCATTGTTGGCCTCTAAAAATGAGGTACAGGAGGCATTTTAAAATTTGGAAGACTAGTATGGCACCTTGATTGTTGATAAGCAATATGGGTTTGGCACTGGCTATGGTTAAGGTAGTAGAGGAACAAATTTGCTAAAAGGTTGACTCTAGCTTTTGGTGTTACTTTAAAATAAGGCTTGTTGTTGGACCAACTGTTGAACTGGTTCCCCCTAACTCAACATTCGTTCTTCCCCATTTCTTTCCCCCTAAAAGGGGGTTAAGTTGGGACTTCTCCGTTTTGGCCCAATTTACTCTACCTAATTCCTTAAGGGGTTAAAACCTAGATTTTTCCCGGGGAAACACTAGGGGTAAGTTCTTGCCTGTGAGGTTATTTCCACTGAAATTTAAGAAAGCAATAATTTTAAAATAGTTAAGACATTTCCAAATTTTATATATATCAATAATGATATGGGAAACAACAAAAGTCATATAACAAATTTGTATAATTTTCATTAAAAGTTAAAAAAACATGAAATTACAGATTTTAAAATATACTTTTCAAATTTTTTCATTTCTTAGGTTCCTAACCTTATATACAAGTCAACTTTGATGGATATATATATATATTACATAATAAAAATTTTCCCTCTTGAGTCTTACTAACATATAAGGGAAATTACTATCCCTTAATAATTACTTCGTCAATTTTTTTTTTCTAATTTGCTTTTAGAGTCCTATGCAACGTCTTTTGATCCTTCACTTACATCCTTGTCACATTTTCCCATTCCTTCTTTTTCCCCCTCTTCTTCTTCTTCCTGTTTATATATTGTATACATGTATCAATATGAAAACCTAACTTTTCTATTCTAATTTAACTTCCTATCCTCACGTGGACCAAGTAAGTAACTAGATATTCCAAATTACAAACCAAAAACAAATAACAACAAAAACCACAAGTCTTCTTTCCTCGTTTCGATTCAAAATTTAACATTTATGCTGGGACTTCAATTCCTTGTATTCTTCCATGGAAACGTGGATTGCATTAGTAGGTGGTGTTTCTCTTTTCATGTAATTTGATTCCTTAGTTTGTAGTTCTATGGCCAGTCCTTGTAAGGCATCATTCATCCTCTTTATTTAGCTTAGGTCATTGATGAGAAATTTTCCGGCACCACCAATAGCTTTAGAACTGGATTTGGCTAATGGTCCAAATCGCTTATATTTTCACTTTCTGTTCTATATTCTAAATAACTATTTGAGAAATAATTTTACAGGTACAATAATAATTTTTCATGGGATGCCAATATGTTCCTACACTAGTTGATGGACATGGGACTTTTTCATATTTACAATCAAAGACCCACTGCGATTGTTTCCATTCCGAAGCATTAGCTCATGAAGACTTATGATATTTTTGTACTTTGTAATTGTTCTATGGACTATTTATGTTGTATTTTTTTTTCTTTTAGGACACTTTCATTTTATTGTAATTTCCCTTTAGGACCGGCCACTTTAAAAGTAGCAAACTTGTAATTTTTGACTATTTTCTAACCCTAGGAGTAGCAAGTATAAATACTTGCTATAGTAGGGTTTGGGAGGCTAAAATTTTCAGAATTGAGATACACTTTACGTGGTAATAGGGTTCTCTTAATTTTCATTAGACTCTTATCAATTTCAATCCCAAGAGTTGAAATTGTAGCGAGTGCAACACTTTGAAATTGTGAGTAATATCAATTTCATTTTGTTGTGATTTCTTTTCTTCTCTAGTTTGTAATATCTAGGGGTGAATTGAGATAGTTCTTGGTCAGATTTGCTTCCTATTATTTTCGAATTGTTGTGCTTAATTGAGATACTTTGCATTTGAATTCGATTCATCCTTTATGTTTGCTTCTTGAACATGATTAGCACATGTAGAAAGGGGTTCTTAGAATTGAAGATTTATTTTGAGATTGTGAATTATTCACATGGATTTATATGTGATTAGTGTGATGTTAGAAGAAATTATCATTGTGGAATTATAATTACATATTTGAGTATTTGGATCTCATTGCAACTTCACTAAGGTCCACCCATTTTACCCTTTTTGGAACCAGTTACATGTTTGAGATTTGAAGTGTTCCTTTAGTTCATTTGATTGTGCTTAGACCTTGGTTTTAAGCACATCATCTTTTGGTATCAGAGCTTGAGGTTTAAGAGGAGGGAATTGCAATTTGGAATTAGAAAATTAGGGTTCTTATTACCTTGATCTGAAAATTGTACATTGAAGAATTGAATTATTTCAATTGTGTTTTTGAAGTAATTTCGTTGTTGTTAAGTGTTGTGGACGTGAAGTACTCACCATATTGTTTGTCTCCTTGAGTTGTGATTATTTTAATGGAAATCATCATATCATCATTTGTGGGAAGTGAAATTTGAAGGCTAGGAAAGTGTTACTTTGAAATCCTTGCCGTGTGTTGTAGTGTTGTGTGTAACATTTGTGAATTCGGAATTAAGGAGAAACAATTTGCAATTTCCAAATTTGAGTAGTGTGGAAAAAAGGGAAGTTATTTGATTTTCAAAGCAAGCATTAAGATTGAAGGAGTTAATGTGTGTTCATTTGAATTTGAAAATTACTTCTTACCAAATGTGAAAGGGTTGCAATTAGTGAAGTAGTTTGATTTTCAAATTTGAATTGCTGCCTTTTGTGAAAAGGGTTACGGTTAGAAATTGTGGTTGGAAGTGGAGTACTTTTTTGTTGTTGTTGCCATAGAAGTAGAGAGTGTTGTTGTTATTTTTGTTTGAAATTAAGTTTTGGTGTGTGTATTGTGTAAGTGCAGTGTGAGTCAATTTGGCATGGAGTTGTTTTGTGAAGTGAGTGTCTTGTGGAATTTGGGCAAAAGTAGTTGCACCGTGATTTGAAAGGAGTGGGGAATATTATTGTTGTGGTGGTGAATTATAGAAGTGTTGCACTGTGATGTGTTAATGTGTTGTGGAGAAGAGTGCTACACGTGGATTGTAATAGCATACATGTGTTTTGAGTGAAGTTAAGTGGAGTTGTTTGTTTTCCTTTTGTAGTGGCTATTTTGTGGCGTTAAAGGAAGTGTAGTTGTAAGGTGTGCTCCTTTGCTTGAAAATTTTCTTTAAGGTTCACTATACCGAGTCTACAACTATGTCGAATGATAGTGTGAATGGGGGAATTGGCGATGAAGCTAATAGTCAGGTTAGTGGAGGTTAGGTCATAATGTTGCAGGTAAGAGGACTTTGGAAGAACAGCTCCAGGAACTTACTACCATAGTTGCTACTTTGGCAACTAGATTGACAGAATGACATTACCATAACCACCAGTGGTAAACCATCAAGCACCACCTCGAGTAGCTCTATAGAATCCTCATAGAGACAGAGTAGTGGGAGATGGATAACCTAATAGAAGGATGGGTGAGGAATATCTTCCATACAGGGAAAAAAGGGGATGACAATTTTAGGCCTAATCCATATCAAAATAGGGATTCAAGCCGTCTCAAGGCTTGGAGTATGTGAAACTGCAAATGCCTTCTTATGATGGAAAGGGGATTAGCTGATGATTATTTAGATTGGGAGACAAGGTTGAGGATCTCTTTGAATGTTATGAGATCGATGATAATACCAAGGTTTGATTGGCTGCTATTGAGTTTATAGGGTACGCTGCATTATGGTGGAAGAATCTGATTATCAGGGAGCCCTAGGGATAGAGAGGTAGATATTCAGAAAAGGAGGGATTGAAAAGGGTATTGAGAAAAAAATTTATATCAACACAACAAATATACTTCCACTTCTACGGCAAGGATAACAAGATATACTCCACTTTCCACAATGTAACCCGCAAATTAACAATAGGCAGCAACTCCAATTTGAACTTCAACCTCTTCACTAAATTTCAAGCCTTCCTCAATTGGTAAGAAATGAATTTCAAATTCAAATAACACTCATTAACTCCCACAACTTAATGGATGTGTTTGAATTCAAATAGATTCCTTGATAATCAACACAATGCAAATCTGTAAAAATACACTTCCCAATTCAGAATTTTTCATAATGGAATTACAACAACAAGCTTCACAACCTCCTCCACACAACAAGCTAGTTAAAGGCAAGAAAATGTAATTTTAAAGTT
This sequence comes from Laguncularia racemosa, assembly GCA_037954665.1. Taxonomy (NCBI): domain Eukaryota; kingdom Viridiplantae; phylum Streptophyta; class Magnoliopsida; order Myrtales; family Combretaceae; genus Laguncularia; species Laguncularia racemosa. The sequence continues at coordinate 987,256 of JBBMOL010000224.1, forward strand.
CAAAAAATTTTTAATTTTAAAAACATTTCTTTTCTTTTTCCCTTTCCCAAAAAAAATAATTAAATCACAAGAACTAAAACAATTTTCCCCAATCCAACTCCAAAAAGTAGAAAACAGTTTTCCCAATCAAGGAAAATTTTTTCGCAACCAAGCTACAAAACAAAATTTGCGGTTCAAAATTGAAAAACCAATTGAAGATGAAACCCAAAATAAACCAACAATTAATCCCTTTCTCTCAACTTTATTTTTGATCCCAAAAAGAAAAAAAGGTCCCAAAAACCAAGTTAAAGCAAAATCAAATGTGATGGGGAAAAAAAATCTACAAACCTATCTTAGGGCAAAACTGAAGGTTTTTCAAATTTGGCATTGAGGACCCTTTTGAAAATTGACCCCGAATTTTTTAAAAAATTTTAACTTCTTTTCTATTATTCTTGTATTGTGGTTTCCAAACGGGCACATTTATCATTTTTTAAAGGGGGCAAGGACAAACTTCTCAGACTCACTTGTGGGTTATCCATAGACCGCCTGAACCGCGATAGCGGGCCGTGGATCCTATGAAACGGGCACTTGAAGACCTTTTTCTTTTATGTTTTTTTCTTTTTATGAAATATTTTAGTTGTATTTTGGTTTTGGGAACCTTTTTTTTCCCTTGAATTTTCTTTTAGGGTTAGCCACCTTAAAATTGGCAAACTTAATTTTTAGGACTTTTAACCCTAGGAGAAACAATTATAAATACTTGCTTAAGAGAGGTTTGAGGGGGCTTAATTTTGCAGAAAAACACTTAAATTTTTTTTCGTGAGAGGGCTTAAGGTTTCCAATTCCCAAATTCTCTTACAATTTTCAACCCCAAAAATTGGAATAGTGGAAAGTGAAACAAGGAAAATGGAGTAATATGATTCATCTTTGTTATTGTTCATTTCTTCTCAGTGAGTCATACTAGGGTAGATTTGAATCTTTCTTGGACTTATTGGTTATTGTTTTCGTGACATCATCTTGTAAGATTGTTTGTTCTTTTAGTTATTAAACTCACTTCATTTTTTAGTGCTTTTGGGTAAATTTGGTATTGAAAGGGGAAGTTAAATTCAGGGTTTGTGTTGCTTTTTTTTGATCGATTTCCACGTGTTTTCTCAAGCCTTATGGGTTTTTTTGGTTTAAAGTACATTAAATTACAATTAAAATCTTTTTAACAACCATTTCAATAAATTCTAAAAGGGTGTTCACGGAAATTGCTTACTGGGTGAACCGGTTTTGTGATTTTTTTGAGTTTGTTTTCTTAAATTTTTTTAATTTGCTTAAACTTGGATTTGGGCACACAATTTTGTATCAGGCACAGTTGAAAAGGGGATTTATGGTTTTTTTGATTTTGTGATATTCATCTTCAATTAGGGTAATCAAATTGTGAACCCAATTGTGTTGTGTAGTTTGTGACTTATGAAATTTCCCCTTTGGTTGGGCTTTAATTTGCTGATTTTTGGGTTTTGGATTGGGAAAGGGTTTGTTGTACCCTTTTATGGTAAATAATCTCGGGGAAGGGCAGTACAAAGAGTTTTTTGAAATTTCAACAATTTTTGGGGATTTGCAAAATTGCCTTTTTCTTTTGCCGTGACTATTGTGGGTGAAGGAGTTGGGAAATTTTTGTTGTTGTGATTTTCCATTTGTAATTCTAAATTTGGGGAAAACCTTTAAAATTTCCAGATTTGGGTGTGAGTTAAGGAAGCAATTTGAATTCAAAACACACATTAATCATTTTTTAATTTTGTTCTTTGAATTTGAAAGTGCCCTTACCTTTTTGGGGAATTTGCAATTAATGATCTCTTTTGAATTGATTAACTCCCTTTTGTTGTGAATTGTGATTAAATTGGGGAAGTGGGGTTACTTGTTGTTTTTGGCCATTTCTATTTTTACCGTGGAAGTGGAGTTTTTGTATTTTATGGTTGTTTGGAGTGATTTTTGGGAAGTAGAAAAAATTTTTCACCCGAAAAAGTGTTTTAGTGTGGGGTAGTGGGGGGTAAATTTATGGGGTTTTTGTGGATTAAAGGTGCGCACCAAATCAATTGTAGGTGTGAAACCGGGCAATAAAGGGAAAAGGGGTAATAAATTTCAAATTCAAAAAAATTAAATGTGTGAAAGTAATGAACTAGTTTCTTTAAAACACTTTTTTGAAATTTTAATTCTATGTACTTAGAAGTATTGAGTGTACTTTATTTGTGGTTTGGTTGTGTACTTGAAACCTTGGGAATGTGGGGAAAAATTTTTGTTTGTTGGTTTTTCAACATGTCTAGTAAAGTTTCATTATGCAAAATATTTCATGGGGGCATGACTTCTTTTTTAAACCCCTTGATGAGGGGGCAAAGAGAAAACTTGTTCCAACTTTTGGGGTACAAGGAAACTTTTGCGCAGTTTTTATTTATGGGGGAGTTGTACTAATGTTTTAGCACATCATTTTATCGAAGTTTAAACTTTAAACTATCCCCCATCCAAACCCTATACATTACATTTTGAATGATCAAATGGCTTTGTGTAACCCAAAGGGCTAGGGTACCCTCAGTATAGGGGACAATACTAGATGAGCTTGAATGGATATCTTCCTCTTTGTGCATCCCATAATTACTTGGAGACCCTGGTTGATGATAGGGGTGGTATTACATGATGGGGATAAAATACTTTTTATGTTTAAAAAGGATACAAACGTATAGTATTTAACCCAAATTTCCCCCCAAAAGGCCCGGGGAAAGCAAAGACAATAAAAAAAACCCTCACAAACCTTGAAATCATAGCCCATGATCAAACCATCAAAGGACCAAACTGTGGGAATGCAGACACCGAGTCCAACCTTCAAGGATCCTGATAAACATAGTCAGACGGGGAACCCTCAAGAGCCCGACTTTTTAGAGACAGTTAAATTTCACCTTTAGAGGGTTTTTAAAGGTAATGAAAGTTGGGCCCCAACCATTTGAAGACCAAGGGGCAGCACAAAAAGAGAGTTAGAAAAAAAGGAAAATTTTTAGTGGAACAGGTTAACAGGGGTAACTTTTAGTGGATAAAAGGGGCATTATTTGTGTTGTAGAAGAAACATCCCGAAATGGGGGAGAGAAACAATCAAACCACCTGTAGTTTTTAGATAGGGATTCTGAGAAATTTTTTCAGGGGACTTGCAGGAGGAAAAAAAGTCTCTACGATTGATCTACAATTTGAGACAAAAATTTTTGAGGCCCGAGGGAAAGAAATAATAAAAATCCAAAAACCTATCTTTTTGGCAAAATGAAGGATTTCAAATCTTGGATTGAGGGCCCATTTTGAGCAGATTGACCCGGAATTATTTATAAATAAACCCTTTTCTATTTTTCTTTATTTTGTTTTCCACAGCACACTTATCATATTTTTTAAAGGGGAAAGACAAATCCCAACCAGCTTTGGGTTTATCCATGGGCCGACCTGAACCGCGTGAGCTGGGGCCCATGGACCTATAGAACCGGCATCTTGAAGACCCTTCTTTTATTATTTTTTTATTTAAAACTATTTTTTATTTTGATTTTGGGACACTTTTATTTCCTTGTAATTTTTATTTAGGGTTTGGCCACCTTAAAAGTGGGGGAAAATTGTAATTTTTAGGACTTTTTAACCCCAGGGGTAGCAAGTAAAAATACTTGCTTAAGAGAGGGTTTGAGGAGCTTAATTTTTCAGAAAAAAAAAACTTTAATTTTTTGTGAGAGGGCTTAAGGTTTCCTAATTCCCAAATTTTCTTATCAATTTCAATCCCAAGAAGTTGGAATTGTGGCGAGTGCAACAAGGAGAAATCGTGAGTAATATCGATTCATCTTTGTTGTTGTTCATTTCTTCTCTAGTGAGTCATATCTAGGGTAGATTTGAATCTTTCTTGGACTTATTGGTTATTGTAATTCATGGAAATCAATCTTGTAAGATTGATTGTTCTTTTAGTTATTGAACTCACTATCATTTTTAGTGCATTTGGCGTGAATTGGTATTGAAAGGGGAAGTGGAATTCATGGTTTTGTGTTGCTTTCATTTTGATCTGATTTCCATGGTGTTTCTCAAGCCTTATTGTGGTTATTTGGTTAAGTTATCATTAGAGATTACAATTATATCATTTGAACAACAATTTCCTCAAATTCTACAACGTGTTCACGTGAAATTGCTTACTAGGTGACCGGTTTTGTGATTGATTTGAGATTGTTTTCTTGAATCTTTTAATTGTGCTTAAACTTGGATTTAGGCACATCAAAAATGACTGAAAGAAAACAATCATCAAGTCACAGTCAAACCGGTTCAATCAACTAGAAATTGTGTGACCCTAAATGGAACTTTGATGAAATCCAAAGGTTCAAAGATTCAATTAACTTCCACTAATGATCAATTTCACTAATCAACAATAAGATCAAGTGAATTTCATGTGAAATGGATGAAAAAGAAAAGCACAAAACCATGATGTACCCTCTTCCCTCACAAGCTCAAATTCATGCCACCACTAAAGAGCATTCAATCTCAAATGAACAATCAACCTTACAAGATAACTGTCCACGAAATACAAACACAAATAAGTCTAAGAAAGATTCAAATCTACCCTAGATATGACTCACTAGAGAAGAAATGAACAAACAACAAAGATGAAATTGATATGACTCACAATTCCCCCTTTGTCGCACTCGCCGCAATTCCAATTCTTAGGTTAAAATTGATACGAGATTTTGAACTAGGACAAACCCTAATTCCACAAGTGAAAGTGCTACATTTTTTTCTACAAAATATGTCCTCCTCAAACCCTCTTCTCAGCAAGTATTTATACTTGCTACTCCTAGGGTTAGAAAGTGGTCAAAATTACAAGTTTGGCACTTTTAAGGTGGCTAGTACTAAATGAAAATTACAAGGAAAATGAAAGTGTCTCAAAACCAAATACAACCAAAAATATTTAATAAAAAAATTACAAAGTACAAAATAACATAAGTCTTCATGAACTAATGCCTCAGAATGGAAAACAATCGCAATGGTCTTTGATTATCACCCTGAAAATGTTCTGTGTCCATCAATTGTTGTAGGGCATATTGGCATCCCATAGAGAATTATCAATGTACCTGCAAGATTATTCTCAAATATTTATTAGAATAAAAGACATAAAGTAAAATATGAGAAATTTGGATCATCATCCAAATCAGGTTTTGAAAATGTCGACGGTGCTAGAAATTTTCACATCAATTCCTGAGCACTACAAATAGGAGTTGTTTATGCGACTGCAGACCTTCAGGCAGGGAGGCAAGACAGTGGATGATTATGTGTAGGAATTTAAAACCCTCATAAATTAGGTGTGGGTCCATCGAACCTCCAAAACAAACCGAAAGCACGCTTCGTCTCAGGCTTGAAATATGAAATAGCGTGTGTTTGTTGAGCTGTAACGCTAAGTACACTTTATGAGCTATTCAGTTAGCTTTGAAAGTGAAGAGGTAAAGGAGGTCCAACTTGTTTAGGGGTACGAGCAGTAGGCCCAATGCTATTATGATGTGCTCAAATCTAAGATTAAGCACATATAAAAATCAATTTGAAAGACAATCCAACAATGTCAATCAAACTAGTCTCAATCACATGAACAATGCCATCAATTTCCAATGAATTTAACCAATTTTTTCAATTATAATGTGTTTGAATCTTAAATCCAAATATGATATAGCTCTGATACCAAAAAGATGATGTGCCTAAACACACTTTAAAGCACATCCAAAAAAACTTAAGATCAACTATCTCAAGTCTAGGTAAAAATCGGATCCAAAAATGGCACTTTTCAAATGAACCCTAATGTTGAAATGATAAATTCAATCAACCAATAATATAATCAGAATACCCTAAAGAAAATGCCTTCTAACAACACTCTAATTTCATATAATCCACGCAAATGAAGCCTCAATTTGACAAAGAAAATAGTAAAGTAAATCCCTTTCCCAATGGTGAAAATCACGTTTTCAAGTGTAATTTCAATGATGAACCAAATAAATTGATAAGTACTTCAAATAATCACAAGAATTCGTGAATAAAACATGTAAATTCTGACCAAGAACTATCTCAAATCAACCTTAGATACAACACACTAGAGAAGAAAAGAAATCACAACAAAATGAAATTGATATAACTCACAATTTCAAGATGTTGCACTGCCACAAAATTCAAGTCTTGGAATTGAAATTGATAAGAGTTGGAACCAAGGTATGAACCCTAATTCACACGTGAAAAGAGGTGTATATTCTACAAAAAAAAAAACTCAAACCAAGGTAAATTTCGTAGTCACAAACTACACAACACAATTGCGGTTCACAATTTGATTAACACTAATTGAAGATGAATATCACAAAATCAAATAACCATAAATCCCTTCTCTCAACATGTGCTCTGATACCAAAAAGATGATGTGCTCAAATCCAAGATTAAGCACATATAAAAATCAATTTGAAAGACAATCCAACAATGTCAATCAAACTAGTCTCAATCACATGAACATTGCCGTCAATTTCCAATGAATTTAACCAATTCTTCAATTATGATGTGTTTGAATCTTAAATCCAAATATGATATAGCTCTGATAACCAAAATATGATGTGCCTAATTCCACTTAAGCACAATCAAAAGAATCAAGGAAAAACACCTTAATTCACAAAACATAAACCGGTTCAATTGAGGGTGATTTCATGTGAAGATTTATGGAAAAATGATGATCAAATGATATAATTGTAATCTCTAATGATAATTTAACCAAATAACCACAATAAGGCTTGAGAATCACGTGGAAATCAGATCAAAATGAAGCAACACAAACCATGAATTCCACTTCCCCTTTTAATACCAAATTCACGTCACAATGCACTAAAATGATAGTGAATTCAACAACTAAAAGAACAATCAATCTTAAAAAATTGTTGTCCACGAATTACAATAACCAATAAGTCCAAGAAAGATTCAAATCTACCCTAGATATGACTCACTAGAGAAGAAATGAACAACAACAAAGATGAATCAATATTACTCACGATTTCTCCTTGTTGCACTCGCCACAATTCAAACTTCTTGGGATTGAAATTGATAAGAGAATTTTGGAATTAGGAAACCCTAAGCCCTCTCACGAAAATGTGAAGTGTTTTTCTGCAAAATTAACCTCCCTCAAACCCTCTCTTAAGCAAGTATTTATACTTGGTACTCCTAGGGTTAAAAAGTCCTCAAAATTACAAGTTTGCCACTTTTAAGGTGGCTAACCCTAAATGAAAATTACAAGGAAATAAAAGTGTCCCAAAACCAAAATACAACTAAAATAGTTCATAAAAGAAGAAATAATAAAATAAATGGTCTTCATGATGCCGATCTTCTATAGGATCCCTCGGTTCAACTCATCGCCGGTTTAGGTCGGTCCATGGATAACCCACAATCTGAGCGTGAGTGAGTTTGTCCATTGCCCTGTAAAGCATGATAAGTATTCCTGTTGGAATATAAAATACATGAATAAGATGAAAGAGGTTAGTAAACGAATAATTCCAGGGTCGATTTGCTCAAAATGGGTCCTCATCCGCCAAGATTCGAAATCCTTTAGTTCTTGCCCTAATGATAGGTCTCGTCGGATTTTTATTCCTATCATATTACTAGACCCATAGCAGCTGATGGTCGATCAAGGGGAACAAAAGCAGTAGGTGAGGTAGTGAAAGCAGTGGACAATACTACCCCAAACACTACTATAGAAAATTTGCCTATTTTGGGAAGGGTAAAGAGGTAATCACGCCAGATGTGAGGCAGATTGTTCCTAGTCTACTAGTGGAAAGGCACGTGTTGATTGTGATCGCAATCACTCAAATTAAAATCCCTTTCTATGAATCTCTATTACGATCAAGTAGGCAAGTGCACCTATCGATTATAATAGTAAAGAGTTGAGTTCGGGTATCGTCTCCTCAAGGATCACAAGTACTAATACTAACTCTAAACCAACTATCTAACCGCACAAATTCGAGAGGTTTCAGATTAAATTAAGAATACTTAACAAAACCTTTACCAATTAAAAATAATACTATAAACTTGATTATTAATCTGATAACTAAGAATATACCCTACCTTTACTAACTCCTCTAATTGTCATGTAACTTTGCCCTTTCAATAAACTAGTTAACAAGCAATGGTTATTTCTAAACCGCGGAGTATCTAACACTAAGCTAATGTCTTCCCAGAATCATTAGCTCTTAACCCTAATCGCTTTGATAAAGATCCCTCTTCTATCAAAATCAATTAGAATTGCATTAACACTCTTGAACCCTCAATTAGATCAAATTATCTAATTTAACCTAATACGGAAAATTCACGTTCTCTATCCCATATTACATACGAATTCCTTTATTCATGTAAGATCTATTCAAACAAGAGATTTCCCAATCATCTTCTAAGAAATCAATGCAAGCTCAATTTTTGGCCATACATCAAATTAGCAACACTACACGAACAACATGAATAAATTCAAAGAATTCCAATATTCATTAACTTTTGCAATCAATCCCATATTACATGACAATTAGAATTCATAAGGTTCGGGAATGAAACAACTAGCCACTATGGATTTTCAAGATATAACTCAATGAAATAGAATGAAAAAAAGAAAGAGAAAACCCCTTGCATGAGTTCTCAGTGTCGTCTTCTTCCTTTCTCATCCTTTCATCTTTTCTTTTCTGTCCCCTTTGGCCTCCTCGGCCTTTCGGCCTCTTGGCCTCCTCTTTTGAAACTCTCCTCTTTCCCCCTCTTTTCTCTCTCTCAAGACGACTATTTATACCTAGGTAGCTTCCTCTCAGGCGTGTATGAAATATCCTTCAAATATGGACAAAAGAATTAAAATCGATTTGAAGATATCTTTCCTTCGATAGACACACAGACATACTACACGGGCGTGTAGATAAACCGTGTATCTCTCTGAGTCAGTGAACTCTAGGCGTGTATATCCCACACGACCATTTGTAATAGCCATGTATTCCTCTGTCTTCTTTGTTCTTCATACACGGTTGATTACAGGGTTTTGTGTATTCCAACCGTGTACTGGTCTGTCCTGAAAACTCTTCTTCCACGCTGATAAAACGGTTGGATACACGGGCGTGTATCCGAACCGTGTAGTCTCCTGATTCCTTCACACGGCCGTTTGTAAAACCGTGTGACTTCCTTTAACTTCAAAGCATTCCTTTTTACTTGCTTTTATCTCCAATTTTGTCTTGAATTTAAATACTTTTCATCAAATCCTCCTTTTCCACACCTGAACATGAAATAAATCAATTAAGCATCATAATCTTATATTTTCACTCCCAATTATCTCAAAAATTGACTTAATCATCTCCAATTATAAGATTTAAAAAATAGATTTATCAAATTTCCCCACACTTAAGCATTTTCTTGTCCTCAAGAAAATTACACATATGGAAGTCTCAATTCTCAGAATTCTTAAAACTCAGGAAGAAATTCAATCATTAACCCCATTTTATACCAAAGATAGCCACCATTTTCCACAATTCGCCTTTCTTATCACTCAATCTTATTATGCACTTGTATTCAAAATACCAATAGTAGATTTCCAGTATTAATCCAAGTAAGTAAAAATTTTACCCTTTATCATTTAACCAAAAATCTAAAAGTTAAAGATCAGACTTACAATCATAGAACTCAGGCATATACATCCACTTATTTCCTGGATCTTTTTCCCTTTTTAGATTGGGAGTTCCCAACCTTTTAGTACCTTTCTTAGTCAATTAACCCATGTAATAGAACTTTTAATCGATAATCCCGGGCTCGTCACCCAAGTTAGCAGACGTTATCCCCTCAAGCATAGAGGGCGTCCCTGGGATTTAGTTGTTCGGGTGAATTAACTAATCAATTCCTTTCTTTTAGTGAATAAGAGCGGTTTCCTTAGCCAGTAATTTCCCAGACCAGATGATCTTAGGCTACTAGGTTTTAAGATACCCCTTCGAACCTCTACCACTCGAATCCAAATATTCTAATTTAAAGCCTCATTTAGTTCAGTTTCTCGGATTTTACTCATAACCCTTATAGCGAGCTTTAGGCCAATGATCCCGAGTTCATCACCCAAGTCAATAGATGTTATTCCCCAGAAAGGGCACCCCTCGGACTTAATTACTCGAGTCAATGAGATCCACTTCTGAACTATTTGTTATTGTTCATCATTTTTTTTTATCATCAAATTACTCCCAATTTGTGTTCTATTCCATTATTTTTGTAAGGGAAAGTCACCATGCTATAAGTATCACTTGTTCCTTCATTCAAGATCGCAAAATCAAATCCTAATTCTGAAATGAAAGCCTAAATAACAAGTAAGTCTCTCTCACATGGATACCATACTATAACTCTAAAAAGGGTAAAAGAAATACAAAATAAGAGAATAATGCAAAATTCGAAAAATTTTCCATGAAATAACTGCCTATACAAGTGGAATTTTATATTTCCTGAGCAACTATTTCTCATCATCATTAAGCTTCCAAATGTTACTTAAACAAGGGAAATTGAGCATTTAAAAGTTCATAAGTTCATTGCTCTTGTGATATCTTTCTGTTCTTTCTTTTTCCTTTCCCACACTTAAAATCAGACATTGTCCCCATGTCTACCCACAAAGTACACGAAAGAGGAAAAGAATGGAAATAAAAGGAAAAGAGAAACAAGACTCCCCTGGATCAAAATCAGAATCGCGCATCTAGCATCCACTTTGCAGAAGCACTCCATTCAATAGCATTCATGTGTACAGGACCAGGAGTTCTTGAAAAGAAATCCCAACATGTAATATCCCCGACCTTCTCATGACTAAAGTCATGTACTCCACCCATCTAACAGAATCTCTGAAATGAAATAAAGAGTAATTGAATGGATTAAAGAAATAAAAGCTTACCTAAAGAAATGCATTGGTTAAAGTAGTTAGCGTTGAGCCTTTTCTTAATATTCCCAATCCCCGGCAACGGCCCCCAAAAAAACCCATTTTGGATTGTGATGCAATCACCAAATTAAAAACCCCCTTTCTATGACTCTCTTTTACAAAAAAATTGGGCAAGTGCACCAAATCGATTTTTAATAGTATAGAGTTGAGTTGGGGTATCGTCTCCTCAAGGATCGCAAGTACTAATATAACTCTAAACCAACTATTAACCGCACAAATTCGAGGGTTTCAGATTAAATTAAGAATATTTAAACCCAAAACCTTTACCAATTAAAAATAATACTATAACTTGATTTTTAAATTTGATAACTAAGAAATACCCTACCTTTACTACCCTCTAATTTTTCATGTAACTTTCCCCTTTTCCCAATAAATTTATTTAAAACAAGAAAGGGGTTATTTCAAAACCCGCGGAGTTTTCTAACACTAAGCAAATTGTTTTCCCCCAAGAATCATTAGTCTTAACCCTAATCGCTTTGAAAAAGATCCCTCTTCTATAAAAAATCAATTAAAATTGATTAACACTCTTGAACCCTCAATTAGATCAAATTTCTAATTTAACCTAATAGGGAAAAATTTTCACGTTCTCTATCCCTATATTACTTACGAATTCCTTTATTCATGAAACCCCCTATTAAAACCCAAGAGTTTTCCCAATCATCTTCAAAAAAATAAATTTGCAAGCTCAATGTTGGCCATACATAAAAATTGGGCCAACACTAAAACGAAAAAAAATGAATAAATTCGGGAAAATTTCCCAATATTCATTAACTATGCAATCAATCCCTATTACATGACAATTAAAAATTTCATAAGGTTGGGGAATAAAAAAAACTAGCCACTATGGATTTTCAAGATAAAAACTCAATGAAATAGAATGAAAAAAAAAAAAAAAAAAACCCCCCTGTGCATGAGTTCTCAGTGTCGTCTTCTTCCTTTCTCATCCTTTCATCTTTTCTTTTCGGGCCCCTTTGGCCCCCTTTCGGCCTTTGGGCCTTTTTGGGCCCTTTCCTCTTTTGAAACTCTCCTCTTTCCCCCCTCTTTTCTTCTCTCAAGACGATATTTTTACCTAGGGTAGTTTTCCTCTCTGGCGGTATTAGATACCCTTAAAATAGGGGATGAGGGTACGATTGACCGTTCTAACAAGTTTAAACCTTTACTAAACCCTAGCTTACGATCATTTTCACAGGCAAGTTTCCCTATTGACTAGCAGTATAGAATAGGAGTACAGGTATCGATCCCACAAAGGGACTTATAATACTAGTACAAAAGATTCTCCACTATCAAAACTTCTCACTATTGTTTGATTTCAATTTCCCAAATTTAAATTGCCTAAACTTGAAAGAAACAAATAAAATTGAACAAAGTAAATGTAATAAAAACCCCCCTTTAAATTTTAATTCAATGAACAAAACCCCCCCCCCCCTACCCAAGATCTCCCCCTGTTTTCTCCCCCCAGCTTCTTTTTCCAATTCCAAACTATCCAATGATTTTTACCCAATCTTTGATTGCGGAGTTTCTTACACTAGATTAGAGTCTTTCTCAAGATAAATAATCTTAATCCTAATTAGGCCCAATTAAGATCTCCCCTTCAATTAAATAATCAAATTGAAATTTAGAATTCTGGGGACTCTCAAATTAAACCCGGGCCCCGCAATGCCCTCTTTTTCAATACAAAAGACCTCCTAAAACCTATCTCTAGGTTTTACAAGGGGTCTTTTTATTCATGCAAGACCCTACTCTATTACCAATTTCTCAATTTTTTAATAACAGAGATATAATTCCATCCTAATATTGCGCACCTATTTTAAGATGAATAAACCCATAATTGCAAAAAAAATGAACAAACTCAAAGGGAAAAGAATTAAATTATTGAACATCAACAATTCTGTTAAAATGTTTTTCAGGGGTTTTTTTAAGGGAACGGGTATGAAACAATTAGCCATCATGAAACTAATAAGAAGAGCCAAAAACATAAAAAAATTGAGGGCCATAAAAAAATTTTGAAAAACGAAATATCTTTGGGGTTCCCCAAACCGAAAACTATTCTGGGGAAAGCTCCTAGAGCAGCTTTACTTTCCCAGGGTTTCTCTCGTGCCCCCTCCTCCCCTTTTTTCATTAGGGTTGTTCTTTTATACTTCTTGGGGGCTGGCCGAGCACTTCAATGGAAAAATACGATTTATCTTTTCCCTTTTTCCCAAATGAATTTTGTCAAATGAATAACAGTCGGGCCCGGCAAGCCCAACGGGAGGCCAGATTTCAAAAAGTGTTCCCTCAGGTCGAAAATATTAACTCCTCAATCTTGCTCCCGTGTTTGGCACGGCTAGGAACACGGTTTTGAAAACACTGGTAGCAACACCGCTAGAAGCAAAAAACTAGACTATAAAACCCCTGCCAAGTTTTTGGAGCTTTCCCCGGGCTTCACAGCGTATGCTTCGGCTTTTTAAAAAAAACCCATATCACAAGCCGGTTCCTTTCCCAAATGATGCTTTCTCTTCAAGGGGCCCCCCACGGTTCCCTGACACGGCCGTTGGCCCTTTCCAGGGTTGTCCCGGGGTAACCCTTTTAAATTGATCTTTTAAGCTTCAATTATGCTCCTTTTGTGATCTTTTCCTTCTCTTTGGTATTATACCCTGAAACATATATTTAAAGGTTTTTTTACCGAAATCCGCATTTATTTTATTCAAAAGATTTTACAAATTTTATCATTAAAAGCCCATGATTTACCAGGGTTAAATTTTCTCTTATCAAGGACGAAAGATTTTAAAAACGATTTGAAAATATCTTTTCCCTTTGATAGGGCACACGGACATACTACCGGGCGGGGGTAGATAAACCCCTGTTCTCTCTGAGTCGTGAACTTGAGCGTGTATATCCCACAAGCCGTTTGTAATAGCCGTGTTTTCCCCTGTCTTCTTTGTTCTTCATACATGGTTGAAAACACGGGTGTTTTATTCCAACCGTGTACTGGTCTGTCCTTTAAAACTCTTCTTCCACGCTGATTTCCGGTTGGTTTCAAAGGGAAAGTATCCGAAACCCTGTAGTCTCCTGATTCCTTCCACGGCCGTTTGTAAAACCTTTTGACTTCCTTTTAAATTCAAAGATTCCCTTTTTACTTGCTTTTATCTCCAAATTTTGTTTTTGAATTTAAATAATTTTTTATCAAATCCTCCTTTTCCACCCTTTAACATGAAATATAAATCAATTAAGCATCATAATCTTATATTTTCACCCCCAATTATCTAAAAAATTGATTTAAAATCATCTCCAATTAAAAAGATTTTTTAAAATAGATTTATCAAATTTCCCCAAAATTAAAGCATTTCCCTTTTTCCTCAAGCAAATTACACTAGGGAAGTCTCAATTCTCAGAATTTTTAAAAACTCGGGAAAAAATTTCCCAATCTTTAAACCCCCAATTTATCCCAAGGATAGCCACCATTTTCCAAAATTTCCCGCCTTTCTTATCACTCAATCTTATTAAGCATTGTATTCAAAATACCATATTTGATTTCCGTATTAATCCAAGAAAAGAAAAACCTTTTCCCCTTTATCATTTAAACCAAAAAAACTAAAAAGTTAAAGATAAAACTTACAATCATAAAAATTCAGGCATATACATCCACTTTATTTCCGGGAAATTTTTTTCCCCTTTTTTGGATTGGGATTCAACCTTTTTGTCCCTTTTTCCCTTATTTCAATTAACCCATGAAACGAATTTAAAAAATCGATAACCCCCGGGGGGTCGTCACCCAAGTTAACAGCTTTAACCCCCCTCAAGCATAGAGGGAATCCCTCAGATTTATTGTTGGGGTTTTAAATTTAATAATCAATTCCTTTCTTTTAGTGAAAAAGAGGGGTTTTCCCTTTAAAGCCATTTTAAGTCCCAAAACCAGCGATTTAGGCTATTTGGTTTTTTAATGTGTGGGTTTTGGGGCCCATATGGCAGCCCCAATATCCAAATAAGGGGGTGATGACTGTTAGGGGGCCGGGGGAAAGATTTTTTAAGATGACAACAAACAGACTAAACCTAAAAGATTTACCAACTGCACTGTAGGAGTATTATGATGCCCAAAACGGAAGAGACACATGGGGAGCTTACAGGTGAAAATATCTACCCTTTAAATTGTGCTACGCAGGGTTCTAATATACCCCCCGTTTCTAGAACATTCAGAGGGGAAATATTTCACCCTTTTATAAAATCAAAAGGTAATCTTTGTGTATCATCTTCGATAGTAGTTTTTGAAACGAATTTTTATATTCCCTGCACTGGTAGAAAAAATTACTTTCTGCTACTATTCCACATGTAGCCCTTAAAAATTGCATTGGGTAGATAATCAAGGTAGTATGTTTTTGTTACATTTTTGGGGTTTAAAGGTTCCTGTAAGTGTTGGGCAGAAATATCATAATGAGACCCTGTGTGATGTAGTCCCTACCCCCCATCCCCACCCCATTTGTTTTTGGGGTTGCCGGGGTTTGTTTGATGGCGGTTTTTCATGAAGGGTTTAGAAAGCCTACATGTTCAATATGGGGGGGTCTCCCCCTTGTTCTGTCGCCAATGACTCCATCTGGGGTTCATCAGTTTCGAAACAGATCAGAACTAATCCACTACATTTGATAGTCAGAAGAGTAGGCAATAGAGAATTTAGGGTTCAATTCCCAAAATAATCCCCCCAGGGTTTGAGGGCAAATTTTTTCAGAAAACCGGGAGATGATGAGAAATTTTTGGCACCACTAATACCATTAGAACTAGATTTGGCTTTAAAGGTCCCCAAAAAGCTTATATTTTCACTTTATGTTCTATATTCTTTAAAAAACTATTTGATAAATAATTTTACAAGTACAATAATAATTTTTCCATGGGATGCCAATATGTCTTACACTAGTTGATGTACACAGGACTTTTTTCAGATTTACAATCAAAGACCCCCTCCCATTGTTTCCATTCCCAAGCATTAGCTCATGAAGACTTTGATATTTTTGTACTTTTTAATTGTTCTTTTGGGGGCTATTTTATGTTGTTTTTTTTTTTCTTTTTTGGACACTTTCATTTTATTTTAATTTCCCTTAGGAAAACCCACCCCCCTTTTAAAAATGGCAAACTTGTAATGTTTGACCATTTTCTAACCCCCAAGGGGGTTTGCAAGTACAAATACTCGCTTAAGGGAGGGTTTGGGAGGCCAAAATTTTTTAGAATTGAGGGTACACTTTGCGTGAGGATTAGGGTTTCCTAATTGTCATTAGCTTTTTACCAATTTCATTCCCAAAGTTGAAATTGTGGCGAGTGCAAAACTTTGAAATTGTGAGTAAAAATTTAATTTCATTTTGTTTTTTGATTTCTTTTTTTCTCCAGTTGGGGTAATATCTAGGGGAAATTGAGATAGTTTTTGGTCAGATTGCTTTCCCATTATTTTTAAATTGTTGTGCTTAATTGGATACTTTGCAAATTTTAAATTTTTGGGTTTACCTTTATGTTTTCTTCTTGAAACGGGGATTAGCAATGAGAAAAGGGTTTTTTAGAATTGAAGATTTATTTTGAGATTTGAAAATTTTTCTTTTGGATTTATATGTGATTAGTGTTTATTTTTAGAAGAAATTATCATTGTGGAATTTTTTAAAAGCATCTTTTTAGTATTTGGATCTCCCTTGCAACTTCACTAGGGTTCACGCCAAAATTTCCCTTTTGGAAAATGATTTTATGTTTTAGATTTGAAATGTTCCCTTTGGGTTTTTTTTGGGTTGGCTTAAAACCCTTTGGGTTTTTAGCACATCAGTCATTGGTCCTCCAAAACCTTTCAATTGGGGCGGGGGGTCCTTGGTCCAGCTTCTTAGGGGCTAGATGATCCTCATCATTCCTTCCTTCCCAAAAAACGATTCATCCTCCCAAATCACTTGCATCATAAGGAGTAAAATCCCGAAACATTAAATATAGCACTTAAAAATTTTTATAGTGGCTTGGTAAATCTATCTTGTAAGCATTGTCGTTTATGGGGGCTCCACCACTTGGAAATGTCTTTGCCTCTGATGCAATTTAGATTTTTGTTGTTCAGCAAAACCCTTCCCTTTTCCCCAAATGTTTTTTCTAAACCCAATCTCATGGAGGGAAAAAATGACTTTGATGCTTCCTTTTTTGCCTGATGAGCTAGTTTTCATTCATCTTTTGTTTTATGACGAAAATTTTCCAGTACCCCCAACCTTCAGAACTAGATTTGGCTGATGATCTAAATTGTTTTATTTTTATTAAATTTTTTTTATCTAATAAATATTTGAGAAATAATTTACAGGTAAAACAATAATTCCCATGGGACCCAAATATGTCCAAAGTTGATGGCCATGGGACATCTTCAGATTTAAAATAAAAGACCCGCTGCGATTTTTTTCCATTTCGAAGCATTGGCTCATGAAGTTTTATGATTTTTTTGTACTTTGTAATTGTTCTATGGACTATTTATATTGTATTTTCTTTTGGGAAACTTTCATTTTGATTGTAATTTCCTTTTTAGGAACTGGCCACCTTAAAAGTGGCATAGTTGTAATTTTGTGGGCTTTCTAACCCTAACGGGAGCAAGTATAAATACTTGCTTAAGTAGGGTTTTGGGAGCTTTGATGAAATTTTCATAATACACTTCACGTGTGAGGGTTAGGTCTTTCCTAAATCCAAATTTTTCTTATCAATTTCAATCCCAAGAATTGAAATTGTGGCAAGTGCAACAAAGGGAAATTGTGAATAATATAAATTTCCCTTTTCTTTGTTGTGTTTCCTTTTCATCACTAGTGAGTCATATCTAGGGTTGAATTGGATGTTTCTTGGTCAGATTTTGATTGCATTTGTAATCAAACTATTATGTTATAAGGTTGATTGGTTTTAGCATTTGTTATCACCATCAATTTTTTATTCTTTTTATGGCGTAAATTGGTCTTTGTTGGAAGAGGAAAATCACGAAATTGGATCTTGTTATCTTGGTGTATTTCACTTTGGATTTCACTTGTGATTATTTTTATTTGGGGAAGATTAATCATTGTTGGATTGTTAATTGCAATTTCGAACCAAAATCCCGGATTTCATTAAATCTCCATTAGGGTTTACACAATTCATGATCTTTTTGAATCGGTTTATATTTGTGAGTTAAGGTTATTTCTTTGATTCATTTGCATTTTGCTAGACCCTTTTTTTGAGCACATCATCTTTTGGTATCAGAGCTGGGGGGTTTGTGAGAAGGGACTTTGCCATTTGAATTCGAAAAATTTGGGGTTTTTTAAGTGAACATTGATCCAATTTGTTGGCGTGAAGATTGATCTTTCTAGTTTTGTTATTTTTGTTTTGTTGTTGTAACTGAGTACTTTTAATTTTCCTTATCCCATAAATTAACCGTATTAATTAAAGGGAGTGATTTGTGTTATGTGAGGGAAAATGGATTTTCAGAAAATTGATTTTTATTACCTTCATCTTTGCCATGAGTTATTTTTTCAAAAAGATATGGGAAATTCTTTACTTGATTGAATTTCAAAATTAAGTTGTTTTTCTCCATCCTTGCTGAGTTTTTTGTTTGAGGGAAAAAAAGGAAAATTTTTGAGTTGAATTCCATCATTTGGGATTAATGGACGATTAACCATTCTAACAAATTAAAACCTATATCAATCCTAGCTTTCGATCAGTTCTCAGGCAAGTATACCTATCAATTTGCAGTTAGATAGGATAAGGTATCGATCCCACCAAGACTTATAAGTACTAGTACTAATGATTATCCTACTATTTAACTTTCACATTGATGATCTCAATTATCCTAATTATTCTTAAATCTAAAAGGGAAAGAAAAAAAATGAACAAAGTAAATATACTCAAACACTCCCCTTTAAATTTAAATTTAGTGATCTAAACTCCCCCCACCCCAAAATCCACCCCTAATTCTCATGCAACTTATTCAATTACAAACTTTCCAATGATTATACCCCCCATCTCTGACTTGCGGAGTTTTTACCGATTAGGGTTTTCTCAAGATCAATAAACCCTAATCCTAATTAAGTCAATTAAAAACTCTCTTTTTATTAAAAAAATTTTAAATTTTGCAAAAAAACCCCCTAGGATCCAAAAAAAACCCCCCAGACCACAATGACCCGAAAAATTACAAAAAACCCCCCTATAACCTATCTCTAGGTTACAATTGGTCTTTTTTTTTTCATCCCCCAGATCTATTTTTTTTTAAAATTTTTTTCTAAATTTTTAAAATTTAACAGAGAAAAAAATTTCCCCCAATCCAAATTTTTTTGCAACAAATCAAAATGAAAAAAACCATGATTTGAAAAAAAAAAAAAATAAACTCAAAGATTAGGTTTTAATTATTGAACAAAAAAAATTTTTTAAATTTACATGAAAAAAAAGGGGGTTTTTCTCCGGGGACCGGGAAAAAAAACTTTTTTTAGCTACCCCATGAAAAAAAATAAAAAAAAAAAAAATTTTAAAAAATGGAATAAAAAAGTAAATTAAAACCCCCAAAAATTTTTCTTGGGTTTTTCAAATCCGAAAACCCTTCTGGCAAAAAAACTTCTTTTTTTTCGGGGGGTTTTTTTTGGTGCCCCCCCCTTTCCCCCCCTTTTTAAGGTTGTTCTTTTTAAAAAAATTTCCTAAGGATTGGCCGAGCATCTTCAGCTAAAAGATCCCGAATGTATCTTTCCTTTCCAAAAAAAATCTCGAAAAAAGTGGAAAAAATTCCCTGAAACCCCCCCAAAAGGGGGCCCCAGTTTTAAAAAACCGTGTCCCCCCCGGGTTTTTAAAAATTTTAAAATTTCCCCAAAAATTCTTGTTAATGTTTGGCACGGTAAAAAAAACACGGTTAAATTATAAATTGTGCCAGTTCTGGAATTTCCATTCTCCCCCAGCGTCTGCCCGGCTTAAAAAAAACCCCCAATATCCCCAAAAGTCGGGGCCCTTCCCTTTTCCAAGTGCCCAAAAATTTTCCCCCCCTTAGTTGCACACGGTTCATGACACGGGCGGGCTTTCCCGGGTTTTCCCCCAAAAAGGGGGGGTTTTAAAAACTTGATTTTTTAAGTTTAATTTCTTGCCCTTTTGTTATCTTTCATTTCCCTTCTTTGGTATTATCCCTGAAACGATATATTTATCTTTTAAAAAAAACCAAATCTACAAAAATTTTTTATTCAAAAAAATAAAACAAATTTCATCATTAACCCCATGATTTACAGGGGTTAATTTATTTTTAAACCCCAAATTTTCCCCCCCATTTAAATTTTTTTGGGGCCTTCCCTCAAGAAAACCTTTTTTACAAAAAACCCAAAGGAAAGTTCTCATTTTTTCCCCAACAATCGAAAAATTTTTTTCCAACATCATTTTTTTTTTTCAAAAACCTTTTAAAATCTTTTGAAAATTTTTTACTCAATCTTATTTTTTTTTTTGGGGAAAAAAAAATACAAAAAAAAAAAAAATTTCCCCAAACCCCCAAATCAAAAGTAAATTAAACAATTACCCCTTTTTTTTTAAATTAAAAAATTCCCCCAAAAAGGTCAAAATTGCCCCCAAGATCGAGATTTTTAAAAAAAAAGTATACCCCCCTTTTAAAAAAACCCTTTTAAAAAAGGCATTTTTTTCCCCCTTTCCCCCCCTTTTAACTCTTCCTTTTCTGTTTCATCCCAAATTTTTTAAAATTTTAAAATCTGGGAGTTTACCATTAAAGCAACTTAACTAGTTAACCACCCATGTAATGAATTTTTTGATCGATAACCCCCATTTTAAAACACTCGAGTTAAACAAAAGTTATTCCCTAAAAAGTGGGGAAAGGGGTCCCTGGGGTTTACTTTTCGAGTCCAATTAACTCAAAAATTAATTAATTTTTTAAAATTTAAAAAAGGGTTTTCCCTTGGTCAGTAAGCCCCAAAAACCCGGCGACCCCTTTGGTACTAGGTTTTAAAAATACCCTTTTGAACCTCTACCATTTTTAATAAATTTTAACAAACTTTTAAAATAAATTTTTTTTTTAAATTTTTTCATTTTTTTCAAACTTTTTTCAGGGGCCCTTTGTGGGGGGGGCTTTCACCCCCGACCCCCAATTTTTAGTAAAACCCCAAATCAATAGATTTTAAAATTCCCCAAACCCCGGGGAATCTTCGGGTTTTAATTTAAAAGAGCTATGGGGCCCCAATTCTGAACATTTAAATTATTATATTTTTTCAATTACCCCCAAAATATATAAATATATGTTTTTTTTTAGAAACTTCTTGAAAAAAATTTCCCCCAAGTTAAAAATATCATTTACTCCTTAAAAATTTAAGTTATTTTAGCTTCCCCCACTGAGCAAAAGAAGACATACTAAAACCACTAGTGACCTTAACCCAAAATTTTTAAATTTCCCCCCGGGGAAAATAAAGGTTAAAAAAAATTTTTTAATTTTACTCCATTTGGGGTTTCATCTTGTAATTTTAACAATTTTTTCTAATCCCCAAAAAAAAAAAACAAAAATTGTTAAATATTTTCCACGGGGGTATGAAAAAATCTCAGAAAACCTTGATTGTCAAAATTTTTTTTAAAAAAAATTTAATATACCTTAAAAAAAAAGGGGGAAAATTTCTTTTTTATTGCACAACCCTTGTTTTCCCCGTTTTGTTTTTAACCCCCTTTCCCCCATTTTAAAAAAGACATTCCCCCCAAAAGTCCTCAGAAATGCATAAAGGGAAGCAAAAATAAAAGAAAAAAAAAGGGAAAAAAAAAGGAAAACAAAAAATTCCCTGAACTCGCTTACAACGGGGGGTCTTTAAAAAGAAAGTCAGGCAAAAGAAAACAAGAAAAATCTTTTTAAAAAACCCCCCCTAAACGTAACGGGTTGGTGTACTTTAAAAAACTTGTTTTCCCCCCAAAAAAAAAAAAAAAAAAACAAAAAAAAAAGGGGAAAATAATAATCGACTGAAAAAGAAACCCCTTTATCATCATTTTCTTTTTAAACTTTTGGTTTTTTTGGGGGGGGTCCGAAGTTTAAAAATGAACCCTTAGCTAAAAAAGGGGTTTTAGCATTTTTCCCCCCCCAAAACCCTTTTATTTTCCCAAGAAAAATTTGGGTACACCAGTTTTAAAAAATCTCTAAAGATTTATGAATGATTTTCCCCTTTACCCAGTGGAAACAATAGAGGGGAAAGAAAAAAAAAAACAAAAATGCAGAGAAAAGTAAGTTTTAATGAGGAAAAAAGGGGAGCGAAAGTTCTTATTTCTAAAAATCGTTAACCCTAAAGGGCTATTGATGACACGGTTTCAAAACGGGCGTGTTATAAGTCGTGTTATGCACCCCCCCTTTAAAAAAAAAGGGGGGGGGGAAAAAAAACCTTACCTTTTGGCACTTTTTGTAATTTGGGTTACCGTACCCTCCCCATCCCCGGGAATCAAACCCCTTTAAAAACAAATGCCCGTACACGGGGGTTTTGTGGCTTTAGCCCATGCTTTACCCTCTTTGTTAAAATTTCCCCCCCAAAAAACCCCACCCTTACAAATTTTTTATGAGGGAAAAAAAAAAAGAAAAACTAACCTAGAAAAATGCGGGGTTACCTCCCAGCCAGGCTTTTTTTTTAATTTTTTTTGGCTCGACCTAATGAAAAAAGAGGGGGTTTTTAGGGTTTTCAAAATAAAGGGTCACCCCCAACTTTTTTTTTAAAAAAGACCTTCTTATCTCCTAAGTAATTTTTAATTTTTGGGGTCCATTGATTTTTGGGAAAACCCCCTTTTCAGGGTGTTCAAACCCCACCGTCCCCAAAAAAGGGAAAACGTTTTTCCCCCCAAAAAAAGGGACGGGGACCTTTTTGTTTTGGTTTCCAGGAAAAGTTTTAACCGGGAGTTGAATAGCAAAACCATATCCCCTTCCTAAAAATTGCTTCCCCCGGGGGCATTTTTTTGCGTAATGAAATGCTTTTGGCTCCCCCCTTTTGAAATTTTTAAAGCATTGTCATGGGCCAAAAAAAAAAAATTTCAAAAGCTCAAAACCCCAATTTTTCCTGTCCCCCCCAAAAATTGTTGAGGGGGGAAAATTGATAGTTTGATTGCCAGAACGCCCATATTTGAATCTAAACTGTTAAGGACCCCCCTTTCCCATAAAAAAAACCCCGGAAAGGAGTTTATAAAGTGGTTTTTTGAGGCCCCCCTTTTAAAAGCCTAACAAAAAGGGGGAAAAAACCTGTTCCCCAAATTTTTCCCCCATGCTGGGGGTTTTGAATTCATTAAGATGTTTTTTAAAAGCTCTCAATTTGTCAACTCTACTTCCCCCTTTTTTGGGGGGTTTAAAAAGGAGTGGTGGGGGGGGTTTGGTAACTCCATTTTTTTTTTAAACTTTTTCAACCTGAGATTTGCAAAAATGTCCCCCCATCACGATTAGGGCTCAAGGTACCCCAAAATGGAAAAAAGACTTCTTGAGGAACTTGAAAACCCCCCAAAGGGCGTCATTTTTGGTAGTTTTTCCTTCACCCACTTGAAAAAATTTTCCTGCTCCAATATATATTTTTTTCCCCAAAAAAAAGGGGGGAAAAAGGCCCCAAAAAAAAAAATTTCCCCCCATTTTTTTAAAACACCTCGCACAAAAATATATTTGCTTGCTTTTCCCCCCCTTTTCCTTTTTAAAAAGTTCCCCGTCTACAAAACTTTGGGCACCCTTGAATAAAAAAGGGGCCAATAAAAACCAACTTCTTTTTTTTGGGGGGCTGTCCTATTGGCACCGGGTTTCCTCCATTTTGGGGCCCCAAAACAATGGTTCAGATCTCCGGCCCCTTTCCAATGTAGACACAAAACCAAACATTTGGTCAAAAAAAATTTTCCTGAACAAAAAGGGGGGCTTCCCAGTAGTAATATTTTTTGGGAAAATAAAAAAACCCTTTTTTTTTTGTTGCTTTGACTTGTCCTGGGGAAAAAACCCCCCGCCACTAATTTTTGGCCTTGTTCGAAAAAAATGGGGATCCAAAAATGCTAACTTTTTTGACGGAATACAAATTCCCCTTTTTGGGGAAATTTTTATCTTTAAAAATCTTTTCCTTCAACTCTCCCAAAAGGGGTTTTTTCCAATCAAAAATGATGGTCCGCTCAAGGTTTTTGTCCCTTTTTTTTCTTTGCCCAAAAGGGTTTAAAATTTTTGCAATGGGGGAAATATCCACCTGATGAGGGGGGGTTTTTTTATCTGCCCTTTCTCTTTTAAAAATCCCCAAAGGGGAGTGGTCAAATACACTTTTTCCTTAGAAAGAAAAAGATAAATGGGGAAATTTTTCAAAAGCGAACACTACTGCCAATAACCCCCCTTTTCATTTTTTGGTATAATTCTTTTGAGCCCCGGGGTTTGATTTTTCCCCGGCATAGTATATGGGTTTGGGAAAAAACTTACCCCCTTTTTTTCCCCCAAAGGGAAGCCCTTACATATTTTTTTTGGCATCACACACCCCAATTTTTAAATGGTTTGGTTCCCAAACTAGAGCCCCCAGATAGGACCCCTTTGGGGCAGTTTCTCCTTAGCGCCCAAAAAAGGGGGTTGGAGACTTTTAAACATTAAATCAAAGGTGATTTTCTTCCCAGAAACCTGGTGAGGGAAAAGCATTTTGGAGAAATCCTTGATGAATAAAAATTTTAGAACCCCCAGTCCTAAAAAACCCCCCCAAAAATTTTTTTAAAAAAAAAAAGGGGGGGGGAATTTTTGGGTATATATCAACCTTGGCGTGTCTATTTAAACCCCCGGAGATTTTTTTTGTCCCAAGACAATCCCCTTTAGTAACCAAAGGGGGGGGGGGGGGGGACACTTCTCCCAATTCAAAACAAAAAAGTTTCTTCACAAATAAACCCCCTTTTTTTCCAAAATTTTTTACACCCCAAAAATAAAATTTAATCCCTAAAAAACGGAAAAGTCATCCATGAATAGTTCCATGATATCTTCCCCAACCCAAATTTTTTGGGGAAAATCACTAAAATGCACCACGGGAAAGGTGGCCGGTTTTTTAAAATTTTCCCCAAAGGGCCCCTCCAAAAAACAAATGTGCCTTTGGGAGGGGGTTGGGGTAGTTTTCTTTTGATCAAAAAGGAAAAATTTTTTGAATCGGGTTTTCCCCCCAAAATTTTTCCCCAAATTTTAAAAAAAACATTTTAGAACAAACCCCCAAAAAAACCCCCCCCAAAACTTTTTATCGACAAAAGGAAAGGGGGGAAAAAGGGGGTTTTCCGGGCGAGTTGGGTTTTTTTTAAAATTTTTTGGGTTAGTTTTTGCGACTCCCTTCCCGGCCCCCCCCCTTTTTTGGGGTGGGAAATCATTAGTTCTTTTGGGCCCCCGCCCCCCCCCCTTCTTTGGACCCCTGGGAGGGGGGTTCCCCCTTTTTGGGGGGATAAATTATGGGTTTTTTGTTTATCTTTTTTTTGATTCCGGGTTTTGGATTAAGGGGGGGTTTTGGGGAGCTTGCACCCTATTGAATTGTTTTTTTTTAAAAGGATTTTTTTTGTCAAAAAAGATGGCCCCCCCCCCTTTTGGGGATATCCGCGATTTTCCCCCCAAAAGGGCCCCCCTTATGCTCATTAAAGTTTTTCCCCAAGAGTTTTCCTTCTAAAAGGGGGTTCCCCCCGGGGGCTGAAAAAAAATGACCCAACTGAGCCCCCTTCTTTTGAAAGAAAACCCCCAATATTTAGGGAGTTGCTTCAGCTCCAGAATTGGGGGTTTTTTAAAATTTGAGGGCTTCAATCTGGAAAACATCTCCTGCATAAATTTTCCCCCCCTCTCTATTTTTACCCCAAATTTTAAAAACCCTTGCCATCAAGAGGGAAAAAACATTTTTTTTTTTTGCAAATTTTTTTGTCTCTTCAATATCGCATACTCTAAAAAAAATTTTTTTAAAGGGGGAAAACCCTTTGCATAAGTTTTTTCCCCACAACGATATTTTTTAAAAAATAAATTGAATAAAAAGTATCTTCAAATTTACGATTTTCTTTTTCACGGGGGTTTTTTTTGAATCACAAATCGCCCCCCCAATGCGCAGTTTAAATTTTCCGGCCCCCCCCCCAACATCTTTGTTTGCTCGGGGGCTATGGCAAAAAGGGGAAAACATCCCAAAAAAAAAAGGAACTTCAGGGGTCAACATCCATGTCCGGGATCAAAAAAAAGGGGGGAAGATGAAAGTTTCTACTTTTACAAACCCCCATCTTCAATAACCCCTCTGGGAAACTTCACTGACGGGGGGGCCAATTGAAGGTTCTTTTTTGGGGGTTTTTGGGCCCCCCCAAATCCCAGTTTTTGAAAAGGGAATATGGAAATCAAGTTTATCACCCCCTTTTGGATCTGCTAATGTTTTTCTACGGGTAAACCCCCAAGGGAAACATGGTAGGGAAAAAAACCCCCCTGGATCTTTCCCAATTTCTTTGGAATTTTTTTTAGTAAAATTGAAAAAAAAACCCCCCCCCCAATTTTTTGCAGTGGAGATCTCTTGCATTTTTTCCCCTTATTAGAAAAAAAAATCTTTCAAGTTTTTTGGAAAAACCCGGGCATTGAAAAGGGTTTTTTCCACAAGTGGTAATTTGTTTTTTAAAAACTTTTTAAAAAAAACCCCCAAAAATTTTTAAAACCAAAATGTTCTTGTTTTTGTCGTTCCCCCAGCCTAGAAGGATTGGCAAATGGGTTTATAGGGCCCCCGGGCGAAAAGGGTCTTCTTTTTTTCCCAAAAGCCTTTTGTTTTTTCCCTATAATTCTGCCTTTTTCTGCTTATTAATGGTCTCGCCCTTATCAACAGTCTCATTTCCCCCTTTTTCCCCCTAACGGGGGGGTTTTCCCCCACTTCTGATTTCACTTCCTTTCCCCTCCTAAAAAAATTAAAGGGGATCATTGTTCCCTTTTGGGGGGGCCTCTGTTATTTCCCAAAAAGAGACCCCCTTTTTGGTCGCTCAGCAAAAGCGGTTTAGAGATTTTTCCCATTTTTTTTCCAAAAAAAGGGTTGAGGATTCACAATTTTTAGAGCTGCCCTAGGATTGCTGGCGTTGCCCCCGACCTTGAAATTTTTCTTTTCGCAAACATTTCCTCAAGGTATTTTTTTCTTTTTGGAAAAAGGGGGGGGAGGGGGTCTTTGGGGAAAAGGAGCAAAAGGGGGATTACCCCTTTGAATTTCTGTTTTCCCCAAAAAAAATTTTTTTAAGATCACTTTTCTTTTTAAATTTTTTTTTTGGGGGGTTTTTTTAAAAAAATTTTTCAATATTATAAGAAAATATAAAGAAATGATACTTAATGGGTTTATTGTGAAAAAAAAGTTTTGAGGAAAACCCCAAAAAAAAAAATTTAAAATTTAAAATTGGGGGGGTTTTTCACAAAAAATTTTAAAAAACGGGGGGAGGTTTGCACGAAGGCCGCCGGGGGCCTTTTGGGGCCGGGGCCCCCCCTTCAAGGGGCCGGGGCCCCCCCTTTTAGCCGGCCTAAATTTTTAAAAAACCCGGGCCCTTTAAAAAACATTAAAGCCGCCCCCGGGCCCCCAAAACCCCGGCCCCTTTTTCCGGGGCCCTTTTTCCCCGGGCCCCTTTTTACTTTCCCCCGGGGGTCCATTTTCCCAAAATCTCTTTTCCAAAAATTTTTTTTCTTAATTAATTTGCTGACTCAAATCCTCACCCCCTCAACCTTATCCCCCCTCTTTGGATCTATAAATAGGCCCTTGTGTGAACCCCTTGGGGAAAAAAACCCCTTTTGTTTTGGGGAAAAACCCCTTTTTTTTTGAGAATTTTCCCTTTTTTTTTTTTTTTTTTTTTTGCTCCTTTTTTTTTTTTTTTAAATCATTAGAATTCCCCCTTTTTAACTGTAGGATTTTTTTGTTTTCTTTAAATTTTCCCTTTTTTTAAATTTTTTTTTTATTTTTTAAAATTTTTTTTTTTTTTTGAAAAAAAAAGTTATTTTGCTGAAAAATTTTAAGGGGGTTTGCATTGTTTCAATTACTTTATTTTCCCCTTTTTTTTCCCTTTTTTTAAATTTTTTTTTGTTGTTCAATATGAAATTTTCCCCCGCCCCCATTTATTTCAAGGGGTTTTTTTGCAATTCATATTTTAAAAAATTTTTAAAAAAATCCTTGTATAAATTGATAAAAACCAAAAATTTAAAATAAAAAGATCATTTTTTTTTATTTTTGGGGAAAAGTAGATTCGGAATTTTCATATAAAAAAACAGGGGTATGAATTGTATTTTTTTTAAATTTAAAACAATGCAAAAAAAGAAAAAAGACTCGAAAGAGAAATTTATTTTTTTTCAGGAATTCCGGGTTTAAAATTTAAAAATTTAAAGGGGGGGGAACCCGCGTTATTAAATTTTTTTTTAAAAATTTTTACCTAAGTTTTTTTATGCAAATTTTTTTTAATTTTTTCCCCCTAAGGGATTAGGAGAAATTTTTTTTTAAAAATTTAGGAAATTTAAAAAATTGGGGGAAAATTTTTGATTGTGAATTAAATCCTAAAATTTTATTTGTTTTTGCGGGGGCTTTTTAAAAATTTTTTTGAGGTAAATTACTTTAACCCCTTAAAAAAAAGGGTTAAGGTTTTTTTTAAATTTTTTGTGAAAATCCATATAGTTTTTGAGTTTTATAACATAAAGGGGATATGATTAGAAAAATTAGGGTGGATTCTTTTTCCCCCTTTTTAATTTTCATTTTTCAACACAATTCTCTTTTAAGCTTTTTTGTATAATTCTTTTAATTTCATCAAATACCCCTTCCCTTTTAAAAAATTTTGTAAAAATTTTTTATAAAGATCTTTTTTTTAATAAACTTGGGTTTTTGGGTTTTTAAAAACTTTTCTCTCAAAAATTTTTCTTGACCGTTTTCCCGGGAATTTTTTCCGGGTTTTTTTTTTGGGGGTCATTTTATATCTTTTTTTTGGGGTGGATCAAGTTTTTGGGGGCCCTTTTCCGAGGATTGATTTTTTTTAAAACCATCTTCAATTCTTTTTTTAAATTTTGGCAAAAATTTTTTTTTTATTTTTTTATTTTTCTTATTTTTTTTTGGGGTCATTTCCAGTTTTTTTTTAAGGGGTTTTTTTAAAAACAAGAGTAGAAGTGCTGAAATTTTTAAAACCCAAAAACCCCCTTTAGGTAGAACTTTCCTTTGCAAAAACTTAAAAAGAGCAAAAAAAAAAGGAAAAAAGTTGGAAAAGGTAAAATTTCAACCGTATTTTTAAAGAAAACCCGGGTTTTCTTAAAAAAATTTTTCTATAAAGGGGGAAAAAATTTTGATAGAGATGCCACATTTTTTGGTTTTTGGGAAGGGGGGGACATAACTGGAAAAGTCGGGCTAGCCTTTAAACTAAGTTTTTATGGGGGGGGGAAACCCCCTGCAAAATTTAAAAAATTTTTCACACTAGTGTTTTATTTTTGTTGATGAAAAAAAATAAAAAAATAAAAAAAAAAAGGCGGCTAAAAAAAGGGGGGGGAAAATATTGGTAAAAGTGGGCCCCCCCTTTTTTCTTGTTTTTTTTCATTGTCGGCTTTTTTTTTCTCTCTCTCTCATTTTTCACTTTTTTTTTTCTCTTTCTCACTTTTTCTTCATGATTGCTCTCCCCCTTTTCCCGCCCCCCTTTTTCTCCCTCTTTTACCCCCTTTTTTTTTACCTCTCACTCACTCTCCTCTTGCAAATTTTTAAGGGGCCCCTTTTAAAGGGGGGGCAGACATTTTGGGGGGGAAAATTTTTTTTTCTGAAAGAAAAATTTTTCACCCGGGGGAAAAAAACCAGTGTTTCAAATTTCTGCATTGACATTCTTTTCCTTTTAAATTTTTTTTTTTGTTATTATGGGAACAATTGGAAAAATTTTTCCCAAATTTTAAAAGGGGGGGGGAAAGGGGTTATAAATGGGTTTTTTTTAATGATTTTTTTTCACACAAAAAAGAACTTTAAATTTTTATGCTTTATTTTTGTCCCTTTTAAAAAGGGTTTTTTTTTTAATTTTTAAACTTGAAATTTAAAAAAGATTAGTGGGGCCCCCCCCCCCCCCTTTTTGTGACCCCCTTTTCATGTTAAAATTTTTTAAAAATAAAATCTCTAAAGAACGGGGTTTTCCCTATGTTTTTGCCTTTTAACTTGAAATTTTGGGGCCTTTTAAAAAGAAAAAAAAAAGCAAGTTTCTTCAAGGGGAAAAAATTGGGGTTTTTAAATTCCCCCGAAATTTCTTTGAGAAAATCTTAAAACCCCAGTGGGGAAAGAGTAAAGGAAATATTTTACTTAAAAATTCCCTTTTAAAAAAAAAATAAATTAAAAAAAAAAGAGAGCTTTACTCCCAATAACTCAGGAAAGTGAGTTTTTAAAAAGGGGGCCAATCTTTTTAAAAAATTTGTATAGGAAGAATTTTTTTTGGGGGGGTTTAAAACCCCCTCACTTAGGGGGGTGAGCCTAGGATGTGCCGACCAATTTTTCTCACCAATAACGAGAAGGGCGGAAAAAAGGGGGAAAAATTTAAAAAAACCCAAAAAAAAAACCCCCTTTTTTAAGGGCCGAAGGGTTTTTTGGGGGCCCTTTGAAGAGTGAAGTCTCACTCCCCTTTTTAAATTTAAAGGGAAAAAAAAAAAAAAAATAAAAAAAAGGGGGGAAAAAATTTTTGGAAAAAAAATGGATAACCCCCTGCTTTCACTCCTTGTTTTTCCTTTTTTTAAAAAAAGTAAAATTTTTAGGGGGGTGATACTTGCAAAAAACCCCAAAAAAAATTTAAATTTTTTTTTTTTTCCCCTTTTGGGGGAAGTATTGTTTTCTAAAATTGGTTAAAAAATGGGGTTAAAAATCTTTTGTATTTAAAATTTTTAAAAAAATAATTTTAATAGATTTATAGTTTTTTAAAATTTTTTCTTTTGGGGGGAACAATGGGGCACCAAAGTTCAATGAGGGGGTTTTCTTTTTTTAAATCAATTTTTTTTTGCTTGGGACAGCAAAATTTTTAAGTGTGGGGATGTTGAAAAAATTTAATTTTTTCTTATATTTTTTTTTGGACTTTTTATTAAATTTTTTTTTAATATTATAAAAAATTTTTAAAAAAATAAACCCCTTAAAAAGTGTTTTTTTTGGGGAAAAAAAAGGGGTTTTTGGGGCCCAAAAGTAAATTACAAGTTAAATTTTTGGGGGGATTTTTCCCCAAAAAAATTTAAAAAGCAGCGGGGGTTTTTCACTTAAAAAACCCCCGGCCCTTTTGGGGCCCGGCCCCCCATTAAAGGGGCCCCCCGGCTTTACCCCGGGGGCCCCCTTTTTTAAAAAACCGGGGCCTTTAAAAAAAATTAAAGCCGCCGGCTTTAAAAACCCCCTTAAAAATTAAAAAGGGCCCCCGGCCTTGAAACCCCCCTTTTTGGGGGCCCTTTTTATTTTTTTCCCGGGGAAACCAATGCGAAAATCACCCCAAAAAATTTTGTATTTTAAAATTTAAATTTTGGGGGGTTTTAAATTCCTCATCAGATCAACCTTACCCCCCCCCTTTTTGGGAAAACTAAAAAAAGGCCCCCCTTTGTGAAAAATTGGAAGCATCCCCCTTTTTTTTTGGGGGAAACCTTTTTTTTTTGGGGGAAACCTTTTTTTTTTTTTTTTTTGGGTTTTTGCATCCTTGTCTTTCTTTGAAAACATTAGAATTCCCTTACGAACGTGGTTTTTTGTTTTCTTTAATTCCTTTAAAATTTTATGTTTTTTAAAAATTTTTTTTTTTTTAAAGAAAAAAAAATTTTTTTGCTGAATTTTTTGAAGATTAAAAACTATTGTTTAAATTTTCTTTTTTTTTTTTTTTGCATTTTTTAAAATTTTTTTTTGTTGTTAAATTTTTTAAATTCCCTTGGGGACCTATTTATTTCAATTGTTTTTAGGGGAATTTTTACTATAATGTTTTAAATACCCTTTTTGGGGGGGAAAAATGTTTAAGCCATAATTCAAACTAAAATGATCAATTTTATTCATTTTTATAGGAAATGTAGATAGCGGAATTTTCATATAAGAATCATGCTAAAATTTTTAAAATTTTTAATTGAAATAAAAGGCCCTAGAAATGAAAATTTCCCCCAAAAAAGGGGGAAAATTTTGGTTTTTAAAACAGAATTCCTAGGGGGGTTTTTAAAAATTCATGTGGAAGCGGGGGTTATTAAATTTTTTTAGAAATTGCCCCCAATTTTTCATGAAATATTTTTTAAATTTTTCACTAAGGGATTAGGAAAATTTTTTTAAAGATTTTAGGCAATCATTTTTAATTTTGGGAAATTTAGATTGTGAATTAAATCCCCCAAATTTTTTTTTTATTTTGCGGGGGGCTTTTTTAAATTTTTAAAATTTGGGGGGTAATTTTTCTTTAACCCCCTTAAAAAAGGGGTTGGGGTTTTTTTAATTTATTTTGAAAATCCATAAGCTATGAGTTATTAAAAAAATAAAAGGGAAAATGATTTTTTGGGAAAAAAAGGGGGGAAAATTTATTTCCCATCATCAATTCATCCCCTTTTTTTTAAAACAATCTTTTTTTTTAAAAAAATTGTATAATTCATTAAAATTCTCTTTTAAATAAAAAATTTCCAAATATTTAGAAAAAGATAAAGATCTATTTTTTTTAAACAATCTTGTGGGGTTTACACTCTTCCTCCACTATATTACTTGATCCCCCCCGGTACACTTGCGGTATTTATTTTTGGGTTTTTTTTTAAAAACTTTTTGCCCTTTAAAAAGTTTTTTCGCCAATTTTCCGGGGGTTTTTTAATATTAAAAACCCTCTTTTAAAAATTTTTTGTTAATTTAGGCACAAAATTTTTTTGGGGTTTTTTTTTTTTTTCTTTTCATTATGTGATCATTTTCCCCCCTTTTCTTTTAAGGGTTTTTAAAAGGTAGAAGTGCTTAAATTCTACCAATTACTCTTGAGGTAGAACGTACCTTGCAACAACTTAAAAAGAGAGGGGAAAAAAAAAGGAAAGAGTTTTTATGGAGAAAATTTCAACCCCTTCTTTCAAAAAAAACGGTTTTTTCTTCTCAAAAAATTTTATGAAGGGGAAAAGTTGATAGAGATGCCATAAAAAGTGGATTTAGGGGTGGGGGGGAATGAACTGGGGAAAGTGGGGGGGCGACTATTTAAAAAAAAAACACTTCTGGGAAAGGGGGCCCCTGCTCCCCAAAAAATAACACACTAGGGGTTTTTTTTTTTTTTTTATGTAAAAAAAAAAAAAAAAAAAATAAAGGCCCCGGGGGAAAAAAGGGGGGGTTTGAATATAGGGCAGGGTGCCCCCCCCTTTTTTTTATTTTTTTTAATTAGTCGGGTTTTCTCTCTCTCTCTCTCATTTTCTCACCTTTTTTTTCTTCTTCCACTTATTCCTCATGAAAATTTTTTTTCCTTCTCCCCTTCCCCCCTTTTTCTCCTTTGAAAACCCCCTTTTCCCCCTTTTTTCTCTTTACTCACCTCCTTTTGGGCCCCCCAAGACCCCCTTCCCCAAAGGGGGGGCAGCATTTTGGGAGGAATTTTTTTTCTATGAACAATTTTACACCAAAGGGAAATCCGGGGGTTTTTTAAAATTTTTTCCCCCACATTTTTTTCCTTTTTTTGTGTTATTTTAGGAACAATGAGGACATTGTCCAAAATTTAAAGTGGGGGAATTTTTTTAAATGTAGTAGTATAATGATTTGATTTGGGGGACATCTGAAAATTACAATTCCATGCTTTATTTATGTTTTCCTTTTTAAAAATTTAACATCAATGAAATCTTGAAATTTACTTAGATTAGTGCCCCATCGCCAATGTTGTGACTTTTTTTACATAGTTAAAATTTAATAGTAAAATCTCTAAAAAACGGGGGTTTTTCCCCATTTTTTTCCTTTTAACTGAAAAATTTGGGGGCCTTAATTTTAAAAAAAAAAAGCAAGTTTACTTGGGAAAAAATTTGGGGGGGGGGGATAAATCTCTTTTTAAATTTTTTTTAGAATTCTTAACCCCCTTTTTAAAAGGTAAAAAAATATTTTACTTATTTTTTTCCCCTTTAAAAATAAATAAATAAATTAAAAAAAAAGGGGAGACCCTTTTAAAATCCAATAACTCAGGAAAGTGAGTTTTAAAAGTAACCAATCTTAAATTTAGTATGAAAAAATTTTGTAGGGGCCCCCTTTAAAAAAAACCCCGGCCCCCTTTGGCGAGAGCCTAGGATTGCCGACAAAAAGAACTCCAAAAACGAGAAGGGCAAAAAGGGGGAAAAATTTAGTCCCAAAAAAGAAAGCCGGGTTTTTACCCTGGGCGAGTTTTTGGGCCCTTAGAAGAGTAAAGGGCTCACTCCGCTTTTCAATTAAGGCAAAAAAATAAAAAAATAAAAAAAAAAAAAAGGGGGGAAATTCGGGAAAAAAAAGGAAACCAAAATTTTTTTACTCCTTGTTATCTTTTTTTTGAGAAGAAAAAATTTTAGGGAGATAAATTTCTTGCTAAAAACCCCAAAGAATTTTAAAAAGAATGTTTTTCCTTATGGACAAAAATTTTGTTTTTTATTGTTTTTAAAAACTGGGAAAAAAAAACTTTTTTTTTTTTTGTTTTAAATTTTTAAAATTTTAAATAGATAAAACTAGTTAAAAATTTTTAGAAAAGGTCAAAACCCAAAAGGGACCAAAGTTCAATGATGGTTTTTTTTGTTCAAATAAAATTTTTTTTGCTTGGGGGACAAAAAAAATTTTTTAATGGGGGGGGGTTTTTTATAAGATCAATTATACTTATTTTTTTCTTTTGGACTTAAAAATTTAAATTTTTTTTCCCAAAAATTATAAAAAAAAAATAAAGAAATGTATTTAAAAAATTTTTTAAAGGGAAAAAATTTTTTGGTTTTTTTAGGACCCAAAAGAAAATTTAAAAAATTTTAAATTTGGGGGATTTTTTCCCCAAAATTAAAAAAGCAGCGGGGTTTTCACTAAAGGGCCCCCCGGGCCCTTTGGGGGCCCCCCCCACTTTCCCCAAGGGCCCCCCGGGGGTTTGGGGCCGGGGGCCCATTTTAAAAAACCCGGGCCTTTTTTAAAAAAATTAAACCCGGGCCCCCGGGTTTTAAAACCGGGGGCCCACTTTTAAGGGGCCCCCGGCCCTTTTAAAACCCGGGCCTTTTAGCCGGCCTTCATTATTTCCCCCCGGGTTCCCCCTTGCAAAAAACACCCCAAAATTTTGTATTTTAAAATTTTTTTGTGACAAATTTTCCCCATCAAAACAACCTTTTTCCCCCCCCCTTTTTTGGTTTTAAAAAAAAGGGCCCCCCTTTTTGAACCGGGGAAACATCCCCTTTTGTTTAGAACCCCCTTTTTTTTTTTGGGGGAAAAACCTTTTTTTTTTTTTCTTTTTTAGCATCCTTTGTCTTTCTTTGAAATCATTAAAATTTTCCCTTTTCGAACTGTGGGGTTTTTGTTTTCTTTAATTCCTTTAATTTCTGTTATTAAAATTTTTTTTTTGAAGAAAAAAGTTTTTTTTGCTGAAGTTCTTGAAGATTATAGCTATTTTTTTTAAAATTTCTTTTTTTTTTTTTATGCCATTTTTAAAATTTTTTTTTTTGTTGTTAAAAAGAAAAATTCCCCCCGCACCTATTTTTTCAATTGTTTTTATGGGGGTTCTTCTTTAAAAATTTTTTTAAAACATCCTTGTGGGAAATATGTGAACCATTTAAAATTTTTAATAAAATGATCATTTTATTCATTTATAGGAAAAGTAATATGCGGAATTTTTTTTTTAAAAAAGTCCCCCCTATGGGGAAATTTTTTTTTTTTTAAAATTTTTAAACAATGCATAGAAAGGTTTTAAAAAAAATCGAAAAGAAATTTTTTTTTTTTTCAGGAAAATTTTTTTGGTAAAATTTAATAATTTTTTTTGGGGAAAGGGGGGGGGTTTTTTAATTTTAAAATTTTTAAATTTTTCCCAAGTGTTTCATGCAATATTTTTATTAAATTTTTTTTTTAAGGGATTAGGAGGAAAAATTTTT
The DNA here is from genome assembly GCA_037954665.1 of Laguncularia racemosa. Classification (NCBI taxonomy): domain Eukaryota; kingdom Viridiplantae; phylum Streptophyta; class Magnoliopsida; order Myrtales; family Combretaceae; genus Laguncularia; species Laguncularia racemosa. Next base: position 1,023,102 of record JBBMOL010000224.1, read on the forward strand.
TTAAAAAAATTTGGCTTTAAATTTGGGGAAAAATTTTAAAAAAATTTTGAATTAAATCCTCATTTGATTTTGGGGGTTTGCGGGAGCTATTAAAAAATTAAAAATTTTTGGGGGCATTACTTTAACCTTAATAAAGGATTAAGGTTTTGTTAATTTCTTGGGGAAAAAAAACCCCTTAAAACATGAGTTATTATAACATGGGGGCAATTGAAATTTTTTTGAATTAGGGTGGATTCTATTTCCCCTCATGAATTCATCATTTTTTAAAAAAATTCTCTTTTTTTTAAAAAAATTTGTTTTAATTCATTTTAATTCTCATCAAATTTCATTGCCTAAATAATGTAGGAAAAATTTTTTAAAAAGGGGGGATTTTTTTTAAACAAAAATTTTGGTTCGACACTCTTTTTCCCCTATATTTCTTGATTTTCCCCCCCCGGGACACTTGCCCCCTTTTTTTTCACGCCCATTTTTATCTCTTTTTGGGGGGTCAAGAAAAAAAGATGATTACGCCACCTCTTTTGGGGGATTTGTTGGGGGGTTAGGGAAATTTTTTTTTTGGTCTTGTGGGATTCCCCCCATAAATCAACACGCTTTTTTACTTCAGATACCCCCCATTTTTTGGGAAAAGGTTCAATTGAAATATTGGGGGTGGTTGGGGGAAAAACCCCCTCCCTTCAACTTTTTAAAAAAGGGGCCCTCTACTTTTTTTTTTCCCCAAATTTTTTATAACAAAAACGACCTCATAAATAACCCCCTGCCCTATGCTTTTGTTACCATGGTCCATTGGTGTTTTTTTTTTGGCCATGTTCTCAAATAAAACTCAAAAGACTCTTCCGGGGTCTTACATTCAAAGTACCCCCAGCGCAGCTCGTCTTCACATTCAAAGTACCCCCAGCAGCCCCCCAAAAATTTTTCTACCGGGGTTGCATAGTCAACCCCCTTATGAAGGTAAAAAAAAGAAAAATATTTTGGCTTTTGGGGTAGTGGGAAAAACCCCCTAAGAAGACCCCTTTAATCTGATCTTTTCTTCATGCAGAGGCTCGTGATCTAGTTGGGTGAATGATGTGATTTCATTTCTCAATTTGGGGGATTTTTCGATGGTGGGAAAAAATAGTCCGGGAAAATCTCCCCTTTTTTGGGGGCCCAAATGGTTTTAAAAACCTTTAGTGAATTTTAAAAAAACCCCTGCCTTGCTTTCCCCCGGAAGTAAAAGGGGGGAAAAATTTGCAATTTAGTGCTTCCTCAGATCTTCGTTTTGTTTAAAAAATTTTTCGCAAATACCCCAAAAAACATCTGAATGTGCCCCTTTGGGGGGGTTTCCCCATCAGACAAACCGTTTAAACTGGCTTTTTGGGTTTAAAAAACATATGAAAAGGGAGGGGGCCCTTTATTTCAAAGTTGTTGGCCTCTATTGCTGGTTCCCCCCAAAACACGCCCCGTGCTTTAAAAATAAGTCAGCTTTTTTAAAAAAAACGTCCTTTTTTTCATCTGCCATTGGTCCGGGTTTTTTTGTGTTCCCAAAAGGGTAAAAAAGGGTTTTCCCTTTTAGCCTTTGGGGGTTTGCTTCTTCATTTTCCCCAAAAGTTCATTGAGACCAGTTTCCCCCACATCTCCTCAGCCCCCTTTTAAAACCCCCCTTTTAAAAGTTCGGTCAATTCAGGATCAAGGTAAAAAAGTTTTTGATAAGAGCTCCTTGCCCTTAAAAAAGCGAAAAAAAAAGATGAACTTTTTTTTCCCCAAAAAAATTTTTTAATCGAAGCACAAATTTAAAAATTAAAAAGGAAATAACAAAAAAAAAATTAAAATTAAAGTAGGGGGCGTCAATTTTCCCCCAATATTTCAAGCCCCCCGGAAAAGGGGGCCCAAAAACCCCTTTATGGACGATCTGACCATTCTAACAAGTTAAGCCCCATACTCAACCCTTTGTTTTCATCATTTTGGGCCCCAAAATACCCCCCCAAAAAGCAGTATAGCATAGGGGGTACAGGTATCGATCCCCCAAAGGGGCTTATAAGTACTAGTTTTTTAAAGTTTTTCCTACTAATTAATTTTTCCCAAAATTTATGATCAAATTTTTTCCAAAATTTTTGCTTAAATCTAAAAGGAACAAAATTTTTAAAAAGAAAAAAAATAAATATACTCAAACACCCCCTTTTAAAATTAAAAAATGATCAAAAAAATCCCAAAAACCCCAAAACCAAACCCCCCAATTTTCTCATGCAACTTTTATTCAAAATTAAAAAAATTTCCCCAAAGATTAATACCCAAAAACTCTGACCTTGTGGAAAAATTCCCCCTTTTTCCCTTAAAATTGGGGTTTTTTCAAGATAATATTCCCCCCTCCCTTTAATCCAAATTTTAAAAACTCCTTTAATTAACATAAAAAAGATTGCAAAAAATCTTTGGACTCTCAAAATTTTTCCAACCACATGAAATCATTCAATACAAAAAAAACCCCCTTTTAACCCTTTTGCCTAAACACACTTTAAAAAACCCCAAAAAATTTTAAAAAAATTAAGAAAAACTATCTCAAGTCAAGGCAAAATCGGGTTTTCCCAAAAAAAAGCACTTTTCAATTGAAAAACCCCCCTGAAGAAAAATGAAAATTTTTAAAAAACCCCAAAAAAAATAATTGGAATAAAACCCCCAAAGAAATGCCTTCTAACAACACTCAATTTCATGTAATCCACGAAATTAATCCTCAATTTTTTTAAAAAAACCGTACAAAACAATCCCTTTTCCAAAAAATAAAAAAACACGTTATCAAGGGGAAATTTTCCCCCAAAATGAATCAATCAATTTTTTTTTAAATTTCCCTTTAAATAAGCATAAGAATTCGTTAATAACAACAAGTAATTTTGACCAAGAAACCCATCTCCCCAATTTAAACCCCAGATATGACACACTAGAGAAAAAAAAAAACCAACAAAATGAAATTGATTTAAATTACAAAAATTTTTTGATGGGGGGGCCCCCAAATTTTAACACTTGGTATTGAAATTGATAAGAGTTTGGAACCAAGGGGATGAACCCCAATTCTCACCAAAGGAGGTGTTTAATCTGCCCAAAAAAAATTTTTAAAAACCCCCCCAAAACCCCCCCCCTTTAAAAAAATATTTATACTTGTTTTTTTCCCAGGGTTAAAAAGGGGGGAAAATCACAAGTTGCCCTTTTAAGGTGGTAACCCTAAATGAAAGTTACAAAGAAATAAAAATTTTTTCCCCAAAAACCCAAAAAGCAACTAAAAATAGTTAAAAAAATGAAAAATACATAAAAGAAATGCTCTTCAATTTAAACCCGGGCTTCTATAGGATCCATCGGCCCAGCTCATTGCCGGGTTTTGGTCGGTCCAGGATAACCCACAAGTTTTTTTTTGAGTGGGGTTTGTCCATTGCCCTGTAAAGCTGATAAGTATTCCTGTTGGAATTTTTAAAAAACATGAATAAGTTTTAAAAAAGGTTAGTAAACAAATAAAATTTCCCGTTTTCAATTTGCTCAAAAAGGGCCCTCATCGCCCAAAATTCGAAATCCCTTTTGTTTTTGCCCTAATGAAAAAATCTTGTCGGATTTTGATTCCTATCATCTCCTCGAGCCTCAAAAAGATTTGTCCTTTAAATCTAAATAGATCAAATGGTAAGGGCTCTTTTTCTAAAAGCAATCCATCTAAGAAGTATCTTATAGAATCCCAATAACTTTGGGAAAAACCCTAGTAGGTGGTTTTTTTTTCTCTCCTTTCCCTTTCTAGGGGTGTATTCATCGCAACACAAACAAGGACTCATTATCTACGGATGTCTCCCCTGTTCCAAAACCCCTTCCATTGGGGTTTTTTTTCCCCCTTTTTCTTATATCCTATGATGCGACCCTCAGGGTCTTCAAATTTGGTTTGGGCCCAACTGCTCATTACCCTCAAAAACCTTGAAGGGGGAATTAACTGTTTTGGAAGTCGGGCCCTCTGGGGGTCTGCTCGTTTGACTATGATTACGGCCCTTTGAAGGTTACCCCCATCGGTGTCTAAAAAATTTTATGTCAAAGGGGTTTGGGCTCGTGTCACTAGGCCCTCAAGAACCTTTGAAGGTTGACATACTTGCGTCGCACAATTTGGTCCCCCCAAAATCTAGGAATCATCAGGGGAAAACCCCTATCATCAAAGGGAAGGCTTTCTGTAGCTTCGCACACTCTGGCTCGAGGGGGTTTAAAATTTTTCCCTGCCCGGGGTTATGGATTAAGCCCAAAATTATCATCTCTATTTTTCCCTAAGAGCATGATAATCCCCCTTTACTCTAGGTAGCGCCTAAAGGGTTTACCACAGGTGGTGGTGGAAATGTCATCCTATCAATCCTCGTTGTTAATGTAGCAACAAAAATTTTGGTAAGGTCCCGAAGTTGTTCATCTAGAGTTTTTCCCATTTTTTATTTGACGACTTGGTCTGTCCCATTTGGCTTTTGGGCCTCATTGCCAATGTACCCATTCACACTTTTCATATGTAAATGTTTGTGGATGCGATTTTTTAAAGTACAAATGTAATCTCAAATAATTTGTAGCACACTCCCTTAAATTCCCCAGTCACAATAACAATTTTGGATAACAACACACACACTTGTCCCACCCACGGTGCAATAAGTCACCAATGCAATAAATATTTCTTATCACTTAAAGTATTTTTAGAAAATTTTAAGCAAAAATAAATATTTCCAAGTAGTTAAAAATTTTGGGAATTCAACAAAGCAATGTTTAAGAAATTTTTTATCAATAACTTTCACATTTAAAATGTTTTTTTTTTGGAATTTTAAAATTTCACCACTCAATTTTTCCCTTTTTTGCTAAAGCTTTTTCACCCACAATGGTCTTAAGTGCAACACCCTTTCACTACACAAAACTCCCCCAAAATTTTCACCACCACACACACCTTCAATCACGGTTTCACTCATTCACCAAAAAACTCCAAAGGAAAAAACACAAGCAACAACAACAAAATTTAAAAAGTATCACTTCCACGGCAACAAAAAAGGTGAATTTGATTAAAAGTAGGGCTTTAACTTCCACGGGAAAAAAGAAGACAAAAGATTAATTTCGTAAACTTTTCCCCAAAAGAATTCCGAATCCCCCCTATAGGGAGCAAATTTTAATTTTTAAATTCAAATAACTTTTATTATTGCAAGCCTTCCTCAATTGGGAACAATGAATTCAAATTCAAATAGCAATCATTAACTCCCCCAACTTTAAAATTTTTTATGATTTGAATTCAAAAAAAATTCCCTTTCTAATCAAAAATTAAGTAATCTGAAAAAATTTTTCTTCACCCCAAATTTAGAAATTTCACAATGGAATTCAAGGACAACAAACAACACAACTCCCCACCCATAAGTACTTCAGGCAAAATTGGTAAGTTTTACCCAAATTTCCAAAAAAAAAATTTCTAAAAGTAAAATTCACTTTGTACTTCTGCTCTTCCATGTGAATTTGGGGTCCACAAAGTGTTTAATAACCTTCCCAAAAACAACTCCAAAAATCAGCTTTTCAAAAACCCCAAACCAAAGTAATTTTTGCAAAAAAAAAACAACAACAAAAAACAACAGAATTTCGGTTTTTTTTTGATCAAACCCCAATTGATGATCACTTCCACAAATTGGGAAAACAAACCCAAATTTCCCTTCTTCAAAAAGAGCTCGATACCAAAAAAATGATGTGCCTAAACAACTTAAAAAAAAATCCAAAAAAAATTAAGAAAAAAATTCTCAAGTTAAGGCAAAAACGGATCCAAAAATGGCAAATTTTCAATTGAACCCCAAATGATGAAATGAAAGAAATTCAAACAACCCAAAGATATAATTAGAATTCCACAATGGAAAAAGCCTTTAACAACACTCTAATTTATGTAAAACCACGCAAATGAATCCCCAATTTGACAAAAAAAAAACCGTAACAAAAAAATCCCTTTTTTCCCAAAAATGAAAAAACACGTTATCAAGGAAATCCCCAAAGATAATCAGATCAATTTGATAATTCCTTCAAATTTTTCATAAAATTCGTTTAAAAACAACAAGTAAATTTTGACCAAAAAAACTATCTCAATTCAACCCCTTTTATAAATTGAGAAGAAAAAAAATCACAATAAAATGAAATTGATATAATCAAATTTCAAGATGTTGCACTCGCCCCCAAATTTAACTCTTGGAATTTAAATTGATAAGAGTTTGGAACGAGGGATGAACCCCAAATTTTCACGTGAAAGGAGGGGTTTAATCTTTCCCAAAAAGATAAGCCCCCAAACCCTCTTTAAGCAAATATTTTTACTAGCTACTCCCAGGGTTAAAAAATGCTCAAAATTACCCCTTTTCCATTTTATGGTGGCTAACCCTAAATGAAAATTACAAAGAAATAAAAATGTCCCAAAACCAAAAAAAAAATAAAAATAGTTCATAAAATGAAAAAAAACATAAAAAAAAATGCTCTTCAATTTTTGACGATCTTCTATAGGATCCATTTAGGGCCCCTTCATTGCTAGTTTTTTGGTCCCGGGCTATGGGGAAAACCCCCAAGCTTTAGTTTGAGTGAGTTTGTCCATTGCCTGGGAAAACATGATAAGTTTTCCCATTGGGGAAAAAAAAACATGAATAAATAAAAAAAGGGGTTTTTTTAAAAGAAAATTCCCGGGGCGATTTTCCAAAAAGGG
>JBBMOL010000224.1:1030274-1052135 GCA_037954665.1 Laguncularia racemosa
AATCATTAATACCATCCTTTTTTTTAAAACCATGGTCTACCAAGTAATATAGGGGATGCACAAAGAGGAAAGTTTATAAACATTAAAGCTCATCATAGTACTTGTCCCCTATACTAAAGGGGTTTCCCTAGCCCTTTGGGTTACCAAAGCCCTTCCTGATCATTAAAACCAATGAAATTTGTATAGGGTTTAGGATGTGGGATGTTTCAATTTTCAACTTCGTTCCCTAATGATGCAGTTTACAACAAAAGTACAATTTCCCACCACCCAAAAAAAATTGGGCGCACAAGTTTCCTTGTACCCTACAAAAAGTAGGGGAACAAGTTTTTTTTGTCCTCATAAATGGTTTGAAAGGAAGTCAAGTCCCGATGCAATTGTTAGTAAACAAATAAAAACTCATTGAAATTTTTCCCTTATTTAATTTCAACAACCTAAATTTCCCCCACCTTCACCAAAACCACGCAACACACCCTTACACACCCACAGTGCTAAAAATAAAACCCAATATAAGAAATGTTTTTTGGTACTTCAAATAAAGTTAAGTGAGATAATTGAAGCACAAATAAATATTTCCCCAAGTAATTAAGAAATTAAATTCAACAAAAAGGTGTTAAAGAAATTTAAGTTCAATTACTTTCACCTTTAATTTTTTGTTTTTGAATTCAAATTTACTACTAAATTTTTCCCTTTCTTGCTACGTTTCACACCTACAATTGATCTTGATGTGCAGCACCTTAATCCACAAAATTTTCCAAAAACAGGGAAAAACAAATTCAAAAAAACCCATCCTTAATGCATTTTTCCACAAATGGTAATAATAAAATTTAAAATTTCCCAAAAGGGAAACACAATCAATACCACTTAATAACTTCCTAAATTTAAATTTGGAGTGTTTAAATTTTCAAATAATTTCCTATTACCCCAACACAATGAAATTATGAAAATTGGAAAACTTCCATTTCCCAATTTGAAAAAACATAACACCATAAAAACACCTTCACAAAGCGGTGCACTTCACTTCTACAAAATTTTAAAATAAAAGCAACTTACAACAACATCCCTTTGTCACATGTAACACAAAACTTTTTCAATTCAAACTTTTTCTCAAGAAATTTCAAGGATAATCTCGTTGCAAAAATTCTTCACTTAAAATTTAAAAATCCAATCTGCAATTACATAAAAAGGAAACCCAAATTTAAAAATTTAAAAATCAAACCACTTAAATTAATTGAAACCCCTCCACTTTTGGGTTTAAGATGAAATTTTTTTAAAATTTAAAAAAACACATTTAAACTCCTTAAACTCTTAATGCTTGTTTTGAAATCAAATAACTTCCCCTTCCCTTACAACAAATTCAAATCTGGAAATGGCAAATGTTCTCCCCAATTTGAATTCAAACAATGTAAAAAACCCACAATTCTCTTCCTACAAAAATTGCACTTCCGAAATTCCCAACTAAACAAATGCACTATCATTCCTCTTCTTCACGGTGAAGTCCAAAAACATAGAAGCTTAAAAAAGTACTTCAAAATCACTCCAACATGCAAAAATTTCCCAACTCCTAAAAAGACAATTCCCTCCACTTCAAACAACTCAACAACAATTTCAATTACCCTAAAATTTTGGAATTGTTGATGTAAGAACATGAACCCAAAATTTTCCCAAAAAATTCAAAATCACATAATCCCTTTAAAAACCACAAGCTTGGTACCAAAAAGAGGGATGTGCCTAAATCCATTTAGAAGAAACAATCAAAGGACTTAAAAAAAACCCATAAAAAGGTAAAGGGCCCAAAATGGGATCCACAAAAGGCAATTTTCACGTGAACCCTAATAAAAGATAGGGGGGGAAAAACCCCCAAAATCCAATGATAAAAAATTTAAAACCACAATGATAATATCTTTAAACAACACAAAAATTTTCATATAATCCACGAAAAAAAATCCCCCAAAATTTTCAAAAGAAAACCCAATTTTAAGAATTCCTTTTCCCAAAAGAGAAAAAACACGTTTTCAAGTGGGTTTTTCAATGTTTATCTGAATCCCAAAATTTCTAAGTACTTCAAATAAACACAAAATTTTTGTGAAAAATAATTTTATTTTAACCAAGAACTATTCAATTCAAACCCTGTTTTGACCAGTAGAAGGGAAAAAAAGAAATCACAACAAAAAAAAAAAATTTATATAAAAAAAAATTTCAAGATGTTGCCCCCGCCACAATTTCAAAAACTTGGGATTGAAATTGATAAGAAATTTAGATAAAATTAGGAACCCCCAATTTTTAAATGAAAAGGTTTGTGTTTTTAAAATTGGGGAAAAAAAAAGCCTCCTCAAAAAACCCCCCCTTAAGCAAGTTTTATACTTTTTTTCTCCTACGGTTTTTAAAAAAAGCCAAAATTAAAAGTTTGCCACTTTTTTAAAGGGGGCTAAACCCCAAATGAAAATTACAAGGAAAAAAAAGTTTCCCCAAAAACCCAAAAAACCAAACCAAAAAAAATTCATAAAAGAGTAAAAAAATTAAAAAAGGGGTTCAAAAAGCCAATCTTCTATGGAAAACCCTCGGCCCCGCTCATCGCCGGTTAAAAGGGGGGGGCCCGGGGTAACCCACAAGCTGATTGAGGGAGTTGTCCCTTGCCTTATGAAATATGATAAGGTGCCTGTTGGAAAACACAATAAAGAAAAATAGAAAAGGGGTTAATTTTTTAAAAAAAAATTCCGGGTCGATCGCTAAAAAAGGGCCCTCAAAGCTAAAATTTTGAATTCCTTTTTGTTTTGCCCTAATGAAGGTTTGTCGGTTTTTTTCCTTATTTATTTAGGGTTTTTGGCTTTAAAAAATTTTGGGGGAAATTTTTTCCAAAAAACCCTTTTATAGTAAAACCCGCTACCCAAAAAAAACCCCCTTTCCGAAAATGTAGTAGGTTATTTCCAATTGACAAGTTCTATCTTAGTTGGATTACTATGACCCTTTCCCGATAAAATTTTTTTCCAAAGATGCCAAAATTTATTATCCATAATCACACTTTAAAATTTGGTGAAAATTTTATGTTCCCCCTTTTTAATTTCCCAAGGAAAAACCCAATGTTTTTATTTATGAGGTCTACAATAAAAAACAGGATATCGTCGAAAAAAACCACTACAAATTTTTTAAAAAATGATTTAAAAATTTGTTATGGGGTTATGAATGCACCCCGGAAACATTTGTTAAAACCCGAAAACCTTACTAGAAATTCTTTTTGACAAAAAATCGGTTTGGAAAACAACTTAATATTTTTCTAAATTGAACTTCAGTTGGGTGGGGTGGATCCCTTTAAAACTATCTAAGAGAAATCTTGCTCCTCACAAAAAAAATTTATTGTTAAAAAAAATTTTTGGAAAATTTTTTTTTTTTCTTTATGGTTTTTTTGTTTTAAATTAAAAAAACAAGCATTTTAAAAAGTCCATCGTTTTTTTGGGGAAAAAAATTGGAATCCCCAAAAGGGGGAAAATTAGGTAAAAGAACCTTCTTGATCAATTTTTATAAAATGTTTCTTCAAAATTTTTTTTTTCTCAATTTGGGCCATTTAAAAGGGTCTTTTGAGATTTTTTTCCGTACTAGGCTTCACTTCAATAAAAAAATCCATTTCTCTCAACGGTGGTAGTCTTGTAATTCTTTAGGAAACACCTTAGGAAATTCATTGATAACTGTTATTGCCTCCAATCATAGTGATCCTTTCTCTATCTCCATTAAACTTACTACGCATGTGCTCTAGTTTTGAAGGTATTCTCCTTTTTCTTATAATACGTTAGTGGAAGTTCCTAGATTTTTCCTTAATTTCCCTCGATATACGATAGTCTCCGCTCTTGGCCTACTGAATCGCACTTCCTTATTTTTGCAATTTACATTAGCAAAGTGCTTTGATAACCAATCCATTCTTAGAATCACTACATAACCTCTCAATGATAAAATTATCAAACTCGTAGGCATATTTCTTCCTTGTATTTCAATTAGACATTCTCTCACAATTTCCTTGGTGATGGCCTTTTTCTCTTATAGGAGTGCTAATTCTCAAGATCTTCGAAGAAGGTTAAACTTCCAATTTCTATTGTTGAGCTACAGTCAATGATGCGCAAACCTTAGGTATGTTAAACTTAGAACTCGACGCTTGTGAATGAAATCAAATCCCAACAAACGACTCAAACAAGTAGAACAAAACTAAACCCCAATCACACCTGTTGACTGAAACCTAAGTTATTAAAAGAATTTTCCCCAAGCAATTCAATTGAAGAAAAATCCATAGAGTTCTTTCTCAAAGAATAAGAGAGGGTTTTTTTTTTTTTTTCTTTTCAAAGAAAAGATGTGTTTTCAATATTCAATGATGTATATCTCTTGCCTCCCCCTCTCCTCGGTGATATAAGAATATCACATAACAAAAATATAATAACCTAAGTTTCCTAACATAGCATCCGGTCTTATCTTCCTATTGACCACAACTTATAACTATTTATTCTAAAGTATAAACCAAACAAATGCAATAAAACATAACAAATAACCACAATCGAAAATACTTATTCCCTTTTTTAGTTTAATAAAAATGCATCTATTCTAAGACTTTGAAAATCCTTGCATCCTACCATAGAAACGTGAATCAAATTGATAGGTGTTGGCTCTCCTTTAGTGTAATTTGATTGCTTAGTTTGTAAGTCTATGACTAATCCTTGTAAAGTATCGTTTATCTTCTTAACTCTAGCTCGGGTCATTGGGCCTCCAATACCTTGCAATAGATCTTGGGATTTTAGTTTCGTCCTCTTAGATGTTCGTTGATCATCATCATTCCCTCCTTCCCCGAAAAGATTTGTCCTCGAATTACATGCACCATAAAGAATAAGATTAGAAACATTAAAAGTTGCGCTTATATTACCATAGTGACTTGGCAAATCAATATTGTAAGCATTGTCATTGATGTGCTCCACTAGTTGGAAAGGACCATCTCCCTTTGGATGCAATTTAGACTTCCATTGCTCTATAAATCTTTCCTTCCTCAAATGTACCCAAACCTAATCTCTTGGATGAAACATGGTTTTGACATGTCCCTTATTAGCTTGATGAGCATAGTGCTCGTTTTTCTTCTCAATGTTTGCTCGAACCTGAGCATATATTTCCCTAACAAATTCTACCTTTTTTGCTCCATCAAGATCAAAAAACTCATTAATAGGTAAAGGCAATATATCCAATGGGGTTATGGGATTAAAAACATATAAAACCGCAAATGGAGAATATGATGTAGTAGAATGTACTATCCTATTATATGCAAATTCTAGATAAAGTAAGCATGTCTCCTATTGTTTCAAGTTCTTATGAAGCATAGCATGCAATAATGTTGAAAGTGTCCTATTGATTACTTCCATCTAACTATCAGTTTGAGGATGTGCAACAGTGGAAAACAATAATTTAGTGCCTATCTTATTCCATAAAGTACGCCAAAAATGGCTAAAAAAATTTACATTCTTATTACTTATAGTGGATTTAGGCAAACCATGCAACCATACAATCTCCCAAAGAACAAATCTGTAATATGTCATGCATCATTGTTTTAGAATAGGCAATGAAATGAGTCATCTTACTAAACCTGTCAACAACAACGAATATGTTGTCTTTGCCACTTTGAGATCGTGGTAAAACCTAATATGAAATCCATAGAGATGTTAATCCAAGGCTGATTAAGCACAGGCAATGGAAGATATTCCCCATAGGGCATCACTTTGGACTTAGCCTTCCTACATGCAATGCACTTATCACACACAGTTCGTACATCATGTTTAATTTTAAGCCAATAAAAAATGTTCATGCAAAACGTCCAAAGTTTTTCTAACACTAAAGTGTCCCATTAAACTAGCCCCATGCGTCTCCCTCATCAACAATTCACGTATGGAACTTTTTGGTACACATAATGATACGATTCCAAGAGCTAAGATACGAGCGCCAAAGAATACAAAGTCAATCCGAGCTCTAGGTGGCAGTGCGGGGTCCAAAAAAAGGAGGACGTAAGCGTCAGGAGGACCTAAGGCGAAGTTCGGCTAGCCTTAAACCGGTCGGCCGAGTTAGCTTCAAGGCCACTAGCCTAAATGAAGGCCACTGATACACTCAGAACATATATATAATGGGAGCGTAAATTGCAGCAAGTGCACTGGTCGTATCAAGTAATAAAGTGGTGAAAAGTAAGGTTGTCGATCCCTCGAGGAACCAATAGAGTACTAGATCTATGGCAATTCTTATCAATATCTAGGTGATTAAAAAGGGGTTTGAAATGTCTAATCTAAAAATTTAACTTAAAGCAACAAGAAAAATTTTATGACGAATCATCAATTATGAACAAGGGAAATTAGAATTCACCCTAGATTTGTTAATCAAATTGCTACCAATTTATGTCAACTAGTGGTTATAAGGTTATTCAAGTGAGTTTAGAAAATCCTTTTTAGGGATGTTGACCTTAAATTAATTAGTCGGCTTCCGCGTCTCCAATTAACCAAGGAATCAAAATTATGTTCATACACCTCCCGATGCTACAAACAACTAATGCCCTAAATCAATTAACCCTAATCCCTTAGTGATTAATTAACAAGAAACATTGCATTGTGCCCTCCATAGACTCTAATTAAACCAATTATCGCAACTCCCGTATTGACAATCAATCTAATTAAGAATTCCTAACAAATCCTCATCAACTCCCGTATCAAAAGGATTTCTAACAATTATAATGAAAGACCAATTATAATTGAAATCAAAGGAATTGCAATCATGAATAATCCTAATAATTCCTAATCATATAACATGGCTACAATTATCCTTTTAACATTCTAGGGTTTCATCCAATTTCCCACAAGGATGATTTAGAACATTATAGTATGAATTGCATAAAAACAATTGAAATAAATAGATGCAATGGAATTCATATTAAACAACAAGATTAAACTAATAAATGGCATAAAAGAAAATAAAGTAAATGGAACAATTGCTATAATCTTCAAGAGCTTCAATCTTCCAAAATGACTCCTTGAATTCTTCAATTGAAAGCAAACTTCAACAAAATGACATTCTTTCTTCAAACTAAACTTTGGAAAAAATCTAAAGTACCTAAGGAAATTCTAATGAGGCTAGAACAAAGAAGAAGAAAAAGAATTCTAAACAAAAGAAAGGATGGATTCTCCAACAAAAAGGGATGCTTCCAAGGTTCACACAAGGGGTCTATTTATAGATCCAAAGAGGAGGGGGATAAGGTTGATCTGATGAGGATTTGAGTCAGCAAATTAAATAAGATACGATTTTGGAGAGATTTTCGCAATGGATATCCGGGGAGTAATGAAGGCCGGTTCAAGGCCAGCGGCCTTGAATGTAGGCCGGCTTTAAGGCCGGCGGCTTTAATGCTTTTTAAGGCCGGTTTAACATAGGCCGGCTCAAGGCCGGCTCAAAGCCGGCGGCCTTGAATGTAGGCCGGCCCAAGGCCGGCGGCCTTTATTGCAATCCTCCGCTCGCTTCTTCAATTTTTTGAAAAACTCCTCCAATTAAATTGTAATTTACTTTTGGGTCCTCAAAACCTGTATTTTCACAATAAACACCATTAAGTATCATTTCTTTATATTTTCTTATAATATTGAAATAAATTTAATATAAGTCCAAAAGAAAATATAAGTATAATGTGATCTTATCAACATCCCCACACTTGAACTTTTGCTTGTCCTCAAGCAAAATAATTGATTTAAACAAGAGAAATCCATCATTGAACTTCTGGTGCCCATTGTTCTGACCATACTGAAGTTTGTAACTAGTATATCTAGTTGAAATTTAGTAGTTAATCTAAATACAACAGATTTTTAATCCCAGTGTTTAACAATAGAAAACAATACTTAGTCCATAAGGAAAAACATTCATTTAAACTTCATTGGTTATTAGCAAGTATCATCTCCCTCAATTTTACTTCTCTAAACAAGATAACAAGGAGTTGAAAGCATATGGTATCCATTTTTTTCCTAGAATTTCTCCCTTTTTTTTTTTTTTTGCCTTAATTGACAGCGGAGTGAGACTTCACTCTTCTGAGGGACCAAAGCTCGCCCATGTCAACCTGGTTTTCATTAAGGTACTAAATTTTTGCCTTTCCGCCCTTCTCGTTATTGTGAGTTCATTGAGTCGGCACATCCTGGGCTCATCGCCTAAGTGACCAGGTTTTAAAGGGACCCCTACGAACTCTTCCTCACACTAACATTTAAGATTGGATACTCTTAACTCACTTTCCTGAGTTATTGGAGTAAAGGCTCTTTTTTTTTTTTTTTTTTTTTTTTTTTTTTTTTTTTTTTTTTTAAGGGATCACTAAGTAAAATATTTCTTTTACCTCTTTCACTAGGTGTTAAGGTATTCTCAAAGAAATTTCAATAGAGATTTATCCCAACCAATTTTTCCTTGAAGTAAACTTGCTTGTTTTTTCAACTTAAGGACTCAATCTCAAGTTCAAAGGCTCAACATAGGGTAAACCCCGTTCTCTAGAGATTTTACTCTTAAATTTTAACTATGTAAACTAGTCACAACAATTGGCGAGTAGGGTACCAATCTAATTCAATTTCAGGATTTCATTGAAAACACTTAAGGACATAAATAAAGCATGGGATTTGTAAGCTCATGATGTGTGCAATCATTATACTTCTACATTTATAATCCCTTCCCCACACTTAAATTGGACAATGTCCTCATTGTTCCTAATATATCACAAAATTAAGGAAACGAATGTCAATGCAGAAATTGAAATACTGGTACTTCCCTGGTATAAAATTGTTCATCAGGAAGAAAATTCCTCCTAAAATGTCTGTCATCCTTGGAGTGTCTTGAATGCACCGGCAGCTCTTATCCAGCCTTGAATTAGTTTTTTTTTTTTTTTTTTTTTTTTTTTTTTTTTTTAACGAAACTATTATAGATACTTATTAAGCATGGGCTGCCTCCCATGAAGCGCTTGTTTTATAGTCATCAGCCTGACTATCAGGGTTAGCTTACATCAAGGAGTTTAAACAACTCCAACACCATCGTTTTCAGATTAGGATTCCAAGCTTCCTTCCATGGTATGGTGCCCTTCTTTTCAGCTTCCACCAATGTTTTGTAGGTAGATATCAACAAACTTACCTGCTGGATGTCTGCCCTTGACCATCCCAGGATTTCCCTATGTTCATCCAACTGGCCTTGAATCTGCTGCTGCAATTCTTTTGTCATAGGCGCTTGATTAATGTGAGGCCATGGATTTCCTAAATTCAGACACTTATAACCAAACAATTGATTAGAAAAGACATTAGGTTCAAGTGTCTGCATAGGCATTAGTGTCGGCACTGGTGGCTTCTCATAGTCGTCTGTCTTCTCAAAAGCAACAACATTTTCAGTCTGGGGTACTTGTTCACGACCTCTGTTTTCTTGCTCATCTTCATCCCCCCAATCATCTATCTCATTCAAGACAGCTTCAAGAGTGGTTTGCCCTACATCTTCCTCCACATCATTGTTAGTAATTTCACCCTCAGCAGATATGTCAGAATACATTGCTTTCTCATTAGACAAAAACACAGGATCATACATATCAAATGTTACCTGGTCATCTAGTGCTCTAAGGGTGAGCTTACCTTGTCCTACATCAATTAGAGCTTGACCTGTGGCTAGGAATGGTCTTCCTAAGATCATGGGTACCTCTCTATCTTCTTCCATTTCCAAGACTATAAAGTCAACTGGAAAGATGAATTTGTCCACTTTTACTAGGACATTCTCCACTATACCCTTTGGGTACTTGACACTTCTATCCGCAAGTTGTAAGGTAACGTGCGTCTCCTTACATTCTCCAAGTCCTAGTTTTTTGAAAATGGACAGAGGCATTAAATTTATACTTGCACTAGAATCTATAAGTACTTTATCAAAATTAAAATTACCAATAGTGCAAGGAACAGTAAAACTTCCCTGATCTCTTTGTTTTCTCGGCAAATTGGATAAATTCTTTTGTAAGATCATAGAACATTCCCCTATAAGCATCACTGGTTCATTCCCTTCAATCTTCCTCTTCTTTGTGAGTAAATCCTTCATGAACCTAGCATATGATGGCATCTGCTGAAGTGCCTCTGCAAAAGGAATGTTAATTTGCAATTTTTTAAAGACTTCTAAAAATTTAGCAAATTGTGAATCCAATTGTTGTTGCTTCAGCCTTCCTGGGAAAGGAATAGGAGGAACATATGCTTTCACTTTTGGTGAATTTTGCTTTGGCTCCTCTTCCTTTTGTTTCCCTTTATCTTTCCCCAGGTTAACCTCCTCTTCCTCAAGTTTCTTATCAACCAATTCCTTACCACTTCTTAACATAATAGCATTTACACCCATAGGATTTTGCTCAGTATTGCTAGGTAAAGACCCAGATGGTCTATTACTCAACTGTTGAGACATTTGACTAAGCTGATTTTCAAGATTCCTAATGGTGGCTTGTTGATTTTGCAACATTGTGTCAGTCTTTTGCATATAACTTATCATGAGTTCTTCCATTTTAGACTGACCTTGCTGAGAAGAGGTATTATGATTAGGATATTGTTGATGGGGAGTATTATGATTAGGACCTTGCTTTTGAAATCCAGGGGGTTTAAGTGCGTTGTTATCATTTCTCCATGAGAAATTTGGATGGTTACGCCACCCTGGATTGTAGGTGTTTGAATAGGGTCCTTGATTTCCTCTTTGGAAATTGTTGACAAAATTTACTTGCTCTCCATGGGATGAGGAGGAAAAGTTTCTAGATGGGCACTCAAGAGTTGAGTGTTGTCCTGAGCATAACTCACAATAAGAAAATTGATTAACATTGAAAGAAGGTGCAGAGGTGAGTTTACTTACCTGGGCGGTAAGAGCAGAAATCTGAGCTGTTAAGGTGTCCATATCATTGACAGATGCCACTCTAGACTTACCTCTTTCATGTTGCCAATTATGTGCACTAGAGGCCATTTCATCTATCAAAGCACTAGCCTCATCATATGTCTTACTCATTAATGCACCACCAGAAGCAGCATCTACCAGAGATCTCAATGTGTCATCTAAACTGAGATAGAATATCTCAATAAGGAGATTATCTGGTAATCCATGATGGGGGCATTTTCTAATTGCCTCCTTAAATCTTTCCCATGCTTCATAAAGTGATTCACCACTAAACTTACTGAAGTTTGTGATGTCATTTCTTAACCTAGCAGTTCTAGCTGGTGGAAAAAATCTCCTTAAAAATTTAGATGAGAGATCTACCCAAGTGGTTACAGAGTCTTGTGGCAATGAATTGTACCAAGCCCTAGCTTTTTCTCTAAGTGAAAATGGAAAAAGTTGTAGCCTAATTACATCATCAGATACATTATTCATTTTCACTGTATTACAATATTGAAGAAATACTGCAATATGCTCATCAGGACTTTCATTTGGATATCCTCCAAATTGATTTGATTGAACCATTTGAACGAGTGCTGGTTTTAACTCGAAATTATTAGCCTGAATTGTTGGTCTTCTAATTGCAGGACCTGAAACAACAGGTACCGTGTATTCTCGAAGTGCTCTACCAACACCCTGAATCTGATTGTTGTTCTCATCTGCCATCTTCTCTTCTTCCTTTCTTCTCTGCTCTCTTCTAAGTTGTCGCAAGCTGCGTTCTATCTCAAGATTAATTGGTAGAAGTTCAGCACTTCTACTCTTGCGCATAAAAAGAACCTTAAAGAGAATGGAAAACGATCACACAATGATAAGAAAAATTAAATAAAAAAATAATTGTGCCTAAATTACCAACAGAATTACGAAATCTAATATCTATTAGTTCCCCGGCAACGGCGCCAAAAACTTGATACACTCAGAACATATATATAATGGGAGCGTAAATTGCAGCAAGTGCACTGGTCGTATCAAGTAATAAAGTGGTGAAAAGTAAGGTTGTCGATCCCTCGAGGAACCAATAGAGTACTAGATCTATGGCAATTCTTATCAATATCTAGGTGATTAAAAAGGGGTTTTGAAATGTCTAATCTAAAAATTTAACTTAAAGCAACAAGAAAAATTTTATGACGAATCTATCAATTATGAACAAGGGAAATTAGAATTCACCCTAGATTTGTTAATCAAATTGCTACCAAGTTATGTCAACTAGTGGTTATAAGGTTATTCAAGTGAGTTTAGAAAATCCTTTTTAGGGATGTTGACCTTAAATTAATTAGTCGGCTTCCGCGTCTCCAATTAACCAAGGAATCAAAATTATGTTCATACACCTCCCGATGCTACAAACAACTAATGCCCTAAATCAATTAACCCTAATCCCTTAGTGATTAATTAACAAGAAACATTGCATTGTGCCCTCCATAGACTCTAATTAAACCAATTATCGCAACTCCCGTATTGACAATCAATCTAATTAAGAATTCCTAACAAATCCTCATCAACTCCCGTATCAAAAGGATTTCTAACAATTATAATGAAAGACCAATTATAATTGAAATCAAAGGAATTGCAATCATGAATAATCCTAATAATTCCTAATCATATAACATGGCTACAATTATCCTTTTAACATTCTAGGGTTTCATCCAATTTCCCACAAGGATGATTTAGAACATTATAGTATGAATTGCATAAAAACAATTGAAATAAATAGATGCAATGGAATTCATATTAAACAACAAGATTAAACTAATAAATGGCATAAAAGAAAATAAAGTAAATGGAACAATTGCTATAATCTTCAAGAGCTTCAATCTTCCAAAATGACTCCTTGAATTCTTCAATTGAAAGCAAACTTCAACAAAATGACATTCTTTCTTCAAACTAAACTTTGGAAAAATCTAAAGTACCTAAGGAAATTCTAATGAGGCTAGAACAAAGAAGAAGAAAAAGAATTCTAAACAAAAGAAAGGATGGATTCTCCAACAAAAAGGGATGCTTCCAAGGTTCACACAAGGGGTCTATTTATAGATCCAAAGAGGAGGGGGATAAGGTTGATCTGATGAGGATTTGAGTCAGCAAATTAAATAAGATACGATTTTGGAGAGATTTTCGCAATGGATATCCGGGGAGTAATGAAGGCCGGTTCAAGGCCAGCGGCCTTGAATGTAGGCCGGCTTTAAGGCCGGCGGCTTTAATGCTTTTTAAGGCCGGTTTAACATAGGCCGGCTCAAGGCCGGCTCAAAGCCGGCGGCCTTGAATGTAGGCCGGCCCAAGGCCGGCGGCCTTTATTGCAATCCTCCGCTCGCTTCTTCAATTTTTTGAAAAAACTCCTCCAATTAAATTGTAATTTACTTTTGGGTCCTCAAAACCTGTATTTTCACAATAAACACCATTAAGTATCATTTCTTTATATTTTCTTATAATATTGAAATAAATTTAATATAAGTCCAAAAGAAAATATAAGTATAATGTGATCTTATCAGCCACCTTGGTGCCGGCCTAAATAAAGGGCGCCAACCTTTGGGTGCCGGCCTATGTACTTAAGCCTTTGACCTTGAATGGTTTTGCACAAATTTTTTAGGATGATATAAATAGGCGTCGTTAGGTTTTTTTTGGAGGGGAATGCTATTTTTTGTTGTAAAATAGAGACACTTGAGCGGTGTGAATCTTCTTTGGATATTTGTGAATATTGGGAATTGATTTTTCTCTTTATGCTTGTTGTTCTTATCAAATTCTTGGTTCTATAGAATTTGTGGTGAGCATCATTATTGAATTCTTAGAATTCTTTAACCATAGTGATTGATTTATAGAACATGATCTCTATCATTCTATGATTTGATTGTGAATCAGTTTAATTTTATCAATCTTGGCATCTATAGATTGGTGATTTTATCTATATCTTTGATTTTATTCGTTAGTACCAAAATCTAGAAAACCCTAAAAATTTGTGACATTTGATTGTTATTAACGATTTGGTTTGTGTGAAGGAATTTGAATCCGTTTTTGAATCATTTGGTTTCAGAGCATACTGAGTCTGCATCACATAACTTATCTTTTTTGAACAAATACCCAACACGCCTATAGAAGTCCGCATATCCAAATTCAGAACAAGCAACCTAAATTTGACCGAAGTTAGCATCATGTTCATACAAGTCTTTTATGCATTCAAATCCTAGCAGCTTAGTATGTAAAGAAGTCAAAAGAGAGTGCCTTCTTGATAGAGCATCGACCACCACGTTTTCCTTACCTTGTTTGTATTTAATCATGTATGGAAAGGTCTCAATCAACTCTAAGCACTTAGCATGCCTCTTATTCAACTTTCCTTGTGTCTTCAGATAATTTAGACTCTTGTTATCGGAATGAATGATGAACTCCTTAGGCCATAAGTAATGCTGCCACGTTTATAAGGTCCTTACTAGGGCATACAACTCCTTATCATACACAGGGTAATTTAAAGTAGCACCGTTAAGTTTCTCACTAAAGTACGCTATTGGTTTGGAATCCTGCATTAACACACCACTAATAACTTTCCCAAAAGCATCACATTCTATCTCAGATACTTTCTCAAAATTAGGTAATACTAATAAAGGTGTGTTAGTTAACTTACCTTTCAATGTATGGAATGCCTACTCATGCACTTCAGTCTACTTAAATTCGGCATTCTTCTTAACAAGATCATTTAGAGGAGTAGCGATGGAACCGAAATACCTCAAAAACCTCATGTAAAAACTTGCTAATCCAACGAAGCTCCTGACTTCATTTGAATCTTGGGTGTTGGCTACTCCTGGATCACCTTCACCTTTTCCTCATCTACAGCTATCCCATCTACACCTATAACAAAACCAAGAAAAACCACGGTTTCCATACAAAAAGTGCACTTCTTTAAATTGCCAAGTAATTGGTTTACCCTCAAAACATTAAACACACACTGTAGGTGCTGAAAATGAACATCTAATGTCCTGCTATAAATTAAAATGTCATCAAAATAGATGACCACAAACTTTCCAATAAAATCATGTAGAATGTGATTCATTAATCCCATGAAAGTGCTAGGTGCGTTTGTTAGCTTGAAAGGCATTACCATCCATTCATATAATCTATGTTTAGCTTTAAATGTTGTTTTCCATTCATCCCCTTCTTTCATACGAATTTGATAATAGCCATTCTTTAGGTCAATTTTAGAAAATAAATGTGCACCATGCAATTCATCAAGCATGTCATCTAGCCTAAGAATAGGATGCATGTACTTAAATGTTATTTTGTTTATTGCCCTATAGTCGACACATATATGCCACGTTCCATCCTTCTTTAGGACTAGTATGACAGGCACTAAACATGGGCTAAGGCTTTCTCTAACAAATCCCTTCTCCATTAATCTATCAACCTGCCTCTGAATTTCCTTAGCCTCTTCAAGAATAGTTCGGTATGCTGGCTGATTAGGAATAAATAAGCCTGGTACGAAATCAATTTGGTGCTTGATACCTTATAGTGGAGGTAGACCCTTCATATTCCTGTAATAAAGACACCACCATATTAGGTAATAAAGGGTTAAGGTCAGTATTAGTAAAATATAAATTCTTGTACATAAGTACAAGTAGTTGTTGCTTTACCAACATTGTACTCTTGACCTCACTTTTTCTCACGATATTCTCTCCTCTCTATGTTTCAAAATCTTTTCCCTCGTTGCTCACTAGTGTTTATTTCTCACTTTTCCCTTTCTTCTCACTCTTCTCTCGCACGCTCACATGTTTCTCTCAGAATTCTTTTACAATCCTCACAAGCTTCCCATGGTTTCTGTGGGGTTAGAACCACCTTCCTTTTATTTAGAACAAAAGAATATTGGTTCTTTTATCCATCGTACTTCACCTTCCTATCAAATTGCCATGGTCGCCCTAGAAATAGGTGACTAGCCTGCATAGGAACCACATCACACATCACTTCATTTTTATAACTCCCTATGGAGAAGGCTATAAGAACCTGCTTAGTCACCTTCACTTCCCTACATTCATTCAACCACTATAATCGATATGGCTTTGGATGCTTTACAGCTTTCAACTACACCTTATCAACCAATAAAGTGCTAGCAATGTTAGTGCAACTGCCACTATTAATGATCAAACTACATACTTTTTTTTATACATGACACCATGTATGAAAGATATGTTCACGTTGGATCCCTTCACCATTCTCCTACAGTTGAACACTAAGTATTCGCTTAGTGACATATAACTCTCCACTCACGAGTCCCTCCAAATCAACATCCTCATACTCCTCTGACGGTGACACATCATCCTCCTCAGAGCTGATGCTCTCCACATCTCCATCATCATGAATAATCATAGCCCTTTGATTTAGGCTCTGAGATGCAATATGTCTAAATCCTTGACACTTGAAACATTTAATATCTCTAGTTCTAGAAGATGGTTTAGTGTCAGTTTTAACTTTAAATGTAGTAATTGGACTCTTAGCCATCACGTCCTCTTTAGGCTTCGAATCTATAAGATTCTTCTTCCAATTGGACTTCCATGAAGAGCTAGAAGTTACCCTAGACCTTGGATTGCTCTCATACTTCAATTGTTGCTCCACCTTGATCGCCCTATACAATAATTCTTCTATATCTAAATAATGATGTAAGTCCACCATGTCACCAATCTCCCTATTCAGCCTATTGAAGAACTTAGCCATTGTAGCCTCATCATCTTCTTCCACTTTGGCTCTAATCATGGCTATCTCCATCTCCTTATAATAGTCCTCTACACTCTTAGACCCTTATGTCAATCCCTAAAATTTCTTGAGTAAATCCCTTTGATAGTGACTCGGGACAAACTGTTTCTGCATGATAGTTTTCATCTCATCCCATGTACTAACAGATCTTTCTCTATACCTATGCCTATTACGTACCAACTGATCCTACCACACACTAACGTAATCTGAAAATTTCACTGCAGCCAATTTAACCTTCTTCTCCTCAAAATAGTTTTGGCATTTAAATACATGATCCATCTTTCTCTCCCACTCCAAGTACAATTTTGGATGATTTTTCCCTTAAAACAAGGGTATCTTCATCTTAATACATCTTAAGTTACTGCCTCGCCTCTAGGTGTTCCCTCTCTCCCTTACATAATTATACCTACCAAAATTAGTTTCCTCACCTTCTTCTATCCTAATCCCTCCCCTCAAGGTTCTACTCGTACCTCGCCTGACAGTGGTACTGCTAGATGGTTCCCTACTTCTTTCTATCTTATCCATCCTCTCATGGATTTGTTTAAGCCAACACTCAAGATCCTCTTCATCTCCCCCATCAACGCCACAAACATCATCTGATTCTCCCGTCCACCATTATCATCTCCAATTGTGTTTTGTCCCAACATATCTCTACAATCAAGAAAATAATTAGTAACACAATTTATAATATGTTTCTCATAACTCACTCGTGTATTGCTCTCAAATACTAATTCTCTCATAATCCACTCGTGTTTATCTTTCAACAAGAATGTCCTCACAACCCGCTCTTACAATTCTTTCATATGAACTTGGATTGGAAACCTCGTCAATGTAATCACTAAGGTAAAATCTATTGATTACTTGTTGGTTCTAAGTCACGACAAACAATGGAGAATAACTACAATTCTAATTGATATGAAAAAATTTACTCACTACCAATTTGGAAACACAAGTCAAAATAATCCCTATCACAAAAATTGAATGAATCAAAATTTGCACCGAACATGTCAATGAGTATGAATGCAATTCGAACGCAAAATTGGAAGGACAAAGATATGTGTTACAGAAAGAATTGGAAAGTATATTGTAACAATTGATTTGTGATTTGCCAAAACAAGAATTTATCTTGTGATTTTCGGCAATTGGATCTTTTTTCATGGCCGAATATGAATTTTTTTTATACGTAATTCTCAAAGATAGAACAAGAATGAATCACAACTTGAATTTCAATGAACTAAGATAACAATGGTTGTTGTTGGTCATCAATGGATTTCTTTAACCGAATCGAATTCTTTTTTTATACGAATTCTAGGGTATAAATAAGAAATATGGAATTGAGTAAACAAATAATTTAACAAAGATAAAGGTTACTTGATTTAAGAAACTGAAGCTCTAATTGATGTGCCTAATCACTCTTAAAAGCACATCCAAAAGACTTAAGAAAAGATATCTCAAGTCTAAGCAAAATCGGATCAAAAAATGGCACTTTTCGAATGAAACCTAATGATGAAATGATGAAATTCAAACAACTAATGATACAATCTGAATACCACAATGGAAATGGCTTCTAACAACACTCTAATTTCATATAATCCATGCAAATGAAGCCTCAATTTGATAAAAGAAAACCGTAACAAAACAATCCCTTTTCCAATGGTGAAAATCACGTTAACAAGGAAATCCTTAAAGATGAATTGAATCAACTTGATAATTCCTTCAAATAATCACAAGAATTCGTGGATAACAACAAGTAAATCTGACCAAGAACTATCTCAATTCAACCCTAGATACAACACACTAGAGAAGAAAAGAAATCACAACAAAATGAAATTGATATAACTCACAATTTCAAGATGTTGCACTCGCCACAATTTCAAGTCTTGGAATTGAAATTGATAAGAGTTGGAACCAAGGTATGAACCCTAATTCACACGTGAAAAGAGGTGTATATTCTGCAAAAATGATCTCCTCAAACCCTCTCTTAAGCAAGTATTTATACTTGCTACTTCTAGGGTTAAAAAGTGCTCAAAATTACAAGTTTGCCACTTTTAAGGTAGCTAACCCTAAATGAAAGTTACAAAGAAATAAAAGTGTCCCAAAACCAAATACAACCAAAAATAGTTTATAAAAGAAGAAATATATAAAAGAAATTCTCTTCTAGATGCCGGTCTTCTATAGGATCCATCGGCCCAGCTCATCGCCGGTTCAGGTCGGTCCATGGATAACCCACAAGCTGAGTCTGAGAGAGTTTGTCCATTACCCTATAGAATATGATAAGTGTGCCTGTTGGAACACAATACAACAATAATAGAAAAGAGGTTAATATATAAATAATTCCGGGTCAATCTGCTCAAAATGGTCCCTCAATGCCAAGATTTGAAATCCTTCAGTTCTTGCCCTAATGATAGGTCTTGTCGGATTTTTATTCCTATCACTAATACCAAATGATGCGCAAACCTTAGGTATGTTAAACCTAGAACTCGATGCTTGTAATTGAAATCAAATCCTAAGGAATGTCTTAAACAAGTAGAACGGAACTAGACCCCAATCACAGATGTTGACTGAAACCTAAGTTATCAAAAGAATTTTCCCCAAGCAATTCGGTTGAAGAAAAATCCATGGAGTTCTTTCTTAAAGAACAAAAGAGGTTTTTTTTTTTTTTTTTCAAAGAAAAGATGTGTTTTCAATATTCAATGTATATCTTTTGTCATCCCCTCTCTTCGGTGATATAAAGATATCACACAAACAAAAAAATAATAACCTAAGTTCCTTAACATAGCACATGGTCTTATCTTCCTATTGACCACAACTTATAACAAATTATTCTAATGTACAAACCAAGAAAATACAATAAAACATAACAAATAACCAAAACCGAAAATACTTGTTCCCTTTTTCGGTTCAATAAAAATGTATCTATTCTAAGACTTCCAAATCCTTACATCCCTCTATAGGAATGTGAATCAAATTGATAGGTTTTAGTTCTCCTTTAGTATAATTTGATTCCTTAGTTTGTAAGTCCATGACTAATCCTTGTAAAGCGTCATTCATCCTCCTATCTCTAGCTCGGGTCATTGGGCCTCTAATACCTTGCAATGGATCTTGAGATTTTGGTTCTATTCTCTTAGATGCTAGTTGATCCTCGTCAATCAAGCTTATAAAAGAATGTGTGGCTCCCATGTTGAAGAGAACCAATGTTGGTTGAGCACAATTAAAACAGATCCTATTAATTACATAGCACTTAATTATGTCTTTTAATAGTAAATCTCTTATACCTTTTTAGCTCTTCTAACTAATCTTCTATTTAAGTTTCCTATACAAGATATCGCATATAGATAAAGTGGATCTTAACATACCTATTACGACATCTCCTTCTTCAGTATATTCCATGGCTGCTAGATCAATAGCTTGGTATTGTCTAGACTCTTCATTCGCCTATTCCCTTGCATCCATGCCCTTCATAGCAAATACTCAAGCATTTGCGACTTGGGTTTAGCTCTTTTCTAGCTTGGTCGATTGCTTAGCCTTCCCAGTATAGTTTAGGGTGCTATAACCTTCACCTTAGGTCCTTAGTCTCTCTTAGGATAGATATTAGCCATATGCCTTGGCTATCCGCACACAAAGCATATCGTGAAATTTTCCCACAGGCAATTCAAGACTTTATGATCGTTTGAGCTACAACAAAAACATTTTCCCCTTAAGTATAGTCACTCTTTAGGATAATGTCCTTTTTCGCATTTCTAGCAAACTACCTTTATAGGTTTTACTTTGAGAGCCATGATGGGAGCTAAGCTAGAAGGTGGAATGTGGACCCTCTTGAAGTGCCACTTGGACCAATCACAAGAACTCAAGCGAAACAATTCAAGGAAGCACTTAATGGGTTGATAAAGGATGTCCAAGAAGCCGGAAAGGATTGGAGCAACCATGAGAATGAACAAGAACTCAAGCGAAACAATTCAAGGAAGCACTTAATGGGTTGATAAAGGATGTCCAAGAAGCCGGAAAGGATTGGAGTAACCATGAGAATGAACTTGCATTTGTACAAGTCATTCAAGGAGATCAAAGCATAGGAGATCAAAGCTGCCGGTCTTGACAACGCTAGCTTAAATGTTGCCGGCCTTGAACCGGCATTGCAATTAGAGAGTGACAGAGGGACTACGCTGGCCTTCTACGCCACCAGCCTATATACCTGGCGTACATCCTACGCCGGCTAGTACGCCGCCTACTACGCCGCCGGCGTACAATGCCTGCTTGTTATTTTGCCGCAACTTTATTATGTTATGTCGTTTTGGGCTTTTGTTTTACGAATTGTAAACCTTATTAAAAGCTGCTAGGGTTAGAAAAACACAGATAGAACTTAGATACAACATTGAATAACACAATTTGAGAGAATTCCTCTCTTGGTTCTCTAAAGAACTTCTCTTGAGCTTATCGGTTCTCTTCCATGGCGTTCAACCTCGACTTATCAATCGGCCTTTCATCCCGATTGTGGCGTCAACAGAATATACCAAGGTTCTTGCCTCATCTATAGGCAACGGGTCGCGGTTCCACTTTTGATTGTTTTGGCATCTTGGTTGCAATTTCAAACGTATTGGTATAGGGTTTCATCACACGTAGGCGTGGTTCATATCAGTTTGGTATCAGAGGCTAGGTTTGTTAAACATCAGTTCAGTTTGAGAAAGGTGATAAAGGCATATTTTACTCATAATTCATTAAGCAATTTGCAAGTATTCATTATTGATTTTAGAGAAATCACAAGGAAATGGTACTTAATCATGTTTATTTTTATATTTCAGATGTTGAAGGACTTTGAGTTCAAAGCTTAATCAATTTGGAGAGATTGCATACAAATTGAAGCGTGAAAAGATTGAAGGATGGCAAATGAGAGATTAAAGTCGCCGGCCTTTATGGCCGGCTTAAAAGAACGCTGCCGGCCTTGGACCGTTCTTGTTTTAATTGCATCTTCTCGCCTCCCCTTGCATATATATAGGTCTTATGTCGATTTAGAGAGGAACTTTTGTCAAATTTTAGTGTTCTTAGAGTAGTTTTAACCTAGTTTTAAGGGAGAATTGTGGAGATCAAATCTTGGAGAAAACTTTGTGATCTTCGTGGAGATTATCATCCTTTGTGAAGGATTTGTGGAGTTCCTTTCAATTAAGGTATTATTTGTATTGTTGAATTGGTGATTTCTGAACTTCATTT
>JBBMOL010000225.1:624286-641596 GCA_037954665.1 Laguncularia racemosa
TCCTATCATTATTGTCATGTATTCTAGCGGGAAATACTTGTGGGGTTTTTAAAAGGGCGATGGACAACTCACTAAGCTCAGCTTGGGGTTATTCAGGACCACCTAAACCGAAGATGATTGGGACCAACAAATTCAATTGAACAACTCTTATGAAGACTTTTTTGTATTTGTTATTTTTTTTTAAAAACCATTTTTTTTATAAGTTTTTTAAGACATTTTTTTGGTTGTTTTGTGGATTTAGGTCGGCCACCTAAGTGGCATGATTGATTATTTTGCCTTTTTTTACCTTAAGTGGAGCAAGTTAAATCTTGCTTAAATAAGGTTTAAAGGGAAATTGAGTGAAAAGAAAAAATTGCTCCCCTTCTTCACGTGGAATTGGGGTTCCTGCTCTAAATTTCAAAAGACCTTTATCAATTTTTAAAGGGATTGGGGCGATGGGAACTTAAGGTTTTATGAGTAATATAAATTTCCCCCAAAATTTGATTCCAATTCACATTATGTGTCATATTGGTTTGTGATTAGATTGTTTTTATATGTTCTTATTATCATCCCCTTTTTAGATTTTTTTTCTATTATTTGTATTTCAAGAAATCTCAATGGAATTAAACCCAAATTTTTTGTTATCGTGATTATTCAATTGCTTTTGGAATTTCTTATTTCGGGGGAAGCCTTTTGCTTAAGGGGTTCACCCCAAAATTTTTAGTTTTTGGGAGGGGTTTATTCCATTGTTCTTATATTTGTGTTGATCCTTTTTGAGACATCAAATTTGGTATCAAAGAAATTTTTATAATTAAGGTTCATTTGGAAATTGTTCTCTATCCATTTTTTAGGATTTGTTGAATGGTTTTCAATTGGTTTCATGTGCTTGAATTTAAACATTTAGGGGACACAGGTTACCTGGATCCCACAAGATGCGTTGAAAGTGTTTTTCCCTTTATTTTTTCCCCAGCATCGAGATAATCAAAACTTGGCAAAACATTAATAGGAAATATTGTTCACCTATTCCCCCCTTTTGTGTCTAGCGTTCTATCGCAAGTACCCTGTAAGCATGACAAGTCTATAAGCTCAATGGATTCTTTTTCATCCTCTTTTTTTCTTTTATACCCTCCATACAGTCATGACTCTTTTATTTGGACATTGCAGCCATATTCTAAATTCTGCTTTAAAGCATTTAACCGACACATTTTCCCCCAGTTATTTTTGGTATAGCCTCCTAACATAGGGCCATTCCTTTTTTACCCCCCCAGAAGTCATTTTCTCTCTATCTGTGCTGGGGTTAACTTTTTCCACACCCCGACAAGTTCATTTACTCCCTTTGGGCTACCCGATGACCCTTAGCCCCCATGGGGACAGTAGTGCATTAGGCCTACATAGTAACCAGAAAGGGTTGGTTCCTCTGCCTTTTCCACTTTAAAGGCTCTAATACCTTTTTAATTGTACTTATCTCTAAAGCCTCAACTACCATCTATTCATATTTTAACCCAAATACAAAATATGCTAGGGTTTGCTCTAAGGTCTACTACTACATTGACATTAAAGATTAAATTCCTAACAAAAATCACTGTTTTGCCTCCCTTTTTTCAAATTCTAAAGTCGCCCTAAACAATTCTTGCCTTAATACTCGGGAATGAACCTTTTCCATAAAAAACCCTTTTTTCTTTCCCCGGGTATAATTTCAGCCTCTTATCCCCCACTTCTGATCACCAATTTTTCTCCCCCAAAGGCAGCTACTGTCTTTGCCAATCGAGTTTTTAAATAATTTTTTTGTTCTTATCCTTTCTCGAAGCAATGGAAAGTGCACCTATCGAGCGAAATAAGCGAGAAACCCAAAAAGGCGCCCCTTAGAGATACCCCAATACTAGTACAACACGTCCTTTTATCAAAACCGCCGCTTAAAATGTTAGTTAAAAACTTAATTATCAAATTTAAAACTAATAACTCACTAACAACAAGGGTTTGGAAATTTTTTTCAATTAACAAAAGAAAACCTAGATCTTATTCTCCCCTTCTCATAAAGTAAATTCATTAGTTTTATAAGATGGTCAAAATTTGACTTCTTATACTGTCGAATTCTTAAGTCAAGTTAACTACTTTCTCAAGTATTAACCTATCTAATCCTAGGTTTATCAAAAGGATCTCTCCTATTTTAATAGAAACCCTAAATTGCAAAAACACATGTTTCCTTCAAAATAACGATGTAAACAAAGACTTTGTTTCCTATCTCTAGAAGAACAATCCAAATTCATTAATTGCTTTAAATTAATCATAAAGAATTTCCAATTAAATAAATGATACCCTGCATAAATCCATAATCCAGATCTAAAATCTAAAAAAACAATTAAAGGGGGATGCAATTAATCTAAGAAAGTCAAAAATTTCGTTTTAATGCCCAAATCTTCATCACATGATAGAGAAGTTTCAAATAAAATCTAGTCAGGGTCTACTCCACCAAAAATGGACAAAAGAAATGCAATTACTAGAAGAATAGATAAAATTCAAAGTCAAACCCCTTAAAGAAGAATCTTTTTCTTCGGGGCTTCAATCTCCCTTGGGAATCACAAAATCTTCTTCCCTTTGCTGTTTAGGTCAAAGGGAAAAAAAAAAAATTCGTAAACCCCCTTTTCTAGGGCAAACTAACGACTATTATACTGTACCCCGGTTGGATATATACAAGAGGGATACCAATAGTGTATCCTTCGTGTTCTCATCTTGCTTCCAATGCCCCTTAGGGAAAAAACACGAGCAAGTACATGGGAGTTACTTTTAGTCATGTATTGAAACACATTAAACAAAGTAAAACTTAGATACACAAGCAAAGACATGGGCCGTGAACTTTGCTCGGTACTTTCCAACATCCGCTTCAGTTACAAAGCAAGTACGGGCATGTACCGTTGTGATTTTCCCCAGAATTTTTTTCTTCAAAAATGTAATGTACCAATTCCTTCCAAACTTCTCCGAGTTTTCAAAACTCCTTCCCCTTAGCTCCAAAATACTCTAGAAGACCCTAAATTTAACATTCTTCCTTTTTAAGCATCCTTTTCTTCAACAAATCATCTAAAAATTTAAACAATAAAGCACAATTTCATTACCTAGAAAGGTATTTTGGCCTTATCAAACTTCCCCACACTTAACTTTTTTTTTTTCCCAAGAAAAAAAAAACTTAATCAAACTTTTCTTTAAATCATTTGTCGTTACCAAATAATCTACCACACATTAACATTTTGAATTTTAAAACTTAAAGCTCAATGCAATCCCTAATCTAATATTGCTTCCACCTTATCCTGAAAGTATTGTAACAAAGGGTACTTTGGTAAAATTTTCTAATTAATCAGAGTAACCAACTTTCCCCTTTGTCATTTAAAAATGGTTTTCATGAAAAAAATTAGACACAAAATAAATCAAAGCAAAAGGAAATGGGTACTTTGAACCACCACTAAAAGTCTATAATCTTCTCAATTATCTCCGGGGGTAAAGCAATCAATTGAAAATACATTGCACATTTTCCCCTGGATTCCCCCTCCTTTTTATTTGATCTCTTCAAAGTTTTAAATTTTTTTGTAAATATTCACTATTTTCCCCCCTTTTTTTTTTTTTTTTTTTTTGGTTCACTGTTTAGGATCTTGCAACCCATGTAACGAGTTTTTAAGCCGATAACCGGGCTCGCCCCAAGTTAAGAATGTTACCCCTCAATTGGGGGGTGTTCCTAGGGCTTAAATTACCCAGTTACAGGACCCTTTTAAATTTTTCCCTTTTAGGGTTTTTAAATTTTTGTTGGGTAATTTCCTGGGTTTGGGATTCCCGGGCCAGACACCTTAGGTGACTGGGTTTTAAAGGAACCCCCCAACGAACCTCTATTACCTAACTTATTATTTTGACAAGTTAGAGCAGAGTCAAACTTCGTTTCTGGGGGACCAAAGACTCCCATACAAACCAATCCTTTATTTTTCAAGTATAACATGTTTTCATTAAATTATTACTTAAAGGAATTTTCCAAGAAGGATCCCCAAAGAGAATCATTCATTTCCCCTTTCAAAAAGTTTAAAAAGCTCCAAGATCTTAAAGTTTCACAGCGTTTTATCCCATACTTTGACTAAGTATAAACTTTCAAAAAGACAAAGGTACAGCACAATACCTTTTTAGGGGGAATTTTCATTCACAAAATGCTAAAATACTACGTAATTTGCAATCAGATTTAAAAAATTCAAAAAAAACAAGCCAAAAAGAAAAAAAAAAGGGGGGGAAAATTTGGAATGATCATACAAATTCCAGCAAAACCCCCTTATCAAATTTCTTTATTTATCCCCCCTTTCCCCCACACTTAATTTAGACATTGCCCCCAATGTCTTTACATTCAAGAAACAAGGTCTCAAAAAAAAGTTTGGGCGCAATTACACAAAGAAAATGAAAGGACTTGCTTTGGGGTTTTTCCAAAATAAGAGGAAGTAGCACATTTGAGAAACAAACCAAAGTACATGTTGGTCCTGATTGTATATCTACCCACCCCATACATGCATAAATTACCAAGAACGCCAAAATCAGGTCTTGGGGCTTAGATTTTATAACTCCTTTTCCTAAAGGGCCAAAAAAAGTAATACAACACCCCAAAGCACCCTTAAAGATAAAGTTTGAATTTTGATTCAAAAGCTAGGTGCATAGTTTAGTGTCATAAAAAAAAGGGGGCCTCATAACTTGGTTTCTAAGAAAAGATCGGGAAAAAACACAACAACTTTATTCAAAAACCCACAAAAACAAAGCCCCCAAATATTCAGTTTAAACCCCTAACTGTCGATTCCTTTTTGGCAGGAAAACCCATGACAAATCATACAGCATTCACATGAGTTCAAAATGTCTATGATTAATCAACAATCGACTTCCAAACTGCAAATCACTCATCATACCATCACAAGATGAAAGATTATGGTATCAAAAAAGAAAACCGAGCAACAACTGTATTCAATAAGTATGAAGAAGAAGAACAAAAACTTACTTACCTTTGAGCCCTGAAACGAAAAATTTATGGTGTGGAAAGAACAACCAGGTATGGGGGAGTAAGTGGGGTTGAGTGGGTCAAATACACGAAGGAAAAATGGGTCATGAAAAATGGAGAGTAAAGTGAGGAGTCCTTTTTTGTACAAGCAGAAAAATTGATCACACCAAGTACCGGTCGTTTTATTTTGGATTCCTTTCGTAGTTAGATACACGGCAGAACCTTGTTGTGTATCGTGGGGAAGCATTTTGGGGGGTTAGATACACGACCGGTACACAGCGTTTACCTTTTTTCGTGTATCAGGGGAGAGCATTCTGCAGTCAAATACCAAGGTACAGGGGCGTGTACCTTATTCGTATATGTGGAGAGCTTTTTGGGGGTTTAATACACGACAGGTACTCAAAGGTGTACCTTATTCGTTATAAAGGGAAGCTTTCTGGAGCAAAAAACCCGACTGGGAAACCGAGCGTGTACCTTGTTCGGTAATAGGGGGTGTGTTCTGTAGGTCAAATACACGGGGTGTACCTTTTGTGTATTTTGATATTACACAATGAGCTTTTAAAGTGTACGAGGGGGCACCCCCTTTAAAGTATTCCCTTTTGTATTGCAAATCATTTAACACCCTCGGCTTTTGTGAGAAAGGGATACACCCTAGTGTACCCGGTTGTGCAGATCAAAGTACATACCGTCACTTTCATCTTGCTTCCCTTGAAAAGGTCTCCCATCCTGAATTTCCCCCACCTTGAGCTTAAAAGAAGCTCTTTGAGGGATTTTCTTTAAACCAAATTTGGGTTACCCTCTCTAAGCTTGCTGTCTTGCAAAATTACTCCAAAACAGGGGTGAAATAAAGAAAAAAAGAAAAGAAGAAAACTTATTTAAGCAACATGGGTTGCCTCCCAAGAAGGCTGTTGTTTAATGCCCGTTAGTTTGACATAGTGAACCGGGGGGAGCTAAAATGGAGATAGAATGAGGTTCAACTCCTCCTTTTTTCCCCAAAACTTTTTTTGTCCCCAAAGTAATGTTAACCTTTGGCTTTCACCTTGAAAATGCCTTTTTTGGAGATTTATAACCCAAAAACAATCCCTTCTTTTGCCAAAAAAAGACACTCTCTAAATTTAGAAACAGGTTAGTATCTTCACAATTTTGCAACACTAAATCAAGATGGGTTTAGAACTCATCAAAAGAATTCTCGAAAAAAAAAAAAAACATCCGATTTCCATTTTGCTCCTACCTACCCTTAAAAATAGCCATCAGCATCGCTGAAAGGTGGCTAGAGCTTTTGCATAACCCAAAGGCAGCATCGATAACGGGGTCCCAAAAGGGCATGTGAATGTCCTCTTTTCCTGGTTTTTCGGTAAAATAGGAACTGAAAATCCCCCAACACCCATTGAGGAAACAGTAATATGCATACCACAAACCCTTTTCAAGCATTTGGTCCCAAATGGAAGGGGAAAATGATCCTTTCAATTTCATCATTTAGTTGGGGGTAACATACAAACCTCCTCTAGGACAGTTTTCATCGAGATGAGTTCCATTTTTTTCATTGTCCACTGTCATCCGCCTTTCTTCGGAATACTTGAATGGTTCACCCATAAAACATCAAAATCGGGTAATCATTCCTGCATCAAGCAATTTTGATACTTCCTTTTTTCAACATCTCTCATTTTTGGATTAAGTTGACCTGTGGTTGTACCACTGGCTTGACACAATCTCCATCAGAAATTTGTGTGTAAAAACGATGGGCTAACCCCTTTATTCTCAATTTTCCATTTTAATTGTTTCTTTTGTTGCCCCAAGACATCAATAACTTTTCCTGTGATCTCGATCCAATTTGATGCAATTATGCGGGAAGTTTAGAACTTCTTCCAAAATGAAATTTGAAGGTATTTTTGGGCAGTTTTTTTCAATTTCTTGGGTTTTTTTCCTCAATTGAAGGTTTCGTCTCTGAATGGTGGATCTATTCATACCTTAAAAGCTTTTTTCTTCTTTAACTCAGATTATTATTTGCTAATGTAACTGTCTAATCGCCATATTTTCAGGTTGCTTTTTCCCCCATTCATCAAACAAAATTTCCAAATGCATCACCAATCAACAGGTTTTTGCAATAAATCCGAAACTGCAAAAGCGAGGTAGTCGTTGCATAAAGTATCATCATGGTGCGGGCTTTGTTTAAGACTCACTTTTTCACATGACCCTTTCATTTCCCACTCTCAACACAATTCCCCACCCCTAACATAAATTAGGGCTCAACGAGCCAAAAAAAGGCCTCCCCCCAATATAAGAGGGACCCTACATCTGCTTCCATTTTAAGGGATGACGAAATCCGTCGGAAGATAAAGTCCGCACCTTCACTAATACTCTTAAACTACTCCCCGGGAATTTGAATGATCCGGCTAACTAAGACTCATTTTAGTCGGTTTCGGCTTCCAATACCCAATTTCGGGAAACACTTTTTGGGCATCAAATTAATGCGGGCCCCCAAATCACCCAATCCCCTTTTCTTCAATAAATTCCCTTTTAGGAAGGGTGGAAAAGGGCCCCCAATTTTAACTTCTTTGGGAGTTTTTGAATTACGTAAGCATTTCTCCTCCTAAAGTTACAGAGAGACTTTTCAAGTTCCTTTTTTTTCATAGAAACCTTTCAAAAATTTTGCATATCGTGGCATTTGTGATAATGCCTAAACCCATGGAAAGGTTGATAGAAATTTGCTTGAATACTCAAAAAATCGCTTTGCCCCCATCTGTTTGTCCTTTTTTTGAGCGTGCGGATAAAACTTTGGGGCTTTATTCTGGATTAAAGGGGGTAACATTTCTCTTTAGGTGTTTTTTTCAAAAACTTTCCCCCTTTTTAGAACACTTGTTTTTTGCTGGTTCAATCAGACTCTCTTTTCTTAACCCTTTTGGGTTTTAGTTTTCCCTTTCCATTCGTAATGTGACAGCTTTAACATGTTCTTAGGTTTTGGGTTTTCCGTGTTTCCCGGGATAAAACCTTTAATCTCTCTGCAGAAGCTTAGCATTGATCGACTTGGTTTTCAAGATTGTGTATGATGCCCCATGATTTTCAAACCCGGGCTTGATTTTTTCAAACAAATCTAAGGGGCTTTGTCTATCTTTTGAATCCTTGAGAATTTTGTTGGGAGATCTTCAAGTGGCGGTTTGGAACTCTGGGCCATTGGCCCTCGATAACCGGTGGAGGGTTCGGATTGCCTTTTGAATAGTACTGTTGTTAGTCCCAAAAAAAAGTTGGGTGATTTTTCCATCCCGGTTAAATATTGCTGTAGGATTGTTTTGGGGCCGAAAGGTTTTTCCCCAAAAAATCCCTTGCTCTGTTTTTTCCCCCCCTCACCACTAAGGGGTTCCCCAAAAACCAGCTATGTTGGAGACAGCCAGCCCGTCGATCTTTCTAATAAAGCCTCAACTTTGGACATGAAGAAGTACCACACCCCCTTTAGGAATGCCTGCCCCCTTCTTTTCTTTACCCCACCATGTGACCCTTCTAATTTCCCCCGGCCATTTTCAAAAAAAAGTCAAACTTTCTTTAGGGGTTTTATGGTTTAAAGGGCCACCAGCTGCGGCATCTACTGTTTGTCTGTTTGTAGTTCCAAAAACCATTATAAAAATTTGAACTTAAAGCCCCTCAGGATCCCCTGGGTGGGGATTTCCGCATTGAGTCCTTAAATCCTCCGGGTTTCATACAGCTCCCATGTCATAGAGATGATTGAATCTCACTCGAATTTAGCGGTCTTTGAAGGGGGGAAGAATTTGTCCATAAACTTTTTAATCAACCTTTCCCTTATAATGGAGTTCCTCGGTAAAGAATTCGCCACTATTTGCCTACCTTTTAAAAGGGTGGGAAGAGTTTGGGCGGGTCGCATCACACTAACCCATTAAATTTTAAAATATCGCATAACCCAAAAAGAGTTTTGGGAAATTTCCATTTTGGTTTCATCAGTAAACCATCAAATTGAGTATTTTTGCACCCTCTGAATCACGCAGCTTAAGTTCAATATTATTTGCCTCCATCGAGGGGGACTATGCTGAGCAACGCCTATCAATTTGGCCTACAAAGTCAGAAATTTGGGTTTTAGGGGTCATTAATCGGCCATCTCTATTATCAAAACCAGTTTTATGATTTGGGGGGTCCCAACACATTTCCTTGATTCAGCCTTTACACGATTTTTGACTTGAACCATTTCCTTC
The DNA here is from genome assembly GCA_037954665.1 of Laguncularia racemosa. Classification (NCBI taxonomy): domain Eukaryota; kingdom Viridiplantae; phylum Streptophyta; class Magnoliopsida; order Myrtales; family Combretaceae; genus Laguncularia; species Laguncularia racemosa. The sequence continues at coordinate 633,473 of JBBMOL010000225.1, forward strand.
AATGTTTCTTCTTGAAACCAAATGATTTTTACTCAGTCGAGGTTTTCTTTTTTTTGATAACGACAATAATTTTTTTCTAGCTCAGGATTAAAAATAGCAAGTTTTTGGGGCGACTTCTGGGCATCATTAAACGAAAAACAAATCAATTATGATCCAAATTCTCAGGGAAAAAAAGGGAAAAAAAAGATAAGAAAGAAATAAATTGGTTAAATTTTAATAAGTAAAAAGTTTTTCTAAATTGGTATCCCCCCACAACGGCACCAAAAACTTGATCTTGCCAATCTAGTTTTAAAAAAATTGAATTCTTTTCTTAATCCTACTACAACAATAGGGGAAGTGCACCTATCGTAGCTAATATAGGGGTAAGCAAAGGCCCTCCCCCCAAAGATACACCAACTCTATACACTCTGTTTTAATCTAACCGCCCCTTAATAAAGTTTTTAAAACTTAATTACTCTAATCTTAAAAAAAAATAAATCACTAAAAACAATGGTTTTGAAGATTTTCAAATTTAACAAAAGCAAACCAAGATCTTTTTCACTCCTTCTCTTCATGTAATCTTGATTTATGAAAAAGGTCATAATTGCCTTTTTATAAATGCAATTCTCTAGTCAAATTAATACTTTCTCAAAATATTTAACCTACTAATCCCAGGTTTTTCAAAAAATTCTCCTTAGTTAAAAGCAACCTAGAATTGATAAGACATGAATTCGCATCAAATAATCGATGTAAACAAAGCCCCCTTGTTTCCTATCTCTAGAAAACAATCAAAACTCATTTAAATTTCATTAAATTAAACATAAGAGCAATTTCTCAATTATATAAATGATACATCATAAATCATATTTCCGGATCTATGAATCTAAAAAACAATTTAAGGGCACAATTAACATAAGAAAGTCAAAACTTCGCATTAATGACCAAACTTCTCACATGACAGAGAATTTCAAAAAATCTAGATCTAAGGTCTACTCCTTTCCCTAAATTGGGGGCAAAAGAAAGCAATTTCTAGAAGAATAATAAAATTCATAGTCACAAACCCCTTAAAAATGAATCTTCTTCTTTGTGGGTCTTCAATTTCCTTGGGTCGACATAATCTTCTTTCCCCCTTTCTGTTATGAGAGTCAGAGAAAATAAAAAAATTGTAATCCCTTTCTAGGGCAAAATAACGGGCTATTATACATTACCTCGGTTGGATATATATAAGAGCGGAAACCAAGTAGTGATCTCGTTCAAATTTTTTCCTGCTTGCTTCCAAGTGTCCTTTGTGAATTACACGAGCAAATACATGGGAGTGTTCATTGGGCGTGTATTTTAAACATCATTTAACCAAAACAAAAATAGATCACAAGCAAAGTACATGGGCTGCATTTTGATCGTTACTTCCAGACATTTGCTTCATATACACAAGAAAAGACATGGGCATGTATCTCGCTGTGTACTTTCCAGAATTCTTTTTTTTCACATGTAATGTATCCAAATTTCCCTTTCCAAACATGCTTCGACTCTTCAAAAAACTCCTTTCCCTTTGCCCAAAATACTCTAGAAGATCCTAAAATTAAAAATTCATTCCCTTAAGCATCCTTTTCTTTCAACAAATCACTAAAAATTCAACAAAAAAGCACAAATTTTTTTACCTAGATAAGGGTATTTTGCGTTATCACATACACTATAATTTAACAACAAAAAGTTGAACTCGGTGTTTAAAAATTTTATCCATAACATTAAAAAACCCTCAAACTTATCCTCCTAATCTAGATTGGTATTTGTTTAACCCTGTCATTTAAAAGAAGGATCTATAGCTTCAATATTCTAAACCCCCAAGTGGCCTGAAATCTCTATTTTGGGAAGGTTGACCCAAAGTTATCATCCCCCTCCTCCCATAGGGATGATGATCTCCTTCCATTCCCTTCCCATGTTTCCTCTTCTTTCTGCTCCCCCTCTCTAGATGTTTTGTGGAGCTACCATGGGGGTGCCTAAGGGTTGCCCCGGTGGTTTTGGCATTATCATCCCATTTTCCTTTTTGGTAGTGTAGCAACAATGGGGTAAGGTCTTGAACTGTCATCCAAGGTTCTTTTTTACCTGCGGATTTTGACCCTTTTTCCCCACCCAAATTAGTGATTGGGGCCCTTTTTGCCAAACTCCCCATTCACATGCATTTGACATGCTTGTGGATGGGGATTTGCTGTAGATACTCAAAAATTTGCACACACCCTTTCACAACACCATGCACAATAACATATTTTGACTCAGCGCAGACAAATACACTTTATCCTACGGTGCAACAAGTCACCAAAAACAATAATTACTTCTTGACACTTTAAGTAAGTAAAGTAAAAAACACAAATAAACCTTTCAAGTAGTTAATTTTTTAAAATTTAAATAAGCAAGTTTTTAAAATGAGACTCAATAACTTTTCCCCTTAAATGCTTGTTTTTTTTAATTTTAAACTTACACCCAATTTTTTTTTCTTAGTCCGATTCACACTTACACTTTAGTCCCTTTATGGCTACACCCCACCAAACCCCAAAACAACCTTTAATTCCAAAACCCCCCACTATACACACCCAAAAAATTCACGTTGCAACCCTTCAAATGCACCACAATCACGGAAAGCAAAAATTGGAACATTTAATGATGCTTTTCCAAATGGTAATAACCCATTCAAAATATCAAAATGTATTATGATGGAAAAAACAAATTACTCCTTTAACTTAAAAGATTTCTTTTGAAATTTTAAAAATTGTTTTCAAATCCTTTTTTGTAGTTAGAATCAAAATCTGGAAAACGGGGTATTTTTTTCAAATTCCTCAAGGAATTAATCCCTTTCTTCTTAAATAAATAACTCACGGCAACAATTCAAAAAGTACTCCAAAACAACCTTCTACACAATGGTAAGAACAACCAAATTCAAAAAAACATCCTTAATGCTACTCAATGACTTCTTCAAATTAAAGAAAGTGTTTAAATTTTAAATAACTTTTAATACCCCTTAATGTAATAGAAAAAATTTCAAGGACACCCTCAATTTCTGAAGCCCCTTCAAAATTCAAAATCAACTCCTTCTAGCTTCAAGTTTTCACTTTTCTAAATGTTTACAATGACATCCCCTTACTCAATCCGGGAACTCAAAAAGGTAGGAACAAATCCGACAAACCTATCATTTTGGGCAAGGACTAAAGGAAATTTAAAATTTTTGGGGGGGGAGGGGCCCCTTTTGAGCAGATCGATCCCGGGAATATTTTATATTTAACCTCTTTTCTATTATTCTTTTTATTGGTTTTCCAATAGGCAACTTTCAAATTTTTTTGGGGCAAATGGATAAATCCCCCAACTGCTTGTGGGTTATCCATGGACCGACTTTAACGTGATGACTTTGGCCATGGCCCATAGAGGACCGGGATCTTGAAGCCATTTTTTTAAATTTTTTCTTTTTTTATGAAAAATTTTGGTTGTATTTTGGGTTTTTGGGGAAATTTATTTTCCCTTTTAATTTTCATTTAGGGTTTACCACCTTAAAAAGTGGCAAACTTGTAATTTTTGAACTTTTTAACCCTTGGGGACAAGTATAAAACTTGCCAAGAGAGGGTTTGAGGGGGCCAATTTTTTTCGATTTAGAGGGCCTTTCACGTGTGAATTAGGGGGTTTTTCCTTTTATTTTTGAACTCTTATCAAATTTTAACCCAAAATTGGAATTTTGGCAGTGCGCGAAGGCGAATTGTGAGTCATATCAATTAATCTTGTTTTATGTTTATTTTTTTCTCTAGTGAGTCTATCAGGGTGGTTTGGACCCTTTTTGGACATATTTGTGTTCTTATTTCGTGCATCAACTAGTAAGATTGATGTTTTCCTTTTAACTTGAATTACAACTTCATTGTTATTAATTGGGGTGAATTTGGGTTTTTAAAGGGAAATGATTTTATTGGTTCATTGCTTTTTTTATCTGATTACCCCGTGTATTCAACCTTATTGGGGTTTTTTGGTTTTCAATTAAATCATTTGAACAAATTTTACATCAAAAAAAATTCAAAGGGATCATTTAATTGCTTTCCCTTTGGGGGGACCGTTTTTTTATGGATTTTGAGATTATTTTCTTGAGTCTTTATTGTGCTTTCCAAGTGGATTTAGGCATACACAAAAAGACAAAAACAATAAAGTACTCCATGTCCACTTCAACAACAACAATTAGAGTCCAAAATAACCCAACAATTAACTTAACTTCACTTTAACAATTCAATCAAAAGCAAAATTCAAGAACCCTAATTTTCCAAAACACAATCACAAACTCCCTTCTCAAAAACCGAGCTTTGATATCAAAAGAAGGTGGCCTTATTTCCAAAGCACATGAAAACCCCAAACCCAATTTAAAAAATTTAATGAAACCAAATTCTCAAAAGGGGTGATGAACAATTGCTAAGTGAACCCTTTGTATGAAGCTTTCCTGATTCAAATTACGATATGCTTCAATTTTGATTGCAATTAAAAAATGAAAATTGAAGAATCATAAAACAAAACCCCAAGAATGCTGACTCCAATACACTCTAAAAACCTAAATCAAAGGAAATCCACTAAATAAAAATACAGAATTGGAAAATAGCCAATTAAACAACACAATTTTAAACAATTCCCCTAAAATGGCAGAATCCAAGAATAGATTTAGAACCCCAAATTTCAGCAAATAAGAACTTAACAAGAACAATCCAATTTTTCTTAGATATGACACATTATAGAAATTGGAATCAACTTAAGGGGTCTGATTTACTCACAATCCTCAAACCTCCATCACCACAAACCCTAGAAGTTTATAAAGGTCATGAAATAGAGATAAACCTCTCTTTCACGGAAAATGGGCACAAAATGTAAGTTCAAAAAGTCCCCTCACAAACCCTATTTGGCAAGTATTTAAAATTGCTCCGTTAAATTAAAAACGCATGAAAATTAAAAAAAAAGCCACTTAGGTGGCCCGTTTAAGCAAACTTACAAACAAAATCAAAAATCCCAAAAATGAATCAAAGTGACTGGTTCAAAATAAAATTTCAAGTACAAAGATGGGGCTTTAAAGGGCCAGTTCTTAAGTCAATTGAGTTTATCCCGGTTGTGGGTGTAATCCCAAAGATGTTCCCATTTTATAATTGTAAGTTATTTAGCTTCTTGAAAAAAATGATTCTTACTTACTATATGCAAATCAAACGTTATTAGATAAGGAAATGGACACATGTGGACAATTTGGATCATACATCCAAATCAGGTTCCTTGACTATTGTGATTGCAGGGTAGATTCCCATCACAAAAGCAATCTGGACTACTAAAAAACCTACTCCATCTACTCCTGAAATTGATCCATCTTTACTCTAAACCTCCTCCTCATCTCAGCAGTCGGAGTCTCCATGATCAATTTCGTGTTAATACCTCCCATCACACTGTCAGGAGAATTTCTATTAAAAATATTTCTTGCAACAAAAATAAAGATGATAATAGAAAAGTACATATCCTTACTAAATCACTACTTCACGTTTTTTCTACTCAATCAATGAATCTCTCTAATCACTCATGTTTTTATGGCTCACAAGATTCAATTAGCTTTTGCGCACTCTAGTGGTTCACAACTCTTACCTTTTACCACTCACAATCACTTCCTCGGTTCTTTAAAACTAATCAACAAATCAAGGTTTATCTCACTGATCTAATAGATTCCTTGTTTGTTGGAATCAACAATTTAACAAGTCACGACAGTTTCCCCAACAATTCAAACAACATAATTATGATTTTCGGGTATTCAACACAACAATTTCCAAGAATCTTAATTTTTTTCTTTTTTTTTATATATGAATTATTCTCTCTCTTTTTTTTTTACTATTCAATTAAGAATTCAAACATAGATCAATGTACGCATACAGTAACTACTATAACAAGTCTAAATAGATTCAATAGATACACAAAGATTCGAACTTTTCTCTTTTTTTTTTTCTTGAATTTAATCCCTAGATCTATAAATTAGATTCAACATAAGCAATTCCTAACCACTTGATCGCTCTGATACCAAATGATGCAAACTTCATCAACTTGTGCGGGAAACCCAAAATTGAATTGAATTGAGCAATCGAGGATCGGTCACGAACGAAGGGAAAACCACGACCTGTTGCTTATAGTGAAGTAAGAACCTTGGTATGATGTATACACCACCAACGGGATGGAAAAAACCGATTGATAAGTAAAGGTATGAACACTATGGGACAATTTCAATAAGTTCAAGTTCTTTAAGAACAAAAGAAGAGTGTTTGTAATTTAATAATGTCAAAAAATGTCTACAATGGAGTCTTTGATGACTATTTATAGTCTCACTAAAAAAACATAAATAAAATGTCATAAAACCCTAATTGCGACTAAGAAAACTTAATCCCAGTGGCCTAAAATTACTCCTAAGCAGGGGCCATTTTAAAACTTCCAACGGGGCCAAATTTTTCTCTATGCGGGTTTTTTAAAACCAGGGCCTTGATCATAATTTCCCGCCCCCCATCCCTCAACATCAACCCCTTAGGCTACAGTTTTAGTGCTTAATCCCACAGCTTGGTTTCTTTAATTCGTACTTTGTTCCAAAAACATCTTTAAGCCCTTTGTTTTTACTCTTAATTTTAAAAGACTTAGTTAAATTTTTGGTTAGTTCTTAGGTTGAGGCAAGTTTTGCTCCTATTTTAAATTTCTTTTTTTAAACCCCGTTAAGTGCATTCTAAGTCATTTACTCAAAGTAAGGTCACGGGCCCAAATTTGGAATTTCAAAGGATCCGTTTTCCATTTCCTAGCTTTTTTTATCATCAAACTTTTCATCTAAACACTATATCCCCTATTTAGGGAATTAAAGGGTTCCAATTGAAATTCCACTTAAATAAAACCAATCCATATGACATCTACTTTTTTTTCTTTTAGATATTTTTCAAGTTTAAATTTTTCAAACCCTAAAAAAAACAAATTTCAAAAAGGAGTCAAGACCTTAATTTTCAATCTTGAAGACTTTTGATCAATTATAACTATTTTTGACCTATTAAACATCCAAAACAATTTTTGGATGTTCATGGACAAAATTTTTTTTACATATTTTGGATATATTATAGGCATATATTTATGGAAAAAATTTTTTTGGGCATTTTTGGACATATTCGTCGACATGTTTTATGGACATACTTGTGGAACAACCTTTTACATATAATTTTCCACCACGGCATCATTTGAGAACAAACTTCATGAAAGGCCTAAGCATGGACCTTGACATGGACCAATTTATAAAAAAGGCTATAAACTTTGGACATGAGGCTTGAACTTGAACTTGAACTATTAAGAAAAAAAAATTAAAAAAGGCCCTAAACGACTTTAAAAGACTCTAAAAAGACTTGGGGTTTAGACGGATACTAAATAGCATATTTTAGTTGTAGTTTTTTTTTTTTTATGTATTTTTTATTTGTTAATTTTTAGGTTTTTCAGAAAAATCTCCAGTCTTTACCGATATGTGCTCAAAACCAAGCCCAAGCACATGCAAATGAATCAAAGAAACAACCCCCAAACCCCAATGAACCGGGTTTAAATTGGCTTTTAAAATTTTGTGAACCTTAATGGGATTTAAAGCAATCCCAAAGGTTTAAAAATGATGGGAAACCGATGAAGCCAAGCTGGGAAAAAGAAATGGATGCTTTGAAGTCCCCCTGGACCGATCACGAGAAATCAAGCGAAAGATTAAAGGAAGCACTTAACGGGTTTATAAAGGTTTTCCATGAAGCCACAAAAATTGGACAAACTGAAGTTGGAAGGGTTGGAAAACCAGGGGGGACCCTTGCTTTTGTCAAGCACACCGGGACATGGGTTGAAGGGGCGTTATTTCAAGCACGGCCGTGTAGAATTTCCAAAATTGCACAGAATCATCACGGGAAAAGGCACACCGTGTAAGAGTCGAGAAAATCCACAGAAAGATACACTCAAAAAGATACGGCTGTATTCTTCAAGGCCGGGTCAAGGGCCCCCCGCCCTTTTGGCTACACCCCGGGCCCTTTTTTGTTTTTGCTTGGTTTTTTACCAACTTATTAACTACGTCGTTTTGGGGTTGTATTTTCTGAAATTTAAACCCAGATAAAAGCT
>JBBMOL010000225.1:642096-916260 GCA_037954665.1 Laguncularia racemosa
ATTTTTGGGGTGTTCGTTTCCCTCAGAGTAGAGATTTCATAAGGAACACTATTTCTCTGATCTCTAAGTTGTGAAAAATTGAGGAAGAGGGGGTTAAGTCTTTATAGAGATTGGCCTAATGACATCGATTAGATTGTTTAATGATCAATGGATAATAGGTTTTTGCTCATCTTGGGATTATCTTAAGAGCTTGCTATAAAGCCCGACCAATAGTCTTCTTAATAGGCAAAAAGCCTACTTGAGAAAGTTAGAGGGGGATGGATAAATCCATGATCCTTATTTCAATCTACAAAGCCATTTCTTTTTTTAACAATCCTAATGATGAAAAAAACTCATGAAGCCTTGTCACCTAACCCAAAATCATATCAAAAAAATTTATGACCTTTAGCCTAATTTAATAAATATTTTTTTAGTCTCTATATTTTTGCTTCTTGCCCAAAAGGGTTTATGAAAGCAATTAAAGGGGGTTTTGGGGCTTTTCATGTGGAGGCCCCAAAAATTTATCACTTGATTATGTAAAAACGCTAATGAAATTCTTTTTTATACTTTTTGATGATTGGAATAGAATGAATAGTTTCTCCATTTTCTCAGAAATTCACTCTATGTATGCTTCATTTGATCCTTTAATGATTTTGTTGCCTCTAAATGTTGATTAGCTTTTATGACATGAATTTAAAAACTTGGAGTTTTTTAATTGTTTCCCACTTCATAAAAAGGCATTTCACATTTTTGATAAATATTAAAGGGATTCAATAGGATGCATAATTTGGGTATGCTCTTGATATAGCCCCCATTTAGTAAAGAAACATATATAATTATAATGTAACCACATTATAGAGTTTGAGTGTGGAAATCTCGTATGGAGAAAGTGCATAGCTTAGATGAAGGGGTAAAATTTGTAAAAAGAAACCCAATTTTGGCCAAAATCCCCATGTTTTTTCCTTTCATTCATTTATTTTTGGGTTTTGCTATCTAAAAAAAGGGTTTTAAGATGGTTATGTGCATTATGGTGACCACATCAACCAAGGGATGCTCCCACATAGTAGGGGTTAGGAAATAAAAGAAAAGGCATGCTTAGTGCTTCTACAAGACTTAACAACTAGCTTTTTATTTTTCATTTAATGCATGTAAATAAATTTAATATAACCTATTATCCATCCTCATTTTAGGAACCTCCTAGGGCAAATTTCGTCTTTGATACAATGCCTTGTCAATTTTTTTTTGTGCAAATTTAAAGGGAGTTTACCCCACTAGGTGTCAATAGTATGGTTTTCTTAAGGTGATGACGAACACATGGTTAGATCTTTTTCCAACAATGGGATTACTTTAGTAATATGTTCTCTAGCTTGGGCAAATTTGAATGACTCTTATTCTTTTTGTGCATATTGCTTGGGTCCCAAACAGATGGATATACCTTAGTGTTAATTTGTACATGATGTAGAATGCATGGACCAACCTATCCTACGTGTTGATTTTATCTTGATCATGTTGAGCAAACCGGGCTAGTATAGTGCCAATGGTGGTTGTCTCGAAAAGTTTGCTCCATGTGCTTGTCATATTTGGTATACTTTGCCATCTTTCAACGTACAACCTTGTATGGGAGTTTTTGGCTAGCCCATCCAATCATACTTTTCAAAATCCGATACCTTAAACTTCTTAACGAAAATTTTCTTCCTCATAAACTTGCATATTGACCATGCCTGTCTGGTTAAAACCATAAGTCTCTTCCAAAGTTCTTATCTTCTCATTACTTTCTAAAGAAACTTCTTTTCCATATCTTACTATTTCTCTTCAAGTTCTTTTTCCAACTCTCCCCACTACTCCCTAACTCTACCTCTTTCAACATGGGGGTTAAGCTAGTAATTTGGTGTGGTTTCATTTTGATCTCTCTATGGAGATTTCTCCTTATGGAGTAGTCTAAGTATAGGACATGGTTTTCATCTACTCTACTATTTGCTACACTACTTGTTTCAAGGGTAGCAATCCTTTGTTTTGAGTTGTTACTAGTGTTGTCTATTATTTAGCTCTAGAACAAGTGAACATCAGGCATTTGATAGGGTCTTGCTACTTTTGGGCTATCTTCGAGATTTGAAAAATCCATCAATTGCTAATGTTTCATTTGCATGTAACTATTTTTCCCTTTTTCTTTTTTCTTTTTTTTTTCCTGTTTTTTTCTTTTTTAGTTCTTCCTTTTTGACTCATTAATATCATAGAAACAAAATGCATAAAACATAATAATATGCAAGAAAGTAAATATGCAAATGCACACATGAATGCAAATGTAGGTGCTATCAATTAGAAAATAGTGCAATAACCCTTTTAGTATAAAATATTCCAAGTTTTAAACTTGATTAAAGTTCTGAGATTACAACAAAGGTATTAAAAACGAGTTAGGCCCCTAGTGGACCTACAAATGTTTTATAAATTACAAAAAAAAAGGTCCTTTATAAAGGATTACATGTAAAATATTTAGACACAAATTTTTTACAAGATAATTTATAGTGTGCCGCATTATATAGGAATATAAATAAAGTTACAACTCATTATTTTTATTTTTGTTTTTGAAAAATACCACACTATATCCATATGTTTGGCTCATGAAAAAATATGAATGCAATTTAATAAGTTTTATAGGTCCTCATGCTCTATGGCCTCGCACAGTTTTAGGAAATGGGTCCTTAGGCCACATTAAAGTAAGAATGGGAAGCCTAATCAACCTTAGAAGGCAGCTACACACTACTACATCTGAAGCCTATACAATAGTTTCCCCACCTAGGTTCCTTAAGTTACCTAGTTCTGACTACATCTAGCACACGTAGTTTTCATTAAAATAAACCCCCTAATAGGCCCGATGGCCTAATATTATTTGATTTGCATCATGAAACCCAGGTTAGTCCATAAAAAAGGATTGAGACATGTGAAACCTTAGAAAAGTAGGTCATTTCTAATGATAAAATTAATTAGGATAATTGTTTAAGACCTCAATGAAGTAAAATACGATACCCCTAATTTTTTTTCAATTAATTATTGTCGAGTCTAATTTTTGAATTCCCATTCCTAATCCGATCTAAACTAGACCCTATGCTCATCCAATATAGATCCTCGACTTGAGTTAGGAATTTCGTTTGATTTTTGGAGTCGCCACCCAACTGTTGTTGGGAAAAAAATGAATTAAGACTAAGGAGCGGATTAGTCTTAATTTGGACATACTAGTCGTTGTTATTTTCCTCTTCTCTCGTTTTTGTGAGAAGAGAAAAAGGGAAAACCAGAGTTTCTAAGTCCGGAGGCTAACCTATAAAACCTATACGGTTACCACCTAATCTCCTAAAATTGTTCGTCTTAGAAATGTGTTTCATTGTGTTTCTGTTAATTTTTGTTATGTCTTTGAATTTATTTCAGAAAAAGGATTTTTTCATTTATTTTATGGGTTGACCCAATGGGTGCCTACGTACCTGCTACTACAGGATCAAACAAGCCGTAGTTCGCTTTTCTGAAAATCTTTAGTGCATGGGTGAATTTTTAATTTTGAAATTTCTTTCGATTTATGTTCTTACCATTTTGGGGATTTTTTCCTAAAAACTCTAAACCTAAGCTTGATTTTCATTTTGAAATGATTTTGTAGCGAAAACATCAATTTTGATTTATTTGATGAAAATGATTTTTCTAAGTGCTAAAACTTATTTATTTAATTTTTTATGATTTTTTGTTATTTTTGTGATTTCTGAGAATTTTTTGGGGATTTTTGTTGATTTTCGTGATTTTTGGGAATTTTTGTGATTTTTGTGATTTTTTTGGGAATTTTTATTTTTGGGATTTTTGGTTTATTATCCTCCTATTTTGACTCTCGAAAATTTATGATTATTTTCCTAATTTTTATTATTTTTTCTATATTTTTTATTATTTATTATTATTATTTTTATTTTATTTATCTATTTATTATTATTTTTCTACATTATTAAATTTAAAAAAAAAAATCTAATTTCTCTACATTTTCCTATTTATTAAAAATAACACATAAATATATAAATAAATAAATACAAAATAACAAATAATAAATTAATTAATTAATTCAAAATAAATAAATAAAATAAAAAAAATCCGAAAAATCCGACTTACCTGGATCCGGGTCGGTGCGCGGGTTGGGTCAGTCGGTCGAATCGGTCGGGTCGGATCGGTCGGACACGGCGGCGGGGTTGGCTCGTTCACGGCGTTCCGACGGTCTTTTGCGGCGGGTGAAGTGTCAAATCCTAGCTTCTTGAGGGTGCTGAATCCGATGGTGGTGGCGGTTTACTCCCAGAACGTCTCCTTGCAGTGGCTCAACTCCGATCGGCGGTCGCAACTTTGGGTTTCCTCCTCCGATCTACACTCTTTTCTCTCTCTCTCGCAATTATGATCTGTGTTCTTGCTTCCTCATCTCCTCCTCTATTTATAGGCGCTTGAAACCGAGCTGGATAAGCTCGGATTTCCTCCGATTGAAGCTGATCGAATTTTGGGTTGAAAAACCAACTCCGATTCGTGCCCATCCAACGATTTATTGCGATTTGATTTAATTAGATAATGTTTATCTTATTTTTTGTTGAAGATCTGTTGGATTTGTGCAAAAAAATCGAATCAAAACGGCCGAAATACGAATTTTTTCTTCGCCGACGATCTCGAGCTCGAGGTAGGAGACGATCACCCGCCCGGCGCGTGCGTTTCTTCCAGCCAATCAGATGCTGCCACGTGTCCTGGATAAGTCAAAAGTTGCAAAACGCGGAAACTGCTTCCTCCGCGATTCGAACGTCTGACCAAGCCCCCCCCCCCCCCCCCCCCCCCCCCCCCCGCGCCCCACCTAGCCATGGTCTGGACCAGCTGGGCTAGCCTACTTTCGCGATTTTATATATTTCGCAAATTGCATATATGTAATGCGATTTTTTCTATTTTTTTGTATTTTTTGAAATTTCAAAATTTGTAAAAATTGTTTATTATTCATTATTACTATTTCCGAAATCATTTTTTTCAAAATTGAAGTGTTTTTCCTATTTATTTTTATTTTTTGAACATTTTTATTATTTTAATGCTAAATTAGGATAAATTAGGAAAAATTGAAAATTGATTATTATTGAAAATTATTGACTCCTAGGCAAAAATGGGGTGTTTAACAGCTGCCCCTCTTTGTGGTAAAGTTTGAAAAACTTAACTACAAAGACAAACAAAAGACGCCATTTTTGACCTCTTGAATTAGGTTTTAGTAGGAAAATGCCCCAAGAGCTGATAATCCTACGGTTGAAGATGTTCCTAACAATTCAAGGTAATGTTCCCTCTTCAAAAAGTGCTTTATGGGCTAACTAATTGGCGACATGACACATCTCAAGCGTTGAGTAGGAATGTATGAGAAATGATGATGGAAGCGTCTTATCAGACTTGCAACCTTGGAAAGAAAAATCTACTTAGGAAGCGCCCTTATGAGCTGGCTACCTGTCGACAGAAGCGTCTTGTTAGACTAGCAACTGTTCGGGAAGGATGTTTCCGAAAAGTGCCCCAAGAGCTGACTAATCGAGAGAATCTAGGAAAGTGCCCAATTGGGCTGACTAACCTTAAAATAGATTTTAGGAAAGTGCCCATCTTGGGCTGACTAACCTGTGGTAGTGTCTCAAAAGGTGCCCTTATGAGCTGACCCCGGAAACGGATTTTTAGGAAAGTGCCCAGTTGGGCTGACCAACCTTTGATAAAATTCTTAGGAAAGTGCCCATCTTAGGCTGACTAACCATAGATAGGACTGTCTCAAAAGGTGCCCTTATGAGCTGACCCTGAGAACAGGTTTTTTTCGGGAAAGTGCCCATATTGGGCTGACTAACCCTTGGATTGATTTTTAGGAAAGTGCCCCAAGAGCTGACTAACCTAAAATAGAACTGTCTCAAAAGGTGCCCTTATGAGCTGACCCTGAGAACAGGTTTTTTTGGGAAAGTGCCCATATTGGGCTGACTAACCCTTGGATTGATTTTTAGGAAAGTGCCCCAAGAGCTGACTAACCTAAAATAGAACTATCTCAAAAGGTGCCCTTATGAGCTGACCCTAAGAACGGATTTTTAGGAAAGTGCCCATATTGGGCTGACTAACCTTTGATAAATTCTTAGGAAAGTGCCCATCTTGGGCTGACTAACCTTAGATAGGACTTTCTTAAAAGGTGCCCTTATGAGCTGACCCTGAGAACAGGTTTTTTTCGGGAAAGTGCCCATATTGGGCTGACTAACCCTTGGATTGATTTTTAGGAAAGTGCCTCAAGAGCTGACTAACCTAAAATAGAACTGTCTCAAAAGGTGCCCTTATGAGCTAACCCTGAGAACGGATTTTAGGAAAGTGCCCACATTGGGCTGACTAACCTTTGATAAATTCTTAGGAAAGTGCCCATCTTGGGCTGACTAACCTTAGATAGGACTTTCTCAAAAGGTGCCCTTATGAGCTGACCCTGAGAACAGGTTTTTTTCGGGAAAGTGCCCATATTGGGCTGACTAACCCTTGGATTGATTTTTAGGAAAGTGCCCCAAGAGCTGACTAACCTAAAAATAGAATTGTCTCAAAAGGTGCCCTTATGAGCTGACCCTGAGAACAGGCTTTTTCGAGAAAGTGCCCATATTGGGCTAACAAACCCTTGGATTGATTTTTAGGAAAGTGCCCCAAGAGCTGACTAACCTAAAATAGAACTGTCTCAAAAAGTGCCCTTATGAGCTGATCCTGAGAACAGATTTTTAGGAAAGTGCCCATATTGGGCTGACTAACCTTAATAGGACTTTCTCAAAAGGTGCCCTTATGAGCTGACCATGAGAACAGGTTTTTTTTCGGGAAAGTGCCCATATTAGGCTGACTAACCCTTGGATTGATTTTTTAGGAAAGTGCCCCAAGAGCTGACTAACCTAAAATAGAACGGTCTCAAAAGGTGCCCTTATGAGCTGACCCTGAGAACAGGCTTTTTCCGGGAAAGTGCCCATATTGGGCTGAACTAAACCTTTGGATTGATTTTTAGGAAAGTGCCCCAAGAGCTGACTAACCTAAAATAGAACTGTCTCCCAAAAAGGGGCCCTTATGAGCTGACCCTGAGAACAGGCTTTTTTCGGGAAAGTGCCCATATTGGGCTGACTAACCTTTGGATTGATTTTTAGGAAAGTGCCCCAAGAGCTGACTAAAACCCAAAATAGAACTGTCTCAAAAGGTGCCCTTATGAGCCTGCCTTGAGCACGGATTTTTTAGAAAAGTGCCCATATTGGGCTGACTAACCTTTGATAAATTCTTAGGAAAGTGCCATCTTGGCTGACTAACCTTAGATAGGACTTTCTCAAAAGGTGCCCTTATGAGCTGACCCTGAGAACAGGTTTTTTTCGGGAAAGTGCCCATAATTGGGCTGACTAACCCTTGATTGATTTTTAGGAAAGTGCCCCAAGAGCTGACTAACCTAAAATAGAACTGTCTCAAAAGGTGCCCTTATGACTGACCCTGAGAACAGGTTTTTTTCGGGAAAGTGCCCATACTGGGTTGACTAACCCTATTAAAGGAAATGTCTAGACACGTGCTTCATTATGAGCTAACTCATCTGGTACTCTTGAACATGCTTCTTACTAGGCTAGATGATGTGATGCCTTTCATGATATGATGATAGTTACCTATTTAATATGCTTGTCAGTTTATCTCGGATAGCAACCAAACAACTGAACCTTCATGTTGGTTTTGTTCCTGCTTCTTTTCTTCTTATCTTGACACTGGATTGAAAATCTTGATGTGCCTCTTTTCTTTATGCACAAAGCTCTTTCGACGGTAATGTTATCCTAATAATGCGCTCAGTTTTTAATGCTTAGGAGTAGACAAAATTATATCACAAATTACATTAAGATTCATTATCATTTTAGTGTTTATCTTTCATTGACAAAGTGGTGGGTAATGTGTTTAGGTGTTTATTTATGTGATGAGAATTGATTGGGATTGTTGACCATTCAGGATATTAGCTTTGCTTGTAGAAAAGTAAAAACTCGACTCAACGAACTTTGTATCGAATATTGGCTCTCATAAACATTGGCAAAATTTCAATTCCCTTGCCTAAAGATAGTACATCTTTACAGCATCTGTGTTGACGGGTCTCTCAATTCTGGACCATCCATCTGAGTTAATATTAGAGCACCACCTGACAGAACCTTTTTCGCCACATACGGGCCTTCATAATTTGGAGTGAATTTCCTCTGGAGTCTTGGGCGTTCGGGAGAACTTTTCTTAGTACTAGATCGCCCTCTTTGAAGTACCGAGGTCTCATCTTCTTGTTGAATGCTCGGCTATCCTCTGTTGGTAACACTGACCATGACATAAGCGCGGTAAGTCTTCTTTCATCAATCAGATTCAGCTGATCAAGCCTTTTCTTTACCCAATCCGATTCTGTTAATTGAGTTTCTGACAAGATTCTGAATGATGGTATCTCGACTTCCACTAGTAGCACTGCTTCTGTACCATATACCAATGAGTAAGGGTAGCTCCCGTATATGTTCTTATTGAAGTCCTATAAGCCACGAGAGTAAATGGTAACATTTCGTGCCAATCTTTGTAAGTTGTTGTCATTTTCTCGATGATCTTCTTGATATTTTTTGTTAGCTGCTTCTACTGCCCCGTTCATTTGAGTTGGTAGGGGGTTTGAATTTCTGTGGTTTATGTGGAATTGTTGAAATAAACCTGTCATCGATTTATTGTTGAGATTGGTACCATTGTCGGTGATGATCGACTCAGGAACTCCATATCGGGCTATTATGTCCCTTTTTAAAAAGCGACTATTACCCCTTTTGTGACATTGGTATATGATGACACTTCTACCCATTTGTGAAGTAATCAATCGCTACCAGTATAAATCTGTGGCCATTGGATGCCGTTGGAGTGATTGGGCCGATTAATGTCAATTCCCCACATGGAGAAAGGCCACGGCGCCGATAACAAATGTATCTCGTTGGGTGGAGCATTGATCCGGTTTGCGTATACTTGGCACAGGTGGCAGTGCTTAACATACTTTATGCAATCCGACTCCATGGTTAACCAGTAATACCCTAACCTCATGATTTTTCGAGCCAACATGTAGCCGTTCATATGAGGTCCACATACCCCTTCATGTATTTCCTTCATGAGTTCGCATGCTTCATTTTTGTCCACACATCTCAACAGGTGGTATCATATGATCTCTTGTAGAGTATAGACCCACTTGATAAGAAATGACTTGCCAACCTTCTGAGTGTTCTTTGGTCCATTCTTGCTAGCCATTTCAGGGTATTTACCTTCTTGGAGAAGGTCTTGATGTCGTGATACCAGGGCTTATCATCTTGTATCTTTTCAATTGTCAAACAATAAGCGGGCCGACTTTCGATGTCTATTTTCATCGGTTGAACTTCGACTCCTCCTGTTATTTGAATCACAGACGCTAGTGTGGCTAGGGCATCTGCGAACTGATTCTGAATTCTCGGGATGTATGTGAAGGTGATTGCCTTAAATTCCTCAATCAGCTCTGTCAAGTGTTGATGGTACGGTACCAGTTTGGGGTCTTTAGTTTTGTATTCCCCTCTTGTTTGTAGTATGATGAGCGACGAGTCCCCGTACACCTCTAATTCGCGGATTCCCATTTGGCAGGCCATTTTAAGGCCAAGAATACATGCTTCATATTCCGCGATATTATTGGTATAGGAAAATGTAAGTCTTGTCACTGCAGGGAATTGAGTGCCGTCTGAGGATATCAATACTGCCCCAACCCCACAACCAAATACGTTGGCAGCCCCGTCGAAGAACAGTTTCCACCCACCATTCTGCTCTCTCCCAGAGCTTTCTACGGCATATCTTCTACTATTAATATGTTCTCGTCCGGAAATTGGACTTATATTTCTTGGGTATCTGTCTTGACAGGGTGTTCGACCAACTGATCGGCTAAGGCCTGTCCCTTTATCGAGTTTTGATTTACATACGTGATGTCAAACTCGGATAGAAGCATCTGCCATTTAGATATTCTAACCCATCAATGCTGGCTTCTCTGCCAAGTATTTCACGGGATCATGTCTTGTCAACAGCTCAATATGATAGTAAAGGGTGTATTGCCTTAGTCGATGCATGACCCAAATTAACGCACAACACGTTTTCTCCACCTCTGAGTACCTTTGTTCCCCATCTGTGAACTTCTTGCTCAAATAATATATGGGACGTTCTCTTCGCTCTTCATCTTTTTGCCCCAACACACATCCTATGGATTCGGGGAGTATGGTGAGGTATAAGAATAAGGGTCTTCCTTGTTTCGGACTATCAAGACCGGGGGTTTTATAAGATATCTTTGATTGTCCTGAACGCTTCTTCACATTCGTCGTCCCATTCTATTGCGGCGTTCTTCTTCAACAGACGGAATAGCAGCCGCATTTGTCGGTGAGTTGTGAGAATAAACCGAGCTATATAATTTAGTCTCCCCAGCAAGCTTCTTACTTCTTTAGCGGAGCGTGGGGAAGGTAACTCTAATATGGACTTTACCTTTTCAGGGTCAATCTTAATGCCCTCCTGGCTGATGACGAACCCTAACAATTTCCCCGTTGTAACCCCGAAAGTACATTTTTCCGGGTTTTAACTTAAGCTGGAACTTCCTCAGTCGTTTGAACAATTTCCTCAGGATATCTATATGGCCTTCTCCTTCTTTGGATTTGGCTATCATGTCGTCGACATATACCTCAACCTCACGATGCATCATGTCATGAAGTATGGCGACCATGGCTCTCTGATACGTTGCCCCGCGTTTTTCAGACCGAAGGGCATGACTTTGTAACAGAAAGTTCCCCATGTTGTGATGAAGGTTGTCTTGGTCTTGTCTTCCTCGGCCATTTTTATTTGATTGTATCCTGAGAAACCGTCCATGAATGAGAAGAGATGGTTTCTCGCGGTGTTATCCACTAGAACATCAATATGAGGTTGGGGGAAGTTATCCTTTAGCGTGGCTTGGTTTAAGTCCCGAAAGTCCACGCATACGCGCACTTTTCCATTCTTTTTTATAACGGGGACTACATTTGCCACCCATTCTGGGTAGTCGGATACTTCGATGAACCCTACTTCTAGTAGTTTCTTGACTTCTTTGATTTTTAGCAAGATGTCGGCCTAAATCTTCTTAGTTTTTGTTTTTTAGGTTGACATCTTCCCTTGTGGGAAGCCTGTGAACTACTATCGACTGGTCTAGCCCTGGCATGTCACCATATGACCAGGCAAACACATTTGCATATTCGATTAATAGCTCGGTTATCTCACATTTTTGCTCGGCACTCAAACTGGTCCCGATTTTGAGGTTCTTAGGGTTTTCCATGCTGCCTAGATTTACTGTCTCCACAGGCTCGTTGATCGAGATTCCGCTTTGTTCATGTTTTTAACCAATTTTCTTGTATTATTTCGTGGTCTAAGATATCGTCTTCAACAACTGACCCAGCAGCGTTGGGAACGATATCAGCGTTTTTACGTTCTACTTGCGCGAAATATCCCTGATGTTCGATGGTGGGAGATCTGAGTGACATAAAAAATGAAATCATATATAATAATAAAAGAAAAAAACTGTAATGGAATTCGATAAATAGTCTCAATAAAATTTTTTCAATGATTTTTTTTTCTACTCTTGAGCTAACCTAGCGCTATTGATAGGACAACAAAACCAGTTGTTCAGAGCTGGATGTTGGTTGGACATGCGGGGGATTGATTCCCCTTTGTTGTTGTCCTCTTTGTTTATTCGAAGCTCTTGAATGGTATTTGCCCTTCGGAAAGATTGTTGGAGAGGTGGGATGCACATCTGGGTGTCGGTCAGCTTCCCCCTTATTCTGCTTTTGACACCTTTTGCTTGTGCTTCTTCTTCGGCTGTAGGAATGTAGTCGGTGCTAGTGTTGTTGCAATTGCCGCTGTTTGCCATTTTTGTCTTTGAGCGGGTATGAACTGGGCTTCTGGAAGATTCGGTTGCTTGGAAGCTATTTTGGTACCTGGCGCGCATTTTTTCTTTTTAGTATGATGGATGCAAGAATGATATGCATGCGTCACGCAGATGCTAAACGATAAAAGGTTGACAACTGATTGACAATGTATTATTAAAACTTCACTTTATTAATAATTCTGGAGTTCAATAAAAATGAAAGATTACAAATAATGCTCTATTTCCTAGCTCTTTTGGTCTTCTGTAGTGGAGGCTCAGGCTTCCCACTGATGATGGCTTCTAGTTCCTTGACCCTAGCTTGGCACTTCTCTAATTGTGCCTCTAGGGCCTTGTTTCTTTGGTCAGATTCCTTGAAGCGTCCCTTCCAAATGTCTTTCTTATAGTCTGCAGCTTTGAAGTATACTTCCATCCGGGCCTTAACCTGCTCCAGGTAGATCTCTGTCTCTGGATTGATCTTATCTGGTCTTGGCTGGGTGACGTCTGGAACCCGGTATGCTCTTTCCCCTGTCTGGTATAGCTGACGGATTACAAACTCTCTAGTGGCTCGGTGTTTTCCCACTTCGCCATCTAGCTCGCTGAGGTCCACATTCGGGCTTTCGATTCTGGCTTCCCAAAGTGCTTTGACCTCTGCCAGCTTAGCAAATTTCTTGGCTACCAACAGGTGCGGATCCTGGTACTCAAAGGTGACTGCTTCGAGTGAAGGCCGATAAACTATGTCTTGGACGGTACCGAATTGGCGGACTACGGAGTTGGGTGATATCCGATACATCCGTTGATCCCGATTAATGGCACTGCTTGGAAATTACTGCAGGTTAAGAATGATTTTATCGCAGCAACTCCACCTGGCTGTCCATAGAATATCTTCGACGCTAAGGCTTCTAAGCAGATCTACCCAACTGTGGCTGGTAATGTCGTTAGGTAACTTCACCTTTTCTATACAGGAATCCACCAGATCTACCTGTTGGGCTAGGGTTTTCCTGACCATGTTCAGCCCAAAGCACTTGAGGTGGCTTACGAACCATATTAGCAGAAGGTTGATGCTGGAGCGGAGGATCCCATGGCCCTTCTTCTTAAGGAAATTCAAATTCCGGATCTGTTCAGCCAGTAGAGCCGGATGTAAGATCTTCCCTCCAGGAATTGGGTTACCAACTCTGCAACCCGGTAGTGAATATAGAAAGCTCCGGTGGGGAACAGTATGGTGGCAAAGGCTGTCAAGATGAAAGTGTTCACCCTTCTCTGTCTATAAGTCTTAGGGTCTCCACACAGGATGTCCTTTCTATCCCCATTGTCTTCTCGGGCAATAAACCAGTTTCTAAGTCATCCATTCGTATGCAATACTCATTACAGTCTGCCAGGGCTTTGTTGACCGCTGTTTTGCGGATGCCTAGCAGTCTATTGAAGGTGCCGGCTGGCCTGGCCTCGAGGTCTGGCGTGTAAATCTGATCAGTCAGTGCTGGAGCCTATAGCAACTGGGTGTACTCCTCCAAGGTAGGGGTGATCTCATGCGGCCCGATAAAGAAAGCTGCGGGCTCAATCTCCCATAACTAGAGCATGGCCCGGACCATAGGTAAATTCGCCTCTAACTTAGTCAGTGAGAGGATGGGACCGATCTTCTACTGGATGAAGGCCTGCTCCTCTGGGTTATACAAGGTAAACCAGTGGTCCAGTACCAATTTTGGGTCCAAAGGTCTGTACACCCGAATCTCTTTGCGGAGGAGGCGGTCGACTGCACTGCTAGCCATCTATTACAATAGGAAAAAGCCTAGCTACAAACAGAACTATGAAAATGTTACAGGGAAATAGTCCTGAACTCCAAGGACAAAATAACAAACCATTACATTGTCATCCAATTGTCAACCCCTCGTACGATGTTATGTATGCAAGTAGGTTGGTTCTAACTGGCTCCCGAGCTCTATGGCCTCCCGCATTCTTGGAGAAATGGATCTCAGGCTATATCGAAGCATAGGGTAGGGTAGCCTAATCCGTCCCGAACGGTGAATCAACTCACTTCGCCCGAAACCTACACAATGGCTCCCCGTCTTAGGTTTCTAGGACTGTTCGGGTTCGACCGCATCTACTTACACAAACATATGCATGCATGCAAAACATCCACAGTAAAGAGACTAAAATCTAACTAAATTCTGCAAAGTTAGTAACAAAGTAATGATTGAAACACATTTTTCTTAAAGAGAACAGCTTGGAGAGATTCAGGTGGCTAGCCCGCTGGTATGACTCCCCAGTGGAGTCGCCATCCTGTCGAGTCTAATTTTTGAATTCCCATTCCTAATCCGATCTAAACTAGACCCTATGCTCATCCAATATAGATCCTCGACTTGAGTTAAGAATTTTGTTTGATTTTTGGAGTCGCCACCCAACTGTTGTTGGGAAAAAAATGAATTAAGACTAAGGGAGCGGATTAGTCTTAATTTGGACTACTAGTCGTTGTTATTTCCTCTTCTCGTTTTTGTGAGAAGAGAAAAAGGGAAAACCAGAGTTTCTAAAGTCCGGAGGCTAACCTATTAAATCCTATACGGTTACCACCTAATCTCCTAAAATTGTTCGTCTTTAGAAATGTGTTTCATTGTGTTTCTGTTAATTTTTGTTATATCTTTGAATTTATTTCAGAAAAAGGATTTTTCATTTATTTTATGGGTTGACCCGAATGGGTGCCTACGTACCTACTACTCAGGATCAAACAAGCCGTAGTTCGCTTTTCTGAAAATCTTTAGTGCATGGGTGAATTTTAATTTTGAAATTTCTTTCGATTTTTTGTTCTTACCATTTTGGGGGGTTTTCCCTAAAAACTCTAAACCTAAGCTTGATTTCATTTTTGAAAATGATTTTTGTAGCGAAAACATCAATTTTGATTTATTTGATGAAAATGATTTTCTAAGTGCTAAAACTTATTTATTTAATTTTTTATTAAATTTTTATGATTTTTGTTATTTTTTTTTATTTCTGAGAATTTTTGGGGATTTTTGTTGATTTTCGTGATTTTTGTGATTTTTTTTGGGAATTTTTATTTTTTGGGATTTTTGGTTTATTATCCATCCTATTTTGACATCGAAAATTTATGATTTATTTTCCTAATTTTTTATTATTTTCTATATTTATTATTATTATTTTTTATTTTATTTATCTATTTATTATTATTTTTCTACATTATTAAATTCTAAAAAATCTAATTTCTACATTTTCCTATTTATTAAAAATAACACATAAATATATAAATAAATAAATAAATAACTAAATAACAAATAATAAATTAATTAATTAATTCAGAATAAATAAATAAAATAAAAATAAAAAAATCCGGAAAATCCGACTTACCTGGATCCGGGTCAGTGCGCGGGTCGGGTTAGTCGGGTCGGATCGGTCGGACACGGCGGCGGGGTTGGCTCGTTCACGGCGTTCCGACGGTCTTTTGCGGCGGGTGAAGTGTCAAATCCTAGCTTCTTGAGGGTGCTGAATCCGATGGTGGTGGCGGTTTACTCCCAGAACGTCTCCTTGCAGTGGCTCAACTCCGATCGGCGGTCGCAACTTTGGGTTTCCTCCGATCTACACTCTTTTCTCTCTCTCTCGCAATTCTGATCTGTGTTCTTGCTTCCTCATCTCCTCCTCTATTTATAGGCGCTTGAAACCGAGCTGGATAAGCTCGATTTCCTCCGATTGAAGCTGATCGAATTTTCGGTTGAAAAACCAACTCCGATTCGTGCCCATCCAACGATTTGTTGCGATTTGATTTTAATTAGATAATGTTTATCTTATTTTTGTTGAAGATCTGTTGGATTTGTGCAAAAAAATCGAATCAAAACGGCCGAAATACGAATTTTTTCTTCGCCGGCGATCTCGGGCTCGAGGTAGGAGACGGTCACCCGCCCGGCGCGTGCGTTTCTTCCAGCCAATCAGATGCTGCCACGTGTCCTGGATAAGTCGAAAAGTTGCAAAACGCGGAAACTGCTTCCTCCGCGATTCGAACGTCTGACCAAGCCCCCCCCCCCCGCGCGCACCTAGCCATGGTCTGGATCAGCTGGGCTAGCCTACTTTCGCGATTTTATTTATTTTGCAAATTGCATATATGCAATGCGATTTTTCTATTTTTTTGTATTTTTTGAAATTTCAAAAATTTGTAAAAATTGTTTATTATTCATTATTACTTTTTCCGAAATCATTTTTTCAAAATTGAAGTGTTTTCTTATTTATTTTTATTTTTTGAACATTTTTATTATTTTATGCTAAATTAGGATAAATTAGGAAAAATTGAAAATTGATTATTATCGAAAATTATTGACTCCTAGGGCAAAAATGGGGTGTTTACAATTATGATTCCTATCTATATTTTGCATAGCGACATAGAGTTAGTCTTCAAACTTTATGTAACAAGAATTTCTTTAAGTCAATTTAAGATTTCTTTAAATATCTATATACAATTTTTCTTCTTTGTAAACAATTAGCTTGTCCAAGAAGCTTTTCTAACTAACTTCTCAAGAAAGCCACCTTATAGTTAACTTCTTAAAGAAGGATATTTCATTAACTTCTTAAGGAAGCTTACTTGATCAACTTCTCAAGTAAGATATCAAAAGAAACTTAGCAAAGAAGTATAACTTCTCAAGGAAGTCATCTTGATAAACTTGATGACAAAGAAGATCAAAACTTCTACTAGTTAGTACCAATTTGTTACACTTCCATTCAATCCTAAACCGAGCTATTAGATGATAGCAAGATCCTTATCCAAACTAGAGTATCTTATGGAAAACAAAAAAAAAGTATGAATACCCGATAGATTTAGCCTAGAATTCAAAATCAGAGATCAAATATTCTAGCCCAAATGTCATCCATGATTCTTAAGGATTTTCGTAGGCAGGAACTTTAGAATTCCTATTAGACAAGCAACTACGCTTGGAATTTAGCTCCAAATGAACCCAAGTGAGGTCTAGGAGCTAGAGAAGGGTCGATATTATATAAGTTGACTAAAGTCAACTTGGTCAAATTAAAAATCGACTTGAGTCAACCGACTCTACCTAACTCACTTACTTAAGTCTTCCATTCAACACCCTCAAAAAGACTTAAGTAAACTTGAAGCATTAAAGCTAAGACCCAAGTTGACATAGGGAGGACTTAGTAAACAAGACACTAAGGATTTATATGATACTCTTTCCTGATGGAATCAATGAGTTTAGCTTAGTAAAAGTTCAGTTGAAAACCGTCAACTGTGCTGATTTCCACTAAACTCCTTACTTGAGAGTTCAATCTTATTCTCGATATTTCACCTAGTAGACTAAACTCGAATTTTGTCAAATTTCATATGTAGGACCAGTACTTAGCCTCAAACATTCCTTGAGCATTAGATCTAAAAATCCAAGCTCGATTGATTAAAGTCTACTCCCATTTGATTTAAGTCAACCTTTAATAAACAATTAGACAACTTAAGAAGACTTCCATTAACTTGAGTCTACTCTTCCCCAAATCTATTCCATCTCATCCTAATCATAAGACTTAATACCTTAAAACATAGATTATAAAAATAAACATAAATTAATAACAAACCAAATTGAAATCAAAAGTCTCTTAAACCTTGTCTTAAAGCTTTTTAAGCGGTTAAGCTTGAAACCACCCCAAATCTTAATTTATTTGAACTAAATTTTTCCTAATTCAATATTGCATCTTTAATTTCCCAATAACACATAAAATATTAGAAAATTTAAGCAAAACTCCACCAGCTACACTTCCTCTCCAAGACGCCACCAAAAAGAAGTCAAACTTCTCCTCTTACCTTATCTTATTTTATCTCATCTTATCTCATCAAGATAACCATTTATTATACCTGATCTTATCTCAATCCTACCCTATCTTATCATGTATAACCTAAGAAAAAGACAAAATAATTTAAAAATATGCATATGAAAATCGAATCCAAATAAAATACATTAAACATGTGATTTTTCCAGTTTTTGCTAAGGTTTACTTACCTTAACCTACCTTATACCATACTTATTAAATATTGCCCAAATTTTGCCTATTATACCTTACATATAACTTGATTACTCAGTAAAATATCATGGAAAAATTGGAAGATATAAGCCCTCAAAAATAAATTAGAAATCCCTTCTTTAAGTGAAACACCACCATGTAAACCCATCTATCTTGTCACCATTCAATTCACCATTTTCTATCTTAATTTAATTTAATCTAAAATAAACTAAATTACCATGATTAAATTAGGTTGAAGACCTAGAAATATCATGGAAAAATTATAATATTAGGGTCTTACAAACAAGAGAAAAATTACATCTAAATCTCATCTCCGAAAACACCTTGTTACTTAACCTTGTTTCACCCCATGTTTGAAGCCATCTTAGCTAATACTAACCTAATCAAAATTAGCCCAAATTTTTCACGACCAAGCTAAGGAGGTTATCTAAAAATAATAAAAAATCAACTCAAGAAACTACCTAGAAGGTACCAAAATCGTCCACAACCTTCTGATTTCATCAACTCCACATAATTTTGCCACCTCAACCTTATCTTATCTTATGCAATCACTACCCTAGCTTATCCTATGAGACCATAGGCCAATTATGACCCCAAAATCTGCCTAATCTTGTCCCCTTATGTGTGCTAAATCAGAACCCAAATTAAATTACAAAACAACAAAACTTAACTAGTATAAAAAAGGAGGTGAAAAGCAAATTTACCCCCATAAGCAACCCCACTTTTCACATGCCATTTGCTGCCCATTTCCTCTAAATATTTTCCACAAAATTTCCACCAAACACACCTCATATTGCCCAAAACAATTAGAAAATTTCACCTAAAAATAACCCCACTTGCATCCCTAATGACAATCATAGTTTTAGACCACCAATTTCTAAATATAAGGTAAGTAACTTCCAAGAAGGTTGAGCTATCTTTAGACCTCCTTAAGGAAGTTACTAACCTAACTTATTTTCCATATTTTAGGTGCTTTACTTTAGGAATTTTTATCAAATTAAGGTAATCCCCACTTAAACCAAGTTGCTTTAATAGCATACCTGATGTGAACTCTGTCAACTTATGCTGAAACCCAAAATCGAATTAAATTGAACAATTGATGATCGTTCAGGAACAAAGGGAAAATCATGACCCGTTGCTTATAGTGAAGCAAGAACCTTGGTATGATGTATATGCCATAATCGGGATGGAAGACTGATTGATAAGTAAAGGTATGAACACTACGGACAATTTCGATAAGTTCAAGTTCTTCAAGAACAGAAGAAGAGTGTTTGTAATTCAATAATGTCAAAAAGTGTCTACAATGGAGTCTTTAATGACTATTTATAGTCTCGCAAAAAAAAAACATAAACAAAAAGTAATAAAAACCCTAATTGCGACTAAGGAAAACATTATATGCCAGTAGCCTAAAAATACTCCTAAGTTGGCAGCCTATATCTAACTTCCAGTCGACCTAAATTCTTCTCTAAGCCGGTTCAAAAGCCGACGGCCTTGACCATGATTTCCAGTCAGCCTATCTCCTCAATGCTAGCCACTTAAGCCGATGGCTTTGGTGCTTAACGCTGGCAGCTTTGGTTCCTAATGCCAGCATCTTTGGTTCTCAACAAACATCTACAAGTCGTCTTCCTTCCGGTACATCTTGGACTTCAATGACTTAGATTATTCTTGGTTCGTTCTTAAGTTAATGTAAGTATTGCTCCTCATCTTGAATTTCTTTGATTAACCCATTAAGTGCATCCTTAAGTCGTTTAGCTTGAAGTCGGGTTATAGGTCCAATTGGCATCTTAAGAGGATCCACTATCGATTTCCTAGCTTGGTTGTCATCATTCCCCTCTTCATGAAAAGGATTTGTCCTCAAATCATTGCCTGTATGAAAAGGACTCAAATCAATAACATTAAAAGTAGCACTGACATGATAGTTACCCGTAAATCTAGTTTGTAGGCATTGTTATTGATTCGCTCAAGAACTTGAAAAGGACCATTACCCTTAGGAAATAGCTTGGATTACTGTTGTGCTAGGAATCGCTCTTTGCGCATGTGTAACCAAACCCAATATCCGAGTTCAAAGATTATTTGTTGGGACCCTTTGTTGGCTTGTTTTACATATTGTTCCGTCCTTCGCTCAATATTGAACTTGGCCTTCTCGTGAATCTGCTTAATAAATTTAGCTTTCTTTTTGCCATCCAAATTAACATGTTCAGAATTAGGTAAAGGAGTTAAGTCTAATGGAGTCAAAAGATTAAATCTATATACATTCTCAAAAGGTGAAAATTTAGTGGCAAAATGTATAAAACGGTTATAAGCAAATTCAACATGTAGCAAACAATCTTTCCATGTTTTAATGTTCTTTTGAATGATAGCCCTTGGTAAAGTAGATAAAGTTCTATTAACTGCTTCTATTTGCCCATTAGTTTTTGGGTGACAAGTAGTAGAAAACAGTAATTTAGTTCCTAACTTACACCACAAGGTTTTCCAAAAGTAACTCAAGAACTTAGCATCCCTATTAGATATAATTGTTCTAGGCATACCATGCAATTAAACAATTTCTTTAAAGAACAAATCTGCAACATGTGTAGCATTATTAGTTTTGTGACATGGAATAAAATGTGTCATCTTTGAAAATCTATCCACAACAACAAAAATAAAATCTCTACCATGTATAGTCCTAGGTAAACCTAACACAAAATCCATGGAAATATCAACCTAAGGCTCACTAAGAATAGTAAGTGGCTGGTATAAGCCATGGGGTTGTACTCAGGATTTAGCTTGTTTACAGGTGATACATCTCTCACAAATTCGCTCAACATCCTGCTTCATACGTAGCCAATAAAAATGTTCTTGCAAAACCCCTAAAGTCTTAGCTACTCCAAAGTGTCCCATTAAACCTCCACCATGAGACTCTTTTACTAACAACTCCCTAAGGGAACAATTTGGAATACAAAGTTTGTTTTCTCTAAACAAAAACCCTTCATGCCTAAAGAACTTTCTACTAACTCCCTTTTCACAACAAGCAAATTCAACACTAAAATCCTAGTCCAAAGAGTACAACTTTTTAATATGTTCAAAACCAAGCAATTTAGCATCAAGAGTGGAGATTAGTAAGTACCTTCTTGAGAGAGCATTCACAACAATGTTTTCCTTACCTTGCTTGTATCGAATGATGTATGGAAAGGTCTCAATAAACTCTACCCACCTTGCATGTCTCCTATTTAACTTGTGTTGACTCTTCAGGTGTTTTAAGGATTCATGGTTAGTGTAAATCACAAACTCCTTAAGCTAGAGGTAATGTTGCCATGTTTCCAAAGCCCTAACCAATGCATATAACTCCTTATCATATGTCAAGTACTTCAATGCGGCTGCATTTAGCTTTTCGCTAAAATATGTGATTGGTCTTCCCTCTTGCATAAGAATAGCTCCAATACCTAAACCTGAAGCACCACATTCAATTTCGAATGTTTTAGCAAAATTAGGTAAAGTAAGCAAAGGAGCATGGGTTAGTTTATCCTTAATTAATTGAAAAGCCTTTTCTTGTTCAACTCCCCACTTGAACTCGACATTTATCTTGATGACTTCAATGATTGGTGTAACTATGCTACTAAAGTCCCTCAAAAATCGTCTATAAAAGCTCACAAGCCTATGAAAACTACGAACTTGGCTCAAATTAGTTAAGCTTCCCCATTATTGTATAGCTCGAATTTTCTCCTCATCAACCTAGATTCCCTATGAACTAATAACAAAACTAAGGAAAACAAGTCTAACTGTACGAAAAGTGCACTTCTTAAGATTAGGAAATAACTTTTCCTATCGTAGCACTTCCAAAACAGAATTCAAATGAAATAAATGATCATCCAAATTCTTACTACAGATAAGGATATCATCAAAATAAACAACTACAAATTTTCCAATAAAAGCTCATAAAATAGTTCGTTAATCTCTTAAAGGTACTTGGTGCATTAGTTGACCTGAAGGGCATAATCAACCATTCATATAAACCATACTTTATTTTAAATGTAGTCTTCTACTCATCTCCTTCTTTCATTCTAATTTGATGGTACCCACTTTTTAGATCAATTTTAGAAAAAATACAGGAACCATGTAATTCATCTAACATGCCGTCTAATCGAGGAATAAGATGACGATACTTTATCGTTATGTTGTTGTTCGTTCGACAGTTAACACACATCCTCTGTGACCCATCTTTCTTAGGAACTAAAATCACAGGAACATCACATGGGCTCATGCTTTCTCTTACATACCCTTTGTTCATTAGCTCACTAACCTGTTTTTGGAGTTCCTTTGTCTCCTCAGGATTACTCCTATAAGCGAGTCGGTTTGGAATGATTGCACCGAGTATAAAGTTGATTTGATGCTCAATTCCTTGAATGAGAGGCAATCCTTTTGGAATTTCATCTGGAAAGACATCTTCAAATTCCTACAATAAAGAAACAACAGAACTTGGTAAAGAAGTGTCAAGTTGGTCAGAACTAAAAAGTACTTCTTTGTATAATAGTACTATCATAGGTCTCTTTGTTCCTAACATCACTAGCCCTCGAATAAAAATTTTCTTTTCTCTCTATTTTTCTCTCACTCTTCATTTCTCGCCCTTTCTTTCTTTTTCTCTTTTCTTAAACTCTCTCTCTTTTTCTTTTGTAGTAGCACTCACTCTTTTATTTTCACTTGCTCTTTTTTGTTCACTCTCTCTCTATAACCTCACTTGATCCTCATATACCTCACTAGGAGTCAGAGGACAAAGAGTAATAGGCCTTTGATCTTGTATAAAAGAGTACTTGTTGGTGAATCCATCATGTTTCACCTGTTTGTTAAATTACCATAGCTTACCTAACAACAAGTGTGTAGCTTGCATTAGAACTACATCACAAAGAACTTCATCCACATACTTTCCAATGCTAAAAGAAACTAACACCTATTTTGTAACCCTCACTTCACCATTATCATTCGGCCATTGCAGTTTATAAGGGCGAGGATGCTTACTTGTGGGAAGACCCAATTTCTCCACCATGGTCATGCTAGCAATGTTTATACAACTCCCACTATCAATAATCACACCACATACTATGCCTTTAATAAGACACCTAGTATAAAATATGTTCTCCCATTGCACATTCTTCTCTTCTTTTATCTGCAAGCTCAAAGCCCTCCTAGCTACCAACATCTCCCCTTGAACAACATATTCTTCCCCCTCATCAACATCCTCCAATGATGGCATAGATTCATGTTTTGACTCACTGTCTGTCTTAATCTCTCC
The DNA here is from genome assembly GCA_037954665.1 of Laguncularia racemosa. NCBI lineage: Eukaryota > Viridiplantae > Streptophyta > Magnoliopsida > Myrtales > Combretaceae > Laguncularia > Laguncularia racemosa. The sequence goes on from JBBMOL010000225.1 coordinate 665,286, forward strand.
ATCATCTCGCATCACCATAATTCTCTTGTTCGGACATTAACTCACTATATGTCCCCTGCCCTAGCACTTAAAACACTTAATATCATGATTCCTATTAAGAAAAGAATCAGGATTACCTTTATTCCCCTGAGATGCCACTTTTGATTTTTGTTCTGGCATTAGTTTGGAGTGGAACTATTTCTCTTCCTTCTTCCCTGTATTAGCTCTCCAATTAGAAGAGCTCAATGCTACACATGTGGAACTACCACCTTTCCAATTAAGTTGCTTCTCCACCTTAATTGCCATGTGAACCATATCATCTAATTCTATATAATGTTGTAATTGTACCACATTTTGTATATCCCGATTTAAGCCTGTCAAGAACCTAGCCATAGTAGCTTCCCGGTCCTCCTCAACATTCGCCCTGATTATCGTAACCTCCATCTCCTTATGATATTCCTCCACACTCATGTTCCCCTACCTCAGATTTTGCAATTTATTGTACAAATCCCTGTAGTAATAAGTAGGAATAAATCGCTTCCTCATCACCCTTTTCATCTCTTCCCAAGTCTCTATTGGTAGCTCTCTATTCCTCCTCCTACTTGATAATAATTGGTTCCACCTAACTATAGCATAGTCAGAAAATTCTATGGCAGCCAATTTCACTTTCTTGACTTCATAATTATGACAGTCAAAAACCAATTCCACCTTTTTCTCCCACTCAAGATATACATCAAGAACATTCTTCCCTTAGAAGGAAGAAATTTTCATCTTTATATTTCCTAAATTGCTATCTTCTTCTTACCTAGCTCCCCTACTTCTCCCTAAATTCTTCCTATAACCCATAAAAGTATCCTAATTAGATTCAGTTGCAGACCCTTCTTTACCACACTCATCCTCCTCCATACGCACTACCTTTCTAAGCATTTTATCCCTTTTATGTCCAGCAGAATCATGTGCCTTAATTCCAAAGCACATGAACACAACCAATTGAAGAATTCAATCAAACCAAGTTCTTAAAATGGCATGATGAACAATTGCCAAGTGAACCCTAATTGTATGAACAACTTACTCTGATACCAAATTATTATATCCTTCAATTGATGATTGTAGTTAAACATTGACAATTGAAGAATCATACAACAAACCACAAGAATGCGTGACTCCAACACACTCTAAAACCACTAAAGATCAAGTGATATCCACGTAAATAATAATCACTAGTAATTCGGATATAGCACAATTAAACAACACACTTAGGATCTAATTCCACTAAAATGACATGAATCCAAGAATAGATTTAGAAGCCTAAATTACGTGCAAATAAGAACTCAATAAGAATAATCCAATTCACACTAGATATGACACACTAGTATGAAATTGGAATCAACTTAAGGGATTTGATGTTACTCATAAATCCTCAAGCCCCCACTCGCCACAACCCTTGAAGAAGTTGATAAGAGTCTTATGAAATTAGAGATAAACCCTCTCTTTCATGTGAAAATGGGCAGCAAAATGTAATGTTCAAAAAGTCCCCTCACAAATCCTAATTAGCAAGTATTTATACTTACTCCTATTAGGGTAAAAACTACATGGAAATTACAAACAAGCCACTTTGATGGCTGGTTCTAAGCAACATTACAAGCAAATCAAAAAGTCCCAAAAATGAATACAAATTGACCGATTCGATAATAAAATTACAAGTACAAAGATGGTCTTCAAAGAGCCAATTCTTCAAGTCAATTGAGTTCATCGCAAGTCGTTGGATGTGAGTCCGATGATGTTCCCAATTTGATCAATAGTGTAAGTTATTTGGCATCCTATAAACACTAATCACTATACTTGCTATAATGCAAATCAAACATTATTAGATAAGGAAATGGACACACATGGACAATTTGGATCATATATCCAAATCAGGTTCCCTAACTATTAGGATCGCAGGGTAGATTCCCATCATCTCCACGAGCCTCTGAAAGATTTGCCCTCAAATCTAAAGGGTCATTTCTTAGATTGAACCCTGATGCCTTTGTAGACCTGTTTGCCCGACTATTAGAAGAAACAGAAATAGTCCTGATTTTCTCTAGAAAGTGTGCACCTCTGATGGAGACATAGGCGTCAATACTATTCAAGACCATCCCTTTCAAAACATATAAGTGTTTCTGAATTCGACATGTAATACCTTTCTATCAAACATCCAGGGCCTACCTAACAGCAAATGGAAGGCACATATGGGAATCACATCACAAATGATCTCATCATGGTATTTCTTTCCTACACTAATTGGCACCTTTGCCCTTTATGTAACACACACACTATCTTGATTGTCTAACTAATGCAAATTGTAAGGACTAGGATGTGCACTAGTGGTTAGTTGTAATTTATCTTCTAATACAGCAGATATGACATTAGTGTAACTACCACTATCAATGATTAGTATACAAAGGTTATGATAGGAATCAAAATCCTAAAAGACCTATCATTAGGGCAAGAGCCAAAGAATTTCAAATCTTGGCGATGAGGGGCCTCTTTGAACAAATCGACCCCGGAATTATTTGTATACCAACCTCTTTTCTATTACTTATGTGATGTGCCTAAAACCACTTAGAAGCACAATCAAAAGACTTAAGAAAAACAATCTCAAGTCAAGGTAAAATCGGATCCACAAAGGGCAATTTCACGTGAACCCTAATGAAGATATAAGGAAATTCAAAAGTTCAAAGATATAATTGTAATACCACAATGATAATATCTTCTAACAACACTCTAATCTCATATAATCCACGAAGATAATCCACAAATGACAAAGAAAACCTCAATTCCAAGAACTCCTTTCCAATAGTGAAGTACACGTTTTCAAGGGAATTCTTCAATGAAGATTCAAATTCAATTGCAAAGTACTTCAAATAAACACAATAATTCGTGAACAATAAGATGTATTTCTGACCAAGAACTATCTCAATTCAACCCTAGATATGATACACTAGAGAAGAAAAGAAATCACAACAAAATGAAATTGATACAACTCACAATTTCAAGATGTTGCACTCGCCACAATTTCAACTATTGGGATTGAAATTGATAAGAGTTTATATGACAATTAGGAACCCTAATTCTCACGTGAAAAGAAGTGTTTGTTCTGCAGAAATAAGCCTCCTCAAACCCTCTCTTAAGTAAGTATTTATACTTGCTACTCCTAGGGTTAAAAAGTGCTTAAAATTACAAGTTTGCTACTTTTAAGGTGGCTAACCCTAAATGAAAGTTACAAGGAAATAAAAGTGTCCCAAAACCAAAATACAACCAAAATAGTTCACAAAAGAAGAAATATATAAAAGAAATGGTCTTTAAGATGCCGGTCTTCTATAGGATCCATCGGCCCAACTCATCGCTGGTTCAAGTCGGTCCATGGATAACCCACAAGCTGAGTCTGAGGGAGTTTGTCCATTTCCCTCTAAAATATGATAAGTGTGCCTGTTGGAAAAGACAATACAAGAATAATAGAAAAGAGGTTAATATATAAATAATTCTGGGGTCGATCTGCTCAAAATGGGCCCTCATCGCCAAAATTTGAATTCCTTTAGTTCTTGCCCTAATGATAGGTCTTGTCGGATTTTGATTCCTATCATCTCCTCGAGACTCAAAAAGATTTGTCCTCAAATCTGGTAGATCAAATGCAGTAGAGACTTCGTTTCCTCCTAGCAAACCACCTGAAGAAATATCACTACAGAATCCCAAAATCGGAAATACCACGGGTGGTGATTGTTTTCTCTCCCTCCATTTCTAGGATGTATCTTATCTGCAACACAAATAATGCTCCATTATCCAATAAAGTCGCCCCCGTATCAACCTGTTCCACTAAAACCGTTTCCTCCTTTTCTAACTCATCTGTATGTTGCTGATCCTCATGGTCTTCTAATGGTTGGCCCAACTCCTCATTACCCTCTAAAACCTCTGAAGGTGAACATAACTGTCTTTGAATAGTCTGGCTCTCTAGTGGTCTACTCGTCTGACTGTGATCATCAAGATCCTCTAAAGGTTGGCTCATCGGTGTCTGAAAAATTTTATGCTCTAAGGGTTGGCTCGTGTCACTAGAGCCCTCAAGAACCTTTGAAGGTTGGCATACCTACGTCAGCACAGTTTGGTCCTCTGAAGGTTTGATCATGTGGCTATGATCCTCAAGATTCTGTGATGGTTGTTTTATCTGTCTTTGCATCTCCTGGACCTCTGATGGCGACATAGGGTTCAATACTATATGTTTTCCATCTTTTTTGAACATATAAGTATTTCTATACCCATCATGTAATACCATCCTGTCATACAACCATGGTCTACCAAGTAATATATGGGATGCACAAAGAGGAAGAATATCACATTCAAGCTCATCATAGTACTTGTCCCCTATACTGAAGGTACCCTAGCCCTTTGGGTCACACAAAGACCATCCTGATCATTCAACTAATGTAATGTATAAGGTTTGGGATGTGGGATAGTTTCAAGTTTCAACTTCGATACTAATGATGCAGCTACAACATTAGTACAACTACCACCATCAATAATAATTGCGCACAAGTTTCCTTGTACCCTATAAGAAGTATGGAACAAGTTTTCTCTTTGTCCCTCATCAATGGTTTGAAAGAAAGTTAAGTCTCGATGCAATATGTTTGTAGACAAATAAAACTCACTTGACATTGTTGCTTACTGATTTCAATAACCTCAATACACTTCGCCACACTACGACAACACACCCTTACACGCCCTAACACACCACGATGCTCACAATCAACCAATACAAGAAATGTTTATTGGTACTTCAAGTAAAGTTAAATAAATGAAGTGCACACAATTATTTCTAAGTAGTTAAGAATTAAATTCAACTAGCAAGTGTTTAAGTAATGAGTTTTAATTACTTTCACACTTTAATGCTTGTTTTTGAATTCAAACTTCACCACTCAACTTTCCTTTCTTGCTAAAGTTTTACACCCACAATGAGTCTTAATGTGTAGCACCTTATAGTACATAAAACTCCACAAATTTGCACCACCACACACACCTCAATCACGGTGCACTCACTTCACCACAACACCAATTCACCACGTTGCAACACCTTCAATCAACATACACACATAATGCCACACATACATACCCTTCACTAATTTTACAAAAATACAACTCCACACACATATACCTTTTATACACATTGCAGCACACACATACACACTCTTCTACACTTGTATTTCTCCACTTCTATACAAGTTTCAAACCATAAATCACAACAAAAGGCAGCTTAAGTTCAAATTCAAAATGAGATCATTAATTACAATATTCCACAAATGGTAAGGAGCCACTTTCAAATTCAAATGAACACACAATTAAGCAATGACTTAATGTGTGTTTTGAAATTCAAATTGCTTCCTTAACTCACACCTCAAATCTGGAAATTGCAAATGTTCCAATTCCGAATTGCACAAGGATTCACACAACACACTCCACAAGCTTTTTCAAATAACACATTAATTACGGTATGGATGGGGTAAATTTCAAATTCAAAAATTTGAATGAATAACACACTTCTACTCCTTCCCTTCCACGAAATTGATCAACCACAAGAAGCTACAACAAACCCTTCAATCTAACTCCAACAAGCAATAAATTAGATTTTCAATTAAGACAATTTTGCAACTCAAATCCACAACACACAATTTCGGTTCAAAAATGAAGAACCCTAATTGAAGATGATCACGAAATCAACTAACAATTAATACCTTCTCTCAACTTGTACTCTGATACCAAAAAGATGATATGCCTAAAACCACTTAGAAGCACAATCAAAAGACTTAAGAAAAACAATCTCAAGTCAAGGCAAAATCGGATCCACAAAGGGCAATTTCACGTGAACCCTAATGAAGATATAAGGAAATCCAAAAGTTCAAAGATATAATTGTAATACCACAATGATAATATCTTCTAACAACACTCTAATCTCATATAATCCATGAAGATAATCCGCAAATGACAAAGAAAACCTCAATTCCAAGAACTCCTTTCCAATAGTGAAGTACACGTTTTCAAGGGAATTCTTCAATGAAGATTCAAATTCAATTGCAATGTACTTCAAATAAACACAATAATTCGTGAACAATAAGATGTATTTCTGACCAAGAACTATCTCAATTCAACCCTAGATATGACAAACTAGAGAAGAAAAGAAATCACAACAAAATAAAATTGATACAACTCACAATTTCAAGATGTTGCACTCGCCACAATTTCAACTCTTGGGATTGAAATTGATAAGAGTTTAGATGACAATTAGGAACCCTAATTCTCACGTGAAAAGAAGTGTTTGTTCTGCAAAAATAAGCCTCCTCAAACCCTCTCTTAAGTAAGTATTTATACTTGCTACTCCTAGGGTTAAAAAGTGCTCAAAATTACAAGTTTGCCACTTTTAAGGTGGCTAACCCTAAATGAAAGTTACAAGGAAATAAAAGTTTCCCAAAACCAAAATACAACCAAAATAGTTCATAAAAGAAGAAATATATAAAAGAAATGGTCTTTAAGATGCCGGTCTTCTATAGGATCCATCGGCCTAGCTCATCGCCGGTTCAAGTCGGTCCATGGATAACCCACAAGTTGAGTCTGAGGGAGTTTGTCCATTTCCCTCTAAAATATGATAAATGTGCCTGTTGGAAAATACAATACAAGAATAATAGAAAAGAGGTTAATATAAATAATTCCGGGGTCGATTTGCTCAAAATGGGCTCTCATCGCCAAAATTTGAATTCCTTTAGTTCTTGCCCTAATGATAGGTCTTGTCAGATTTTGATTCCTATCATTATGTGTCATGTATTCTAGCAGGAATACTTGTCGGGTTTTACAAGGCGATGGACAAACTCACTAAGACTCAGCTTGTGGGTTATTCATGGACCGACCTAAACCGAAGATGAGTTGGACCAACAAATTCAATTGAACAACTGACTTATGAAGACTATTTTTGTATTTGTTATTTTTCTTTAAACCATTTATTTTATAAGCTTTTTAAGACATTTTATTTGGTTGTATTTGTGGATTTAGGATCGGCCACCTAAGTGGCATAGATGTGATTATTTTGCCATTTTTTACCTTAAGTGGAGCAAGTATAAATACTTGCTTAAATAAGGTTTATAAGGGATAATTGAGTGATAAGAAAAAATTGCTGCCTCTTTCACGTGAGAATTAGGGTTCCATGCTCTAAATTTCATAAGACTCTTATCAATTCTTCAAGGATTGTGGCGAGTGGGAACTTAAGGATTTATGAGTAATATCAATTCCCCAAGTTGATTCCAATTCACATTAGTGTGTCATATCTGGTTATGATTAGATTGTTCTTATATGTTCTTGTTATCATGCCATTTTAGGATTCTTTTCTATTATTGTATTTCAAGCAATCTCAATGGAATTAAATCCTAAATTTTGTTGTTATCGTGATTATTCAATTGCTATTGGAATTTCTTATTTCTGTGGAAGCCTTTTGCTTAAGGGGTTCACACCATTTTAGTAGTCTTGGTGATTGGTTTATTCCATTTGTTCTTATATTATGTGCTTGATCCTATTGAGCACATCATAATTTGGTATCAAAGCAAGTTGTTCATATAATTAAGGTTCATTTGGAAATTGTTCTCTATGCCATTTTTTAGGATTTGTTGAAGTGGTTCTTCAATTGGTTTCATGTGCTTGAATTTAAACATTTAGGCACATCAGGTTACCTCGGATCCTACAAGATGCGTTGAATGTGTTCTCCCTTTATTTGTCCCTAGCATCTGAAGATATAGTCAAAACCTTGTGCAATACATTAATAGGTAAATATTGTTCACCTATTCCCCCTTTATGTGTCTTAGCGTTCTGATCGTCATAGTACTCCTGTAATGCTATAGACAAGTCTATAAGCTCAATGGATTCTTTTTCATCCTCTTCTTCTTCTTCTTTAGTACCCTCCATGACAGTCATGACTCTTTTATTAGGACACTGTGCAGCCATATGTCTAAATCTCATGCGTTTAAAGCATTTAACCTGACACATTTTCCCACTAGTTATTCTTGGTATAGCCTGCCTAACATCAGGTCCAATTACCTTTTTACCCTTCCTAGAAGTCATTTTCTCTCTATCTGTGCTGGGGTTAACTTTGTCCACTACCCTGACAAGTTCATTTACTCCCTTTGGTCTACCCGACTGACCATTAGCCCCCATGGGCACAGTAGTAGCATTAGGCCTACTACTAGTAACCTAGAATGGATTGGATCTCCTCTGCCTTTCCACTTTCAAGGCTGACTATATAGCCTTATTAAGTGTACTGTATCTCTAAAGCTCAACTACACATGCTATCTCATATTTTAACCCAAATACAAAATATGCTAGGGTTTGCTCTAGAGGCTCTACTGATCTACATCTGATCATTAAAGATTCAAATTCCTACACATAATCATCTACTGTTTTGCCTCCCTATTTCAAATTCTAAAGTCGCATAAACAATTCTTGCCTATAATACTCAGGAATGAACCTTTTCCATAAAAACCCTTTTCATGTCTCTCCAGGTATAAATTTCAGCCTCTCTATCCCTCCACTTGCTGATCACCAAATTTTTCTACCACAAGGCAGCATACTGATCGTTGCCAATCGTAGTTTTAATAAATTGAATTCTTGTTCTTAATCCTACTACGAAGCAATAGGAAAGTGCACCTATCGTAGCGTAATATAGCGAGTAAGCACAAGGTCGTCCCTTAGAGATACACCAACTACTAGTACTAACACTGTTCCTATTATCTAACCGCCGCTTAATAATGTTAGTTGAAACTTAATTACTCTAATCTTAAAACTAATAACTCACTAACAACAATGGTTCTGAAGATTTATCAATTAACAAAAGCAACCTAGATCTTATTCTACTCCTTCTCTATCATGTAATTCATTAGATTTATGAAGATGGTCATAATTGACTTCTTATACTGTCGAATTCTCTAGTCAAGTTAACTACTTTCTCAAGTATATTAACCTATCTAATCCTAGGTTTATCAAATAGGATCTCTCCTTAGTTAATAGCAACCTAGAATTGCATAAAGCACATGAATTCGCATCAAAATAATCGATGTAAACAGAAGACTCTTGTTTCCTATCTCTAGAAGAACAATCAAATCTCATTAATTGCATTAAATCTAATCATAAGAGCAATTTCTCAATTAAATAATATGATATCATGCATAAATCCATATTCCAGATCTATGAATCTAAGAAACAATTGAAGGGCATGCAATTAATCATAAGAAAGTCAACAACTTCGCATTAATGACCAAATCTTCATCACATGATAGAGAAGTTTCAAATAAAATCTAGATCTAGGGTCTACTCCACCATAAATTGGACAAAAGAAATGCAATTACTAGAAGAATAGATAAAATTCATAGTCACAACCCTTAAAGATAGAATCTTCTTCTTCGTGGGTCTTCAATCTCCCTTGGAATCGACAGAATCTTCTTTCCCTTGCTGTTATGAGAGTCAGAGAAAATAAAAAATTCGTAAACTCCCTTTCTAGGGCAAACTAACGGACTATTTATACATGTACCCCGGTTGGATATATACAAGAGCGGATACACAAGTAGTGTATCTCGTTCGTGTATCTCATGCTTGCTTCCAAGTGTCCTTATGTGAATATACACGAGCAAGTACATGGGAGTGTACATTAGTCATGTATTTGAAACATCATTGAACAGAAGTAAAACTTAGATACACAAGCAAAGTACATGGGCGTGTACTTTGCTCGTGTACTTTCCAGACATCCGCTTCAGTATACACAAGCAAAGTACATGGGCATGTATCTCGCTTGTGTACTTTCCAGAATTCTTTTCTTCACATGTAATGTATCCAATTCCTTCCAAACTTGCTCCGAGTCTTCAAAACTCCTTCCCTTAGCTCCAAAATACTCTAGAAGATCCTGAAATTAACATTCATTCCATTAAGCATCCTTTTCTTCAACAAATCATCTAAAAATTCAACAATAAAGCACAATTTCATTACTCTAGATAAGGGTATTTTGCGACTTATCAAACTTCCCCACACTTAAGTCTTTGTTTTTCCTCAAGCAAAATAAAACATTAATCAAACTTTCATTAATCATGATTGTCGTTACCAAATAATACTACTCACACATTAACATTTATGAATTTTAAACTTTAAAGCTCAATGCAATCCCTCAATCTAATGAGTGTGCTTCTCACCTTATCCTGAAAGTATTGTAACAAAGGTACTTTAGTCAAATTTCTATGATTAATCAGAGTAGACCAAGCTTTACCCTTGTCATTTAACAATGGCTTTCATGATCAAAATTAGACACAAAATCAATCAAAGCAAAAGGAAATGTGGTACATTTGAACCACCACTAAAGAGTCTATAATCTTCTCAATTATCTCTCTTGGTAAAGCAATCAATAATGAAAATACATTGCATCTATGTTTCCCTGGATTCCTCCTCCTTTTTAGTTGATCTCTTCAAAGATTTAATTTTTTTGTAATAGTTCACTATTTTCATCCCTTTTTTGTTTTTTTGGTTCAGCTGTTTAGGATCTTGCAACCCATGTAACGAGTTTTTAGCCGATAATCCTAGGCTCGTCACCCAAGTTAACGAATGTTATCCCCTCAATTGAGGGTGTTCCTATGGGCTTAATTACTCGAGTTACAGGACCCTCTCAACTTTGCCTTTATGGTTTTTCATTTTGTTACGGTAATTTCCTCGGTCGGCCGATCCCAGGCCAGACGACCTTAGGTGACTAGGTTTTAAAGGAACCCCATCGAACCTCTATTACCTTAACTTATTATTTTGACTAGTTAGTAGCAGAGTCAAACTTCGCTCTTCTGAGGGACCAAAGACTACCCATACTAACCAATCCTTTATTTTTCAAGTATAACATGCTTTCATTAAATTATTACTTTAAAGAGATCTTCCAAGAAGGATCACCAAGAGAATCAGTTCATTTGCCCTTTCATGAAAGATTAAATAGCTCTCAAGATCTTTAAGTTTCACAGCGATTTTATCCCATAACTTTGACTAAGTATCAACGTTCTAAAGAAGACAAAGGTGACATGCACAATACTCTTTTAGAGGAATTCATTCACTAAATGCTAAAATACTACGTAATTTGCAATCATGATTTCAAAATTCGATTATCAAGCAAAAAGAAAAAAAAATAGGGGAAAATTTGGAATGACTCATACAATTCAGCACAACCCTTATCAAATTTCTTTAGTATCCCCTTCCCCACACTTAGATTGAGACATTGTCCCCAATGTCTTTATCATTCAAGAATACAATGGTCTCAAAATAAGTTTGGGTCGTCAATTACACAAAGAAAATGATAGGACTTGCATTGGGTTTCCGAAATAAGGAGGAAGATAGCACAGTTGAGATACACAACCAAAGTACATGATTGTGTACCTGATTGTATATCTACCCATCTCATACATGCATAAATTACCATAGGAACGCTCAAAATCAGGTCTTGTGGCTTTAGTATATTATGAATCTACCTTCCTGAAGGCCAAAAATGTAACTACAACACACCTAAAGCATCCTTAAATGATAAAGTTTGAATCTTGATTCTAAGAAGCTAGGTGCGATAGTTTAGTGATCATAAAAAAAAATGGCCTCATAACTTGGTTTCTAAGAAGAAGATCGGGAAAGAAACACAACAACATTATTCAAGAAACCCACAAAATCAAAGTCCCAAATATTCATGTTTAAACCCTAACTGTCGATTCACTTGTTTGGCAGGCACTCATGACATCAATCATACACGCATTCACATGAGTTCAAAATGTCTATCGATCTATCAACAATCGACTTCCAAACTGCGAAATCACTCATCATACCATCATCATAGATGCAAGCATGTATGGTAGTCATAAAAGAAAACCGAGCAACAACTGTATTGCAATAAGTATTGAAGAAGAAGAACAGAAAACTTACTTACCTTGAGTCCTTGAAACGGAAGAAATTTATGGTGTGGAAAGAACAACCATGGTATGGAGGAGTAGAGTGGGAGTGAGTGGGTCAAATACACGAATGGAGAATGGGTCATGTAAATGGCAGAGTGAAGTGAGGAGTCCTTTTATAGTACAAGCAGAAAAATTAGATACACGACCAAGTACACGGTCGTGTACTTTGGATTCCTTTCTGTAGGTTAGATACACGAGCATGAACCTTGTTCGTGTATCGTAGGAGAGCATTTTGTGGGTTAGATACACGACCAGGTACACGAGCGTGTACCTTGTTCGTGTATCATGGGAGAGCATTCTGCGAGTCAAATACACGACCAGGTACACGGGCGTGTACCTTATTCGTATATCGTGGGAGAGCATTCTGTGGGTTAGATACACGACCAGGTACACGAGCGTGTACCTTATTCGTGTATCATGGGAGAGCATTCTGTGAGTCAAATACACGACTAGGTACACGAGCGTGTACCTTGTTCGTGTATATAGAGGGGGTGTTCTGTAGGTCAAATACACGAGCGTGTACCTTATTCGTGTATCTCTGATATGTACACAATGAGCATATTTTGAAGTGTACGAGAGGGCACACCATGACGTATTCCCCTTTTGTATTGCAAAGTCAATTTAGACACCCTCTGGCATGTGTGAGAAACCGGATACACCACTAGTGTACCCGGTTGTGCAGATCAAAGTACATACCTGTCATCAATTCATCTTGCATTCCCTTGAAAAGGTCTCCCATCCTGAATTTCCCCACACTTAGAGCTTAAAAGAAGCTCTATTGAGGTGACTTTCATAGAATCCAAACTTGGTTAGCCTCTCTATAGCTTGCTGTCTTGCAAAAGTTACTCCAAAACAATGGGTGATAATAAAGAAAGTAAAGAGTAAAGAAGAAAACTTACTTAAGCAACATGGGTTGCCTCCCAAGAAGCGCTGTTGTTTAATGTCGTTAGCTTGACATAGTGAACCGGTGGAGCTCAAATGGAGATGAGAATGAGGTTCAGCTCCTCCTTTTCTTCCAAAACTGTTTTGTCCCCAAAGTAATGCTTAAGCCTTTGGCTATTCACCTTGAAAATGCCTTTCTTGGAGATTTTATAACCCAAAACAATACCTTCTTTTGCCATAAAATGACACTTCTCTAAATTTAGAAACAGGTTAGTATCTTCACAACGTTGCAACACTAAATCAAGATGGTATAGACACTCATCAAAAGAATTCTCGAAAAAAAAAAAATCATCCATGTATACTTCCATCTTGTCTCCTACCATACCCTTAAAAATAGCCATCATGCATCGCTGAAAGGTGGCTAGAGCGTTGCATAATCCGAAAGGCATGCATCGATAAGCGATGGTCCCAAAAGGGCATGTGAATGTCCTCTTTTCCTGGTCTTCGGGTACAATAGGAATCTGAAAATATCCTAACATCCCATTGAGGAAACAGTAATATGCATGACCAGCTAACCTTTCAAGCATTTGGTCCACAAATGGAAGAGGAAAATGATCCTTTCAAGTTGCATCATTTAGCTTGCGGTAATCTATACAAACTCTCCATCTAGTGACAGTTCTCATCGAGATGAGTTCATTTTTTTCATTCGGTACCACTGTCATACCGCCTTTCTTCGGAACTACTTGAATGGGGTTCACCCATGAACTATCAGAAATCGGGTAGATCATTCCTGCATCAAGCAATTTGATGACTTCCTTTTTTACAACATCTCTCATATTTGGATTAAGTTGACGCTGTGGTTGTACCACTGGCTTGACACAATCTTCCATCAGAAATTTGTGTGTACAAAACGATGGGCTAATCCCCTTTATATCTGCAATTTTCCATGTAATTGCTTTCTTGTGTTGCCCCAAGACATGCAATAACTTTTCCTGCTGATCTCGATCCAGATTTGATGCAATTATGACTGGAAGTTTAGAATCTTCTTCCAAAAATGCATATTGAAGGTAGTTTGGCAGTTGTTTCAATTCTAGCTTAGGTGGTTCCTCAATTGAAGGTTTCGATCTCTGAATGGTGGATCTATTCATACCTTCAAAGCTTCTTTCTTCTCTTAACTCAGGATTATTATTAAGCTGATTGATAACTGCTCTAATCGCCATATTTTCAGGTTGCTCTTTCTCCCCATTCATCAAACACAATTCCAATGCATCACCAATCAACAGGTCTTGCAATGAATCCGAAACTGCGAAGTCGAGGTAGTCGATTGCATAGCATGTATCATCATGGTGCAGGCTTTGTTTAAGGACGTCAGGCATTTTCACTATGACCTCTTCATTTCCCACTCTCAACACTAACTTCCCATCCCTAACATCAATTATGGCTCTAACAGTAGCCAAAAATGGCCTCCCCAATATAAGAGGGACCTCTACATCTGCTTCCATGTTAAGGATGACGAAATCCGTCGTGAAGATGAAGTCCTGCACCTTCACTAATACATCTTCAACTACTCCTCTCGGGAATTTGAATGATCGATCGGCTAACTGAAGACTCATTTTAGTCGGTTTCGGCTCTCCAATACCCAATTTCTGGAACATCTTGTATGGCATCAAATTAATGCTGGCTCCCAAATCAGCCAATGCCCGTTCTTCAGATAAATTCCCTATTAGGCAAGGGATGGTAAAGCTCCCAGGATCTTTTAACTTCTTTGGGAGTTTGTTCTGAATTACTGTAGAGCATTCTCCTCCTAAAGTTACAGTAGAGAACTCTTCAAGCTTCCTTTTGTTCGATAGCAACTCTTTCAAAAATTTTGCATATCGTGGCATTTGTGATAATGCCTCAACCAGTGGAAGGTTGATATGCAATTGCTTGAATATCTCTAAAAATCTGCTATAGTGCTCATCTGTTCTGTCCTTCTTGAGTCGTGCTGGATAAGGAACATTGGGCTTGTATTCTGGGATTAATGGAGGTGATCATTTCTCTTTAGGTGATTTTTCTAAATGCTTTCCCCCTTCTTTGAGAACTACTTGTTCTTTTGCTGGTTCAATCACCCGACTCTCTTCTTCTTGAACCTTTGGTTGTAGTTCCTTACCACTTCGTAATGTGACAGCTTTAACATGTTCTCTAGGGTTGGTTTCCGTGTTTCCCGGTAGTGAACCTTGAGATCTCTCTGACAGAAGCTTAGCTATCTGATCGACTTGGTTTTCAAGATTGTGTATTGATGCCTCATGATTTCTCAAAGCGAGTCTTGATTTTTCAAAATCAAATCTAAGGACTTCTGTCTATCTTCTGAATCCTTGATGAATTTTGTGAGGAGATCTTCAAGTGGCGGTTTGGAACTCTGGACCATTGGCCTCTGATAACCTGGTGGAGGATTCGGATTGCCCTTTTGAATAGTACTGTTGTTAGTCCAAGAAAAAGTTGGGTGATTTCTCCATCCTGGGTTATAAGTATTGCTGTATGGATTGTTTTGGGGCCGAATTGGGTTTCCCAAATAATCCACTTGCTCTGTTTGCCCTTCCTCACCACCTAAGGGTTCCACAATAGCCAGCTGATGTTGTGAGACAGCCAGCCCGTCGATCTTTCTAGATAAAGCCTCAACTTTGGACATGATAGAAGTAGCCACATCCACTTCAGGAATGCCTGCCACCTTCTTTTCTTTACCCCTACCATGTGACCATTCATAATTATTCGCGGCCATGTCTTCAAAAAGAGTCAAACTTTCTTCAGGAGTTTTATGGTTCAAGGTGCCACCAGCTGCGGCATCTACTGTTTGTCTCGTTTGATAGTTCAACCCATTATAAAATATCTGAACTTAAAGCCACTCTAGGATCCCATGGTGTGGGCATTTCCGCATTGAGTCCTTAAATCTCTCGCAGGTTTCATACAGCGTCTCCATGTCATACTGATGATAAGATTGAATCTCAGCTCGAAGTTTAGCGGTCTTTGAAGGAGGGAAGAATTTGTCCATAAACTTCTTAATCAGACCTTGCCATGTAGTAATGGAGTTCCTCGGTAAAGAATTCAGCCACTACTTAGCCTTACCTTTTAAAGAGAATGGGAAGAGCTTGAGGCGGATCGCATCATCACTAACTCCATTAAATTTGAAGGTATCGCATATCTCCAAAAAGAGTTGGATATGCGCATTTGGATCTTCATCATGTAAACCATCAAATTGAGTATATTGCTGCACCATCTGAATCACGTCAGGCTTAAGTTCAATATTATTTGCCTCCACTCGAGGACGGACTATGCTAGAGCTAACGCCTATCAAGTTTGGCCTAGCAAAGTCAGAATTGGTTCTAGGTGGCTCATTAACTCGGCCATCTCTATTATCAACCAGTTGATGATTTGGGGGATCCACAACAACATTTCCTTGATTCAGCTCTTGAGCACGATTGTTGACTTGATTAGCCATTTCTTCCTTCAATGATTCTTCTTGAATACCAAATGATGTTGACTCAGTCGAGTGTTGCTTTTTCTGATAACGACGAATAATTTTCTCTAGCTCAGGATTAAAAATAGCAAGTTCCTTGGAGCGACTTCTGGTCATGCACTGTAAACGTAATACAAATCAATTATGAGCTCCAAATTCTCAGGAAGAAAAGGGAAAAAAGATAAGAAAGAAATAAATTGGTTAAATTAATAAGTAAAAAGTTTTTCTAATATTGGCGTATCCCCAGCAACGGCACCAAAAACTTGATCGTTGCCAATCGTAGTTTTAATAAATTGAATTCTTGTTCTTAATCCTACTACGAAGCAATAGGCAAGTGCACCTATCGTAGCGTAATATAGCGAGTAAGCACAAGGTCGTCCCTCAAGATACACCAACTACTAGTACTAACTCTGTTCTTATTATCTAACCGCCGCTTAATAATGTTAGTTGAAACTTAATTACTCTAATCTTAAAACTAATAACTCACTAACAACAATGGTTCTGAAGATTTATCAATTAACAAAAGCAACCTAGATCTTATTCTACTCCTTCTCTATCATGTAATTCATTAGATTTATGAAGATGGTCATAATTGACTTCTTATATTGTCGAATTCTCTAGTCAAGTTAACTACTTTCTCAAGTATATTAACCTATCTAATCCTAGGTTTATCAAATAAGATCTCTCCTTAGTTAATAGCAACCTAGAATTGCATAAAGCACATGAATTCGCATCAAAATAATCGATGTAAACAGAAGACTCTTGTTTCCTATCTCTAGAAGAACAATCAAATCTCATTAATTGCATTAAATCTAATCATAAGAGCAATTTCTCAATTATATAATATGATATCATGCATAAATTCATATTCCGGATCTATGAATCTAAGAAACAATTGAAGGGCATGCAATTAATCATAAGAAAGTCAACAACTTCGCATTAATGACCAAATCTTCATCACATGACAGAGAAGTTTCAAATAAAATCTAGATCTAAGGTCTACTCCTCCATAAATTGGACAAAAGAAATGCAATTACTAGAAGAATAGATAAAATTCATAGTCACAACCCTTAAAGATAGAATCTTCTTCTTTGTGGGTCTTCAATCTTCCTTGGAATCGACATAATCTTCTTTCCCTTGCTGTTATGAGAGTCAGAGAAAATAAAAAATTCGTAAGCTCCCTTTCTAGGGCAAACTAACGACTATTTATACATGTACCTCGGTTGGATATATATAAGAGCGGATACACAAGTAGTGTATCTCGTTCATGTATCTCATGCTTGCTTCCAAGTGTCCTTATGTGAATATACACGAGCAAGTACATGGGAGTGTACATTGGTCGTGTATTTGAAACATCATTGAACAGAAGCAAAACTTAGATACACAAGCAAAGTACATGGGCGTGCATTTTGATCGTGTACTTTCCAGACATTCGCTTCAGTATACACAAGAAAAGTACATGGGCATGTATCTCGCTTGTGTACTTTCCAGAATTCTTTTCTTCACATGTAATGTATCCAATTCCTTCCAACATGCTTCGACTCTTCAAAACTCCTTCCCTTAGCTCCAAAATACTCTAGAAGATCCTAAAATTAACATTCATTCCATTAAGCATCCTTTTCTTCAACAAATCATCTAAAAATTCAACAATAAAGCACAATTTCATTACTCTAGATAAGGGTATTTTGCGACTTATCACATACACTATGAATTTAACAACAATAAGTTGAACTCGAGTGTTATCATCTATCTCATAACATTAAAAAAGGCCCTCAATCTTATCCTCCTAATCTAGATTGGTATTTGTTGAACCCCTGTCATTAAATGAAGGCATCTATAGCTTCACATATTCTAAGCCCCTAAGTGGCCTGAAATCTCTATTTGGGTAAGGATTGACCCTAAAGTTATCATCCCTCTCCTCCCTATAGGGATGATGATCTCCTTCCATTCTCCTTCCTATGTTTCCTCCTCTTACTGCTCCCTCTCTCTAGATGTTTTGTGGAGCTACTCATGGTGGTGCCTAAGGATTTGCCACCGGTGGTTGTGGCATTATCATCCTATTGATCCTTGTTGGTAGTGTAGCAACAATGGTAGTAAGGTCTTGAAGCTGTTCATCCAAGGTTCTTCTACCTGCGGTATTATGACCCTATCCTCCACCAACTTAGTGATTGGCCTTATTGCCAATCTCCCCATTCACACTGTCATTTGACATGCTTGTGGATGTGATTTGCTGTAGTATAATCTCAACAATTTGCAGCACACTCCTTTCACAACACCATGTCACAATAACATATTTCGACATCAGCGCAGACAAATACACTTGTATACCTACGGTGCAACAAGTCACCAAAAACAATAATTACTTCTTGACACTTCAAGTATAGTAAAGTAAATGAAGCACAAATAAACACTTTCAAGTAGTTAAGTTATTAAATTCAACTAAGCAAGTGTTTAAGTAATGAGACTCAATAACTTTCACACTTAAATGCTTGTTTTTTTTAATTTCAAACTTCACTACTCAATTTCTTTTCTTAGTCACGATTCACACTTACACTTTAGTCTCATGTGCTACACCTTACACCACATACAACTCTTTAAATTCACACCACCACTATACACACACAAACAATTCACGTTGCAACCCTTCAAATGCACTCACAATCACGGCAGCAAGCAACAATTGGAACATTTAATGATGCTTCTCCAAATGGTAAGTAAACGATTCAAAATAGTCAAAATGTATTATGATGGAAATACACAATTACTCCTTTAACTTAATGATTGCTTTTGAATTTCAAATTGTTTTCAAATCCTTCTTGTAGTTAGAATCAAAATCTGGAAATCGGGGTGAGTTATTTCTGAAATTCCTCAAGGAATGTAATCCCTTTCTTCTTAAATAAAGTAACTCACGGCAACAATTCAAAATGTACTCCTAATACAACCTTCTACACAAATGGTAAGAACAACTCAAATTCAAATAACACTCCTTAATGCTACTCAATGACTTTCTTCAAATGTAAAGAATGTGTTTAAATTTCAAATAACTTTCTAATATCCACTTAATGTAATATGAAAATTTGCAAGGACACTCCTCAATTTCTGAAGCCTCTTACAAGAATTCAAAATCAACTCTCTTCTATGCTTCAAGTTTTCACTTTTCTCAAATGATCACAATGATCACTCCTCCTTACTCAATCACGGCAAGCTCAAGATGATAGGAATCAAAATCCGACAAGACCTATCATTTGGACAAGAACTAAAGGAATTCAAATTTTAGCGATGAGGGCCCATTTTGAGCAGATCGATCCCGGAATTATTTATATATTAACCTCTTTTCTATTATTCTTGTATTGTGTTTTCCAATAGGCACACTTATCATATTTTATGGGGCAAATGGATAAACTCCCTCAGACTCAGCTTGTGGGTTATCCATGGACCGACTTGAACCGGTGATGAGCTGGGCCGATGGATCCTATAGAGGACCGGCATCTTGAAGACCATTTCTTTTATATATTTCTTCTTTTATGAACTATTTTGGTTGTATTTGGTTTTGGGACACTTTTATTTCCTTGTAATTTTCATTTAGGGTTAGCCACCTTAAAAGTGGCAAACTTGTAATTTTGAGAACTTTTTAACCCTTGGAGTAGCAAGTATAAATACTTGCCAAAGAGAGGGTTTGAGGAGGCCAATTTTTGCAGATTTGAGAGACACATTTCACGTGTGAATTAGGGTTCTTTCCTTAGTTCCAAACTCTTATCAATTTCAACCCAAGAATTGGAATTGTGGCGAGTGCGACGAAGGCGAATTGTGAGTCATATCAATTCAATCTTGTTGTATGTTCATTTCTTCTCTAGTGAGTCATATCTAGGGTAGGTTTGGACCTTTCTTGGACATATTTGTGGTTCTTTATTTCGTGAACATCAATCTAGTAAGATTGATTGTTTCCTTGAGCACTTGAATTACATACTTCATTGTTATTATTGGCGTGAATTTGTGATTGAAAGGGAAAGTGGATTTCATTGGTTCATTGCTTTCTTTGATCTGATTACCACGTGATATTTCAATCCTTATTGTGGTTATTTGGTTTACAATTAAATCATTTGAACAACATTTTACATCAAAATCTTCAAAGGTATCATGTGAATTGCTTCCTTGGTGGACCGTTTTTGTATGAGATTTGAGATTATTTTCTTGAGTCTTTGATTGTGCTTCCAAGTGGATTTAGGCATATCACAAGAAGACAAAGACTACTATAAGTACTCCATGTCCACTTCAACAACAACAATTAGAGTCCAACATAAACCACAATCAATTAACTTAACTTCACTTCAACAATTCATATCAAGAAGCAAAATTCAAGAACCCTAATTTCCAAATTCACAATCACACAACTCCCTTCTCAAAAACCGATGCTTTGATATCAAAAGAGGATGTGCCTTAATTCCAAAGCACATGAACACAACCAATTGAAGAATTCAATGAAACCAAATTCTCAAAATGGTGTGATGAACAATTGCTAAGTGAACCCTAATTGTATGAACGACTTGCTCTGATATCAAATTACGATATGCTTCAATTGATGATTGCAATTAAACAATGACAATTGAAGAATCATAAAACAAACCACAAGAATGCATGACTCCAATACACTCTAAAAACACTAAAGATCAAGTGATATCCACGTAAATAATAATCACTAGTAATTCGGATATAGCACAATTAAACAACACACTTAGGATCTAATTCCGCTAAAATGGCATGAATCCAAGAATAGATTTAGAACCCTAAATTGCATGCAAATAAGAACTTAACAAGAACAATCCAATTTGCTCTAGATATGACACATTAGTATGAAATTGGAATCAACTTAAGGGATCTGATGTTACTCACAAATCCTCAAGCCTCCACTCACCACAACCCTTGAAGAAGTTGATAAGAGTCATGAAATTAGAGATAAACTCTCTCTTTCACGTGAAAATGGGCAGCAAATGTAATGTTCAAAAAGTCCCCTCACAAACCCTAGTTAGCAAGTATTTATACTTGCTCCTGTTAAGGTAAAAACTGCATGAAAATTACAAACAAGCCACTTAGGTGGCCAGTTCTAAGCAAACATTACAAACAAATCAAAAAGTCCCAAAAATGAATACAAAGTGACTGGTTCAATAATAAAATTACAAGTACAAAGATGGTCTTTAAAGGGCCAGTTCTTAAGTCAATTGAGTTCATCCCGGGTTGCTGGATGTAAGTCCAATGATGTTCCCAATTTGATCAATAGTGTAAGTTATTTAGCTTCTTGTAAAGACTGATTACTGTACTTACTATAATGCAAATCAAACGTTATTAGATAAGGAAATGGACACATGTGGACAATTTGGATCATACATCCAAATCAGGTTCCTTGACTATTGTGATTGCAGGGTAGATTCCCATCACAAAAGCAATCTGGGACTACTAAAAAACCTACTCCATCTACTCCTGAAATTGATCCATCTTTACTCTAAACCTCCTCCTCATCTCAGCAGTCGGAGTCTCCATGATCAATTTCGTGTTAATACCTCCCATCACACTGTCAGGAGAATTTCTATTAGACATATTTCTTGCAACAAAAATAAAGATGATAATAGAAAAGTACATATCCTTACTAAATCACTACTTCACGTGTTTTCTACTCAATCAATGAATCTCTCTAATCACTCATGTTTTATGGCTCACAAGATTCAATTAGCTTTTGCGCACTCTAGTGGTCTCACAACTCTTACCTTTTACCACTCACAATCACTTCCTCGGTTCTTTTAAAACTAATCAACAAATCAAGGTTTATCTCGCTGATCTAATAGATTCCTTGTTTGTTGGAATCAACAATTTAACAAGTCACGACAGTTTCCCCAACAATTCAAACAACATAATTATGATTTTCGGGTATTCAACACAACAATTTCCAAGAATCTTAATTTTTTTTCTTTTTTTTTATATATGAATTATTCTCTCTTTTTTTTTTTACTATTCAAATAAGAATTCAAACATAGATCAATGTACGCATACAGTAACTACTATAACAAGTCTAATAGATCAATAGATACACAAAGATTCGAACTTTTCTCTTTTTTTTTTCTTGAATTTAAACCCTAGATCTATAAATTAGATTCAACATAAGCAATTCCTAACCAACTTGATCGCTCTGATACCAAATGATGCAAACTTCATCAACTTGTGCGGAAACCCAAAATTGAATTGAATTGAGCAATCGAGGATCGATCACGAACGAAGGGAAAACCACGACCTGTTGCTTATAGTGAAGTAAGAACCTTGGTATGATGTATACACCACAATCAGGATGGAAAACCGATTGATAAGTAAAGGTATGAACACTATGGGACAATTTCAATAAGTTCAAGTTCTTTAAGAACAAAAGAAGAGTGTTTGTAATTTAATAATGTCAAAAAATGTCTACAATGGAGTCTTTGATGACTATTTATAGTCTCACTAAAAAAACATAAATAAAATGTCATAAAAACCCTAATTGCGACTAAGGAAAACATTATATGCCAGTGGCCTAAAATTACTCCTAAGCCAGCGGCCTATATCTAACTTCCAACGGGGCTTAAATTCTTCTCTATGCTAGTTTAAAAGCCAGTGGCCTTGATCGTAATTTCTAGCCAGCCTATCTCCTCAACATCGACCCCTTAGGCTAGCAGCTTTAGTGCTTAATGCCAGCATCTTTAGTTCTTAATGTCGGTAGCTTTGGTTCTCAACAAACATCTTTAAGCCATCTTCGTTTTGGTACATCTTATACTTTAATGACTTAGATTATTCTTGGTTAGTTCTTAGGTTGATGCAAGTATTGATCCTTATCTTGAATTTCTTTTATTAACTCGTTAAGTGCATTCTTAAGTCATGTAGCTCAAAGTTAGGTCACAAGTCCAATTGGAATTTCAAGAGGATCCGCTATCCATTTCCTAGCTTGTTTATCATCAATACTCTTCATCTACATACACTAATATCAGCTATTTATGGAAGTTATAGGTTCCAATTGAAATTCCACTTCAAGTAAACCATATCCTCATAAGACTACTCTACTTCTCTTTCATTTAGAGTATTTTTCAATGTTTAGATATATTTCAAACCCTAAATAAATACAAAAGTTCAAAGAAAGGATGTTAAGACCTTAATTTTCAATCTTGAAGACTTTTGATCAATTATAACTATTTTTGACCTATTAAACATCCATAAACATATTTTTGGATGTTCATGGACATATTCTTGACATATTTTGGATATATTATAGGCATATATTCATGGAAATATTCTTGGACATTTATGGACATATTCGTGGACATGTTGATGGACATACTTGTGGACACATACCTTGGACATATATTTTCCGTACCACGGCATCATTTGAGAACAAGACTTACTGTGACAAGGACCTAAGCATGGACCTTGACAGTGGACCAATTTATAAACGAAGGACTATAAACTTGGACATGAGGTCTTGAACTTGAACTTGAACTATTAAGAACCAAAATAATTAAAAGATGCCCTAAATGACTTTAAAAGACTCTAATAAGACTTGGGGTTCAGATCGGGATACTAGAATAGCATATTTTAGTTGTAGTTTTTTTTATATGTATTTTCTATTATGTCTAATTGTTTAGGTTTTTCAGAAGATCTCCAGTCTTTACCTGATGATGTGCTCAAAACCAAGCCTAAGCACATGCAAATGAATCAAAGAAACAACCCCAACTCACACATATGAATCGGTTCAATTGGACTATGAAATTGTGTGAACCTTAATGGAGATTTAATGCAATCCAAAGGTTTAAGTGATGAGATCCATGATGAGAGCCAAGCTGGAAGAAGAAATGTGGATGCTCTTGAAGTGCCGCCTGGATCGATCACGAGAAATCAAGCGAAACGATTCAAGGAAGCACTTAACGGGTTGATAAAGGTTGTCCATGAAGCCACAAAGGATTGGAGCAATCATGAAGTTGGAACGGATTGGAACAACCATGGGAAGACCCTTGCTTTTGTACAAGTCACACCGGATACGGGTTGAAGAGGGCGTGTATGTTCAAGGCACGGCCGTGTAGGAATTCCAAGATTGCATAGAATCATACACGGCTAAAAGGTACGGCCGTGTATAGAGTCAAGAAAACCTACAGAAAGATACACGTCTAGAAGTATACGGCTGTGTATCTCTTCAAGGCCGGCTCAAGGCCGCCCGCATTCATGGCTACACCGCCGGCCTTTATTGTTCTGTCTTGTGTTTTTTACGCAACTTATCTAAGCTACGTCGTTTTGGGCTTGTATTTTCACGAATTGTATCCCTAATATAAAAGCTCCTAGGGTTTATAATAGACATAATAAAGAATTTACATCTTTGAACATTAAACACTTTTGAGAGGCACCTCTCTTGGTTCTTCAAGAACTAAATCGAACTTATCAGATTAATTTCCGTGGCATTCATCCTGACTTATCAATCGATCTTTCATCCCGATTGTGGTGTCTTCATTTTATACCAAGGTTCTTGTCTCGCTTATAGACAACGGGTTGCAGTTTCCACTTTAAGTGTTTAGGCGTCTTAGGCAACGAATTCCGAACGTATTGGTATTGGGTTTCATCACAGGTTGGCGTGGTTCGTATCAGTTTGGTATCAGAGCTTAGGTTTGTCAAAACATCAAGTTTGGTTGAGGAAGGTAATATCAAAAAACCTAACTCCAATCATTCATATCAATTATCGTATTCAATTTCGTAGTATTGATTGTCTTTTGATAGTGCAATATCGACTAGGCGATTGTTAAAAAAAAGAGTAAAAATCACGACAAAAAAAAAAGAAGAGAAAAGAAAAGAAAAGAAAAACGTGATCAAGAGCAACAACCAAGACAAAAAAAAAATCGGATAGAAAAAATAGAGGAAAATTTACGAACCCTAGATTTGTTTTTGAATTCTACGGAAGGAAATTGGTGTAGTTCGGGTTAGTTCCAAGAGAATTGAGACGAGGAAATTGGCGAGTTGATATCATCGTTGTTTGTGAGAATACACGAGTGACTGTGTGATATCATCATTTGAGCGAAACACGTAAGGGAGTGTATCGTGAGGTTTAATCATATATATATATTTGTGTTAGTACTAATCTTTTCTGCAGGAACTATGTCGAGGCAACATTCTCCGGAAGGTGAGAGGGGAAGGTTTGATGCTAGGTTAGTCATTGAGGCGTTAAGGGGTGAGATGAAGAGGATGTTCCAAGAAGGAATGGAACAAATTCATGAGACAGTAGAGCAAAGACTAGAGCAATCTACAAATGTATTCCAAAGGCGTAAGAGGGAGAGTCGTTCTAGGAGAGTACCGAGGGGTGGAGATGAAATGTCGGATGATGACTTTGATGAGCCTTCTGGCGGGAGTTATAGAGGATATAGTGGTTGGAATAGAGGAACTAGGGATTGGGAAGATAGAGGAGATAGGAAAAGAGAGAATATATTTCATACTAGATGTTATCTAGGAGATCACATTTGTAGTTTGATCATCGATGGAGGAAGTTGCTCTAATGTAGTGAGCAATTTTATTGTTGAGAGGTTGGGGCTCAAAACTGTTAGACTCCTTAGTCCATATAAATTGTAGTGGTTAAATGATAGTGGTGAGACTAAGGTGAGTAAGCAAGCCTTGATTGGTTTTCGCATTAGTAGATATGAGGATGAGGTGTTATGCGATGTAGTGCCAATGCAAGCATGTCATGTATTGTTGGGGAGGCCATGGCAATTTGATAGGAAGGTTGTTCATGATGGCTTTTCTAACAAGTATACGCTTGTTCACCAAGGGAAAAGTTTTAACCTTAAACCTTTAACCCCTAAACAAGTGTATGAGGATCAGTTGCAGCTACAACAGTCTTTTGCAAAACATAAGGTGAGTGAAAAGCAGAGTGAGAGTGAGAGAGCAAAAGACAATGAGAAGAAAAAGGAATATAAGAGTCAAGATCAAAAGGAAAAGGAGAGGAAGGCTGGAAAGAGTGTGTGAGGCCAAGTTGAAGGGGAATCAACTTTGGTGGTGAGTGAAAAGGAGAGGGCAGCCTTGCAAAAGGAGAGTTGTGTGGCAAGAGCGAGTGTGGTGAGGAGAGCGTTAGTGATGAAGCAACCTATGTTGTTGCTGGTTTGTAAGGAAACATGTTTGACTATTAACGACTTATCTAACTCTTTGTCTAGTGTGGTTGTGTCTCTTGTGCAGGACTTTGAAAATGTCTTTCCGAAGGAACTCTAAAGGCAGGTCGATGAATTAATGGAGAAGGGATACGTGAGAGAAGGCATGAGTCCATGTGCAGTGCCTGTGATTTTGGCGCTTAAGAAGGATGGGACATGGAGAATGTGTGTTGACTGCCACGCTATCAACAACATCACGGTAAAGTATCATCATCCCATTCATCGTTTAAATGACTTCTTAGATTGGTTATGTGAGTATAGTGTCATTCCTCATGTGCCATGGATAGACATTTCCATAGATTTTGTGTTAGGATTATCTAGGTCTAGACATGGTCGAGATTCTATTTTTGTAGTTATTGATAGATTTTCTAAAATGGTTCATTTCATTCCTTGTCATAAAACTGATGATGCTATACACATTGTTGATTTGTTCTTTAGAGAGGTAGTGCGTCCACATGGTATACCTAGAAGCATTGTTAGTGATCGAGATGAGATTTTTTTGAGTCATTTTTGGAGAGTATTGTGGGAAACGTTGGGAACTAAACGGATGTTTTCAACTATCTGTCACCCACAAATTGATGTGGTTAATAGGACTTTAATTCAATTGTTAGGGGCAATCATAGAGAAGAACATTAGGACTTGGAAGGATTGTCTACTATTTGTGGAGTTTGCATATAATAGGGCTTTACATAGCACTACGCATTGTTCACCATTTGAGACTGTGTATGGTTTTAACCCACTGACTCCTAATTATTTATTGCCATTACCACTTAACAAGTCTATGAGTTTTGATGCTGATTCTAAGGCAGATTTCGTGAGAAAGCTACATGCATAGGTAAAGATTAGGATTGTAAAACAAAATGCCAAGGTCGCTTCAAGGGTGAACAAGGACAGGAGACCCAAGATTTTTCAGCCTGGAGATTGGGTTTGGGTGCATTTTCGCAAGGAGAGTTTTCCATTGCAGAGGAGATCCAAGCTGAACCCTAGGGGAGACGGTCCATTTCCGATGCTTGAGAAAATCAATGATAATGCCTACAAGAAAAATTTACTAGGTGAGTATCCAGTAAGTGTCACATTTTATGTTACTGATCTAAGTCCATTTGATGCAGGCAATGATTTGAGGACAAATCCTTTTCAAGAGAAGGGGAATGATGAGATCCATGATGAGAGCTAAGCCGGAAGAAGAAATGTAGATCCTCTTGAAGTGCCGCCTGGACCGATAACGAGAAATCAAGCGAAACAATTCAAAGAAGCACTTAATGGGTTGATAAAGGTTGTCCATGAAGCCAGAAAGGATTAGAGCAATCATGAAGTTGGAACGGATTGAAACAACCATGGGAAGACCCTTGCTTTTATACAAGTCACACCAGACACGGGTTGAAGAGGGCTTGTATGTTCAAGGCACGGTCGAGTAGGAATTCCAAGATTGCACAGAATCATACACGGCTAAAAGGCACGGCCGTGTATGGAGTCAAGAAAATCCACAGAAAGATACACATCTAGAAGTACACGGCCATGTATCTCTTCAAGGCCGGCTCAAGGCCGCCGGCCTTCAATCCAACGCCGCCGGCCTTCATGGCTACACCGCCGGCCTTTATTGTTCTGTCTTGTGTTTTTTACGCAACTTATCTAAGCTACGTCGTTTTGGGCTTGTATTTTCACGAATTGTAACCCTAGTATAAAAGCTCCTAGGGTTTAGAATAGACATAATAAAGAATTTACATCTTTTAACATTAAACACTTTTAAGAGGCACCTCTCTTGGTTCTTCAAGAACTAAATCGAACTTATCGGATTAATTTCCGTGGCGTTCATCCTGACTTATCAATCGGTCTTTCATCCCGATTGTGGCGTCTTCATTTTATACCAAGGTTCTTGTCTCACTTATAGACAACAGGTCGCGGTTTCCACTTTAGGTGTTTGGGCGTCTTAGGCAACGAATTCCGAACGTATTAGTATTGGGTTTCATCACGGGTTGGCGTGGTTCGTATCATTAAGGATGCAATCAACAATCCAATAATGATAAACTTCACCAATTAACAATAATTACAAGTGAAATCCATGTGAAATACACCAAGATAACAAGATCTAATTCCGTGATTCTCCTCTTCCAACAATGACCAATTCACGTCACAAAATGATTCAAAAATTGATGATGATAACAAATGCTAAAACCATTCAATCTTATAACATGATAGTTGATTACAAATGCAATCAAAATCTGATCAAGAACATCCAATTCAACCTAGATATGACTCACTAGTGATGAAAAGGAAGCACAACAAAAAAGGAATTGATATTACTCACAATTTTCCTTTGTTGCACTCGCCACAATTTCAACTCTTGGAAATTGAAATTGATAAGAGAAAATGGAACTAGGGAAACCCTAAGCCCTCTCACGAAAATGTGATTTCAATTATGAAAATTTTGGCTTCCTCAAACCCTACTATAAGCAAGTATTTGTACTTGCTACCCCTAAGGTTAGAAAATGGAGAAAAATTGTAAGTATGCCAATTTTAAGGTGGCCGGTCCTAAATGGAAATTACAATAAAAAAATGAAAGTGTCGCAAAAGAAAATACAACATAAAATAGTCTATAGAACAATTACAAAGTACAAAAATATTATAAATCTTCATGAGCCAATGCTTCGGAATGTAAACAATCGCAGTGGGTTTTTTATTATAAATCTGAAGATGTCCCGTGGCCATCAACTAGTGTAGGACATATTGGCATCCCATGGAGAATTATTATTGTACCTGTAAGATTATTTATCAAATATTTATTAGATAAAAAGATATAAAGTAAAAATATAAGCGATTTGGACCATCAGCCAAATCTAGTTCTAAAGGTATAGACGGTGCCGAAAAATTTCTCATCACCTGAGGATTATTACAATCCTCAATTCAAGCTTAAGTGAGGGAGTTCAAACGATCTGCTATTTGCTTGCTAATTGTGTGATGTTTTGTTGATTGCTATTGATTGTCCAGAATGACTTATAAATTATCTGGTAAATTTAAATTCTTGGCCAAAATAACTGGATTACTTATCGCTTGTCTGTGATTCAACAGGTACAAAAAAAAGGAATGAAGAGTGTTTATCCTTTGCTAAAACTTTTTAAAACATATTGAAGCTTTTTGAAACATTTCAAGTCTTTTTAAAACTACTTTTTCATAAAGATTATATCAAAAGCCCAGCATGTGCTCTTAGAGGCTGCTGTTTAAAAAAACTTGGTGTTATCGATGGTAATTTTATCAAAACTAATTTTGTTGAGGCAAAGCAGTTGGGAAAGCTCTTGTTTATGGCCTATAAGGCATTGTTAACAAATTAATTGTAGGTTGATGCCTTGATGAGGGATCACTTGATTTGGCCATGGAGGTATTATTATTTGATTGAGGGTGAATGGCCTTGTGTGGAATTCACTAAGATTGGCCCTTGGGGCATTTTTGTTCTCGGTGATAGGTAAGCATCGAGTTTGTTTGGGGGACCGTGCCCTCAGATAGCCTTCCGAGTAAGGTGAGGTGCTCCATACGAGTAAGTATGGAGGTCAATTGATGTATAGATGACGCAAATCTATACCATTCATGGTTCTAGACTCCCATGAAAGTGTTGCTTACATTCATCATGCATGCATTCATTTCATATGTAGATAGATTTCATGATGTGCTAATTAATGCTTGATAACTTACTTGAATGGTAGTAGTGATGGATGAACTCACTAAGCCATAGTTTGCTCACCCCCAATAGTTTATCTTGCAAGGTATTCTAAAGTTGGGAAATGGGCTAAGATCAAAGTGATGAGTGTTCTAGACTCGAACTTGATGGATAGTTAAAGAAATAGAAGATAGTTGAAAGATTAGGATGAGTAAATAGGAATTTATAAAGCTATTTATTTTTGAAACTTTACCATTTTCCAACACTTTTTCAAACTAATGTTCTTAAGTGTTGAGATCACCTAGTTTTACTATTTGGTAGGAGATACTAATTCTCTACAACTCCGGAGAACTGTAATAATCGGTTTCCATAATTATTTTCATAATAACCAATTATATGTACTATAAATTATAGTAAGAAATGATTATTAAATTAGAGTCTTGCAACGTCTGACTTGCAAGGCAGTTTTCATATTACGGTTGCACACATGATATGACAACTTTCAGGAAATTCTACTAGGCTCCTATAAGGTCGTTACAAGACATGCATTATGTTAAACAAAAATCACATATCAAGAATTTAGTTAACATAAACAAGAAGACTAAATGCTAAGAAAATGATAAATGAGAGGAAATTTAAATGAGCCTTTAATCAAATGAAAGTAATATTGTTTTTATGAAACTTTAAATTGTTGTTAAATTTTATTTATGAAAACAAGCTAGATTTACATTTATCGTCATTTGAATTTATTTAAAAAAATTCTAATACCTAAGTTTTTACTCCAATTTTTCAAAAAAAAATTAAAAAAGAAAATTAAAGGCATCCTAATTTTTGAAAACACATTAAAATATTTTCTTTTATGAAAATCATTTTTTTCTAAGTGGCAATATGTTTCATTTCTTGGAAACCATACTCTAGACAATAAAAAATTATTTTGAAAACCATGATAGAAATAACAAAGATTTATTATTATTTTATTATTTTATATTTTCTATTTTGTTATTATCACACCCCAACCTTGTATTATATTAAAGTTGGTGATTATTCATATTCTAACCTAAATAAACTTCAACATGGTATATAAAACATCATTACTCTAGAAACTATCATAAAGATAACAATTTTACAAGCATTAAAGCTAACGTAAAATTGAAGTAAAACATATAGTTCTACATATATAATAAGTGGAGAAATAAGTCTATGTGACTAATATTACATTCATCCAAAAATAGTCCATTCAAAATTAAAAATATCTATTCCAGTAGTCTTCATCCTCACTTGCCCATCTAATATTATATTAAAGATTCTCACCACTGGCGGGATTCTATCGAGGTAAAACCAGAACAGTGCTAGCGAAAAGGGTAAACTGTAGGGGTCTAAGCTATAAAAGCTTAGTGAGATCCTAGCTCAAAACCACCTTTTAAGCAAGACAAGTAAGTTAATGTTTTAATGCTTGAATAATCATATGCCAATCATCATATGTAGTTAACCGAAAACTATATGAAGTCTAAGGATATTTCTAACTAATATACCCCTCCTTTGACCTTAGGTTAAGGATCTTCTAGAATTCCATCAAAGCTCGAGCTACCAATTTTGTTACACTTGTACACATACTTAGCTACATAAAATTAAAGCCACGCTTTACATATTAATACTTATGCTAGAAGAATGATCTTCTAAGCAAAGACTAGGGACAAACTAAAAGAAAATAATGTTTTCATTTATTAGTTACTTGCCAAGCCATCACTTGACGACCTAAGCACTTAACTACCATGTCATTTAGGGATATAACCATAGCTATAATCTGAATCTAAGGTTTGCCACTTGTTGGCTCAAGTAACCAAGAATAAGCAGAAAGCAAATAATTAACCAAGTTTGATTATTAATTTGGCTTAAATTAACTAACCTAGCAAGCAATATGCATATTATTACATACTCGAAAGGATAAAAAATTCTTAAATCGTAGTTTAAATTCCATTCGAGTAAATTGAGTCAATTTTATGCAATAAATGGGAAAACTTAAATAAGTTAGTTATTCTAAGAGATTAAATTTTATTCTAAGGTCAATTTAGATTACTTAAGGCCTATACTAGTTATAGGCCCAACAAGGTTATGAGGGCCCAATTAGCCTTTGGCCATATTTGGCCCATACATTGTTTAAGGTTTATTAATTTAGACTTATTCATGTTACTCATTAATTATTTGTTCACTTGTCCATATAGGTTCCACCTAACCCTTTGAGTATCATTAAGCCCTTATTACTTTCTTTATCCATTTTAACATAAAGTCTCATTTTATTCATTTTAAGGCCTTGAATTTCCAGATTACATTAAATTATGAAATGTCAACTTTAAAGGCCCAAAACTTATCTAATTTAGGTCCAATTCATTTCAAATAAAGCCCACTTATACCTATTCTTTTCTAAAGTTCAAAGCATCATTCATATTTTAATTTTAAACCCAATAAACCATCCCATCAGACTTAAATTCCAGAGCATGCTCAAAACATTCAAATCCATTCCTACTAGCTTAAATTCAACATAATTTCAATTCTATGCTTCATTTTTCATCCATTCCAACTCTTATTCATTAATTAAACATATTTCTAACCAATTAACTCAAATTAAACTTAATATTTCTCAAATTTCCAAAAGTAAAAACATCACTCAATTCAAGTAAAAAGAAAATCAAAATCTCAAGATCAATCACTTCACAATTTTAGCATAAATCACTCTTAAACTTTGTCAAACTTAATATTCATCGTATATACTCAATTTCAATCAAATTTATCACTCTAAAAACATGTGAATATGCTATAAAATCATACATTTTAAGCTAAATCAACTTGTTCATCTATTAACTCATTCATATCACCAATTCTAACTTCTAACTACCATTCTCATCAAATTAATCACCAAAATTGCACCTAAATCCGCATACTCCTACTTCAATCATCAAATCATCATCTTTTGGCATTAAAATTAGATTTCAAATGAAATTCAAGTCCCAATTTACTCCTCAATGTGGTGGTCACATATGCTTATATACATATTTCAAATCATCATGCATTAAACTTGATTTCGATTGCCAAATCCAACCCCTTGCAACATTTTTAGCATACTAAATCATATATTTACATTGAAATCATCAAAAGACATTCAATGAACACCCTAATAAGTGGCAATCATAGGGTCTCTAATTCGAATTTCATCAAGATTCCAAAAATCATCATATCATTATGTCTCACTACTTCTAACCATCCTAAAATCATACATCATCATTTTCAACCACATTTCTCACTTCAATTACTCTTGAAATATGCTGGAAATTTTAAGAACCAAATTTAATATATCCATTTTATATTTTGAAACATCGATTTTACTCATTTGAAGCATGTAATAACCATATACTTAGAAATCTCCATCCAAACTACTTCTAAGAACTTAAATCAATACTTTAATAGTCAAATAAATTCATTTAGCATCGTGTTCAGATTTAAACTCAAGAAAACATCTCTAAATCTAACCTATAAGTAGTGGCAACAAAATGTTTTTAATTATTGTGCAAATTTCTTACTTAAATCTCAAATCAATATTATCAAATTTCAATTAATTATCAATCTAACACATCTACCATCATCATAATCTATTAATTAAACAATATTTCACTAGATCAACCTTCCTAAGTGGTTGCTATAAATGGGTTTTGTCCAACTCATTAAGTTTTTCACTTAACAATCTTTTAGACATGTTTTAGCATTCTAAATCACCATTATACATCAAATGGAGCTCAGGTTATGTCCTTACCTTGAAGAATTGCAAGCCTCACTCTTCTTTAAGTGTATGATGCCCTTGTAGCAATCCAAAATGACCACCTCTCCAACTATTTGCAAGTTTCTATGATCAAGACCATCAGTTAGTGCCTAAACCTAGGATTGAGATACTTATTCCTAAAAGAAAACTCTCTCACCCATCAATAAGAGTGGTGCTAGCTTTGTAATGGTCCTATTAGTTCACTTTGTCTTGATTCAAGCCTACAAAACTTAAGAAAACCTATTAGTTTAGTGATTCAATCAAGGTAGGATAGTGTAAACTTATGGGTTTAAGGTTTAAGGATGTTTACATCCTTGAGAGTTAGAGAAGTAAGCGAAGAGGGCAAGGGTGGTGTATAAGGTTTTTAGGGCTTTTAATGGCTCCAAACTCTAGGATTTAAGGGAAAAGAAGAGGGGACCATTAAGGATTTTATGATAAAATACCTTACAATGCCAAGTATCCTTACTTTTGAGCATATGTGGCATTCTTTATTTTTTTTATTCTCACTCTAATTTAAGCTGACTTTATTCACTTTTATTATCCCCAAATTACTCCAATATTATCAAGAATTTAGCTACTTTTAAAGAACTTAAGCTTAAGGACATTTTGGTCATATTACTTAGTTGACTTCCGATTTAAAATTTTTCATTTCCAAAAATCTCCAAATAAATTGAAAATGATTTATTTTCATAATTGAAGTCATAAATCTATATTTAGGGTCTTTAAGCTAATTTGGGTCCAAATTCGATAAAACCGTCTTCAAAAGCAAAAAAGACAGTTTTGACGAATATCTCCACACATCAGGAGATCACTCTCAATGATTTAAAATGACTCCACATGACTTTAATTTAGTTGTTTAGTGATTTTAGTTGACTTTAATTAATGGGAATATACCCTGCGGTTCCAATAGTGGGAAACCTAACTTGGATACATGAGCTTAGAATCCACATATGGCCACATTTTATCTAATAATGTTTTTATTTACACTTTAGCAGGTACATTCATCGGTTTTACAGGATGGCCAAATAACATGCACTAAGGATTAACTTGTGGGACATTCTTGGAGTCATATCCAATGGCCCATAAATTGTTCAATTGAAGTGAAGAACCGGCCACTTGAAGACCGTTTGTATTTGTAATTGTTGCTTATGAGAACTAGCCATTTTATTTTGTACTTGTAATTTGTGTTTTGGGAACCGGCCACTTAAGTGGCATCTTTGTAATTTTTTGTGTGTTTTTACCCTAATAGGAGCATGTATAAATACTTGTTAACTAGGGTTTTTATGGAGCTTTTGACATTTTGAGAAAATCATACTCTTTGTGTTGTGAGGGTTCATCCTTTACATATAAAGACCTCTTATCAATTTCGTTGTGAAATTGTGATGAGAATCAACTAGAGTAGATTGTGAGTCATATCAATCTTACTCTTGTTGTTTTGTAAATTGTGTTTAGTGAGTAATATTTAAGTATAATTTGTTGGCAACTTGTTCTTATCACGTGAATTAGGGTTGTATATTTTTAGATTTGTTTATTTCAATTTGAGATTGAATTCTAGTTCATTTGCGTGTTATTCCATTGAAGATCACATACTTGTTTGTTCTTACATCCATTTAGTGTTCAAACTCGTGAATTGGACTTCCTATTTGAAGTAATTTGATACGCCATTTTGTTGAGGGAATTGGTTGTTCACATCTTGTGATTGATGTGTTTGCCATCTAATTTTTGGTTAGGCACATCATAATTTTTGGTATCAGATCACATCATTAATGACTCTAAATTGGATCTAGGGGTAAAATAGTCATTATGTAGAATTAGTCTCCAAAATTAATTTTCTCTTTTCTTTGACTCCAGTAATTCTTAAAGGATTTTATTCACCTAATTAGAGTTTTAGAACTTCATTTAGGATCATGAGCTATTTGACTTTAATTCGATAAAACCAAGTCTAAAGGCAAAAGGGTTATTTTAGAAAAATTTGATGTTAATTTTGTAATTCCTTTGTTAATTGACTTCAATTTCTTTTTAATTTCATTAATCTTATTTATTAATTTGGGGTTTTTTAGTTCTGTAATTGTTGATGGTGACTAAGGAGTCTAACTTAAGGTTTTTAGGTATAAGGAGTTGATTGGCAGTTGTAATTTTGTTTCATAAAGCACCTAAGGTGGTCATTCTAAAGGAAGTTGACTAGGTGGTATAGTGATTTTTTATCCACCTTTGGGACTTGCTCAAGTAAAAAGCTAATTCTTTTATGGATATATAGACCCCTTAAAAACTATTTGTATTACCAATTTGCTTTGAGGTTGTGAGTGGTTCGAACTATCCTAAAGAGAAGATGGTGATGGCATAGTTATAGGTTTAGAGAGACAAAGTCTTTGGTTGATCCAACTGGAAGCCTACGTGATGCATGTAACCGTAGGTATGTTAAACTTAGAACCCCAATGATGCTAGTTGGTTTCAATTATCCTAAGGATCGTCTTGAATAAGCGATGCGTAACTAGACCCCAATCAAACCCGTTGATTGTAACCTAAGTTATCAAAAGTTATTCCTAGTAATTCAGTTAAGAATCCTATAGAAAAGTTCTTTTGCAAAAGAACAAAAAGTGGCATTTCATATCTCACGAAAAAGATGTGTTTTCATATATCAAAGTTGTCTCTTAGCCAGCCCCTAGCACGGTATATATAGCACACAAATACAATATGGAACAAACCTAACACAATATGAAAATCCTAAGTTACCTATTCTATACTTATTCTTGTGTCACCAAGTAGGCAACTGAATAACATGGAAAAGAAACCAACAAATAATAACAAAATCGAATGTATCTTCTAATGTATTGTCCACATAAATATATAATATTCCTAAAATATTTCATCCTTCCATGGTCACGTGAATTGAGTTGACACATGTATGTTTTCCTTTCTATGTAGCTTGATTCCCGGGCCTATAAGTCCATGACTAGTCCTTTTAGAGCTTTGTTCATCCTTTTAGCAGGCCTCCAATACCATGTAATGGATCATGAGATTTTGGTTCCTTCCTTTGTGATGCAAGTTGATCCTCATCATTCCCTCCTTCCTAGAAAAGATTCATCATCAAATCACTTGCATTATAAAAAGTAAGATCGGAAACATTACAATTGTGCTTATATTACCATAGTGACTCAACAAATCAATCTTGTAGGTGTTGTAATTGATGCGCTCCAAGACTTGGAAAAGTCCGTCTCCTCTAGGATGTAATTTAGGCTTTCGCTGTGGTGCAAATCTTTCTTTTCTCAAATGTACCCAAACCTTTTCTCCTAGATGAAACACAGTCCTAACACGTCCCTTTGGTATTAGCCACTTTCGAATTGCATCAATTTCCTCTCATCTATGGCTAGCTTATCTGTTCTTTTTCTTACAATTTTCTCTCATCTCAATGTTTCAGACTCTCTTCCCTCATAGCTCACTAGTGGTTGTCTCTCACTCTTTTTTTTTCTCTCCTTGCTCTCTTACACTCTCGTGTTTCGCTCTAACTTCTTTGGCAATTTTCACTTGGTCCTCACAAGCTTCCCATGGTTTCTGTGAGTACGAACCACCTTCCTTTTGTTTAAAACAAAAGAATATTGATTCTTGTACCCATTGTATATAACCTTCTTATCAAACTGCCAAGGTCGCCCTAATAAGATGTGGTTAGCCTGCACAGGTACCACATCACACATAACCTCATCTTTGTAGCTCCCTATAGAGTAGGTTATAAGTACCTGCTTGGTCACCTTAACCTCCTCACAATCACTTAACCAGTGCAATCATATGGTGTAGGATGCTTCACTGCTTTCAATTGCATCTTTTCTACTAGTAAAGTGCTATCAACATTAGTGCAGCTGCTACTATCGATTATCAAGCTATAGACTTTACCTTGCACATAACACCGTGTATGAAAAATATGTTCACGCTAGATCCCCTCACCATCCTCCTGGGGTTATACACTAAGCACTCTCCTCATAACATACAACTCGCCACTCATGAATCCCTCTAAGTTAACATCCTCATACTCCTATGATGGTGACTCCTCCTCCTCTTTAGAGCTCACAATCTCTACATCCCGTCTATCACTAATAATCATAGCCCTCTAATTTGGACATTGGGATGCAATGTGCCTAAATCCCCAATACCTAAAACACTTTATATCTCTCGTCCTTGAAGGGGGTTTAGTGTCAGTCTTTCCCTTAGGTGTCGTAATTGGATTCTTAGCCCTCACGTCCTCCTTAGGCTTTGAATTGGTGGAGTTTCTCTTCTACGTAGACTTCTATGGAGTTTTGGAAGTCGAGCTAGTTCTCTGCTCACTCCTGTATTTTAGCTGCCGCTCTACTTTAATAGCTCTATGCAGTAATTCTTCCATATCTAAGTAATGGTGAAGATCTACTACATCAACTATCTCCCGATTCAATCTATTGATGAATCTAGCCATAGTGGCCTCATCATCTTCCTTAATTCTCGCCTTAATCATGGCCATCTCCAACTCTTTGTAATCATCCTCTACACTATTATTCCCCTGAGTCAACCCTTGGACTTTCCTAAGTAAGTCCCTATGATAGTGACTAGGAATAAAATGCTTCTGCATGATCGTTTTCATCTCTCCCAAGTGCTAACAGGTCACTCTCCATACCTACGCTTATTAAGCACCAACCGATCCCACCATACACTGGCGTAATCTGAAAACTCTACTACAGCTAATTTTATCTTTTTCTCCTCAATGTAGTTGTGACATTCAAAGACACGATCCATCTTCCTCTCCCATTTTAAATACAATTCCGAATCATTCTTTCCCTAAAAAGTTGGGATTTTCAACTTAATACTCCATAAATTACTATCACGCCTCTGGATACTTCCCCTATCCCTCACATGTTGGTAATCTCCGAAATCAAATTCCTCTTCTTTATCTATCCTAACTCCTCCACTATTATGTCTACCTACTTCTCGCCTGATAGTGGTACTGCTAGACGGTTCCCTACTCCTTTCCATCCTATCTATCCTGTCATGGATCAGCTCTAGTTCACCCATTAGGATCCTCTTTATCACCCCCATCAATTCCTCAAACATCACCCGATTTTCTCCTCTATTAGTGTTCTGTCCCGACATAATTCTAATAATTTGTAGCAAGTTATGATCATAATTACAAAACATATATAAGTATGTTCCTCACACTCACTTGTGTATTGCTCACAATTGATATGCTCACAATTCCACTCATGTGTATCTCTCACAAAATATGATCTCACCACCTACTTTTTGTAATTCTTTTGCTAGGAACTCAATTTGGAACTCCTAAACTCAAATTACTAAGTCAACATTAATGATTACTATCGGCCTAAGTCACGTGAATGAAGAAAGACTAACTACACAATCTAATTGATATGGAAAAGATTCACCACTAAATAGATATGCAATCAAACACAAAAGTATATAATTTACACCAAAACACAATGAATGATTATGGAATGTAATTTTCGGATGCACAATTTAGAAATCACAAAGAATCTATCACGGTTAGAATTGGAAACAATTGATATGGAAAGTGAATTGACTTAACCAATTATGTGATTGACAATTCAAGAAGCTATCTTGTGATTTCGGCAATTGTAATTCTTTCAAGGTCGAATTCCTTTTTTTTTTTTTTGATTTTGGTTCTTGATTCTTTCTTTTGCAACCGAATTGATTTTTTTTTTTTGTAGATAAGCTATGAATTGAACACAATTGATTGTTCAAGAAAACCTAAATAATGTTGTCCCTAATAGATTGTAATGACCGAACAAGTATGAACTTTTTTTTTATATATATATATATATATATGACTTCTGTCTATAAATATGGAAAAAACAACAGATGAATATGGAAATGAATAGAATTTTTTTTATACGAATTTTTTTTTAGATATGAACATGGGAAAGAACAACAGACGAATATAGAAAAGAACAACAGATGACCATGGAAAAAAAGAACAACAGACGACTATGGAAAAGAATAACAGAAAAATTAAAGAAAAGGATAGAATTTACTTGATTCAAGAAGCCGAAGCTCTGATAACTAATGATGTGTGTAACCTTAGGTGTGTTAAATCTAGAACGCCAATGATGCTAGTTGGTTTCAATTACCCCGAGGATCGTCTTGAATAAGCGATGCATAACTAGACCCTAATCAAACCTATTGATTGTAACCTAAGTTATCAAACGTTATTCCTAGTAATTCGGTTAAGAATCCTATGGAAAAATTCTTTTCGCAAAAGAACAAAAAGAGGTATTTTGTATCTCATGAAAAAGATGTGTTTTCATATATCAAAGTTGTCTCTTAACTGGCCCCTAGCACGGTATATATAGCACATGAATACAATATGGAAAAAACCTAACACAATATGGTAATCCTAAGTTACCTATTCTATCCTTATTCTTGTGTCACTAAGTATGCAACTAAATAACATGGAAAACAACAAAACCGAATGTATCTTCTAATGTATTGTCCATGTAAATATATAATATTCCAAAAATATTTCATCCTTCCATGGCCACGTGAATCAAGTTGACACATGTATGTTTTCCTTTTGTGTATCTTGATTCCCGGGCCTACAAGTCCATGACTAGTCCTTGTAGAGCTTCGTTTATCCTTTTAGCTCTAGCTCGAATCATCAAGCCTCTAATACCATGTAATGGATCATGAGATTTTGGTTCCTTCCTTTGTGATGCTAGCTGATCCTCATCACTACCGATAATTTCTATTATGTGTTGTGAATTCGTAGTGCCTTAGTCTATTTAGAGGCATCATTGCATGATGATAATAAGCTCCCAAAGGATTTGAATTTGATTTCAGTATATATGAATAAACACCTTAATTTTATCTCTTTGATTTAATCTATTTTAAACGAAATTAATATAAATCTTTAAGTTAAATATGTTTTTTTAGTTATCAATTGATAAATCCGTATCAAATTTTGATAAAAGAACTCCAATTTGCTCTAAGATCCTCACACATATCTCCTTTGTTCATTCCTATGTTTTGTTTGTGTTGTTTGAACAAAGGTTGAAGATGGCCATTTTTGTTCATTCCTTCATTCATTCATGTTTTCTATTTTCATCATTTTTATGCATTTTCATTATCATTATTTTCCCTGTTTTTTTTCATTTTCATTATTTTTAAACCTTGGCTAACTTAAATTAACCAATTAAGATAAGCTAAAAATGGGAAGTCTACATGTATGAATAACAATAATAATTCCCTTTACTCTTTTTTTTTTTCATTTAGTCCACTTTGTACTTCTTCTATAATGCCCTTCTCTTTCTATACTCTTTATATAGCTAATACTGTTGGCTTGTATTTAATTGATCTAATTTAAGCATTTGTGTCCCTTAATTTTATTATGTCTCTACTTATGTAAGTTGCGATAATTGTTGGGAAATATATATGATTTAACTCCACTTTTATCCACTCTCCCCCACATACATGCTACTATTTAAAGGCATGGATTTGGTAGACCAATCTTAATAAGCATTGACTACACTTCTGTTGAAACTATTATCACTTGATGGACCTAAGCTTGTTTCAAACCAACATGTAGACATAGATTACATTGTGTACTAGACTTTAATAATTTCTTTATTCCATACTTGTTTTTGACTTTTGATATCGACGCTACCCTTTTTTTTAGCTTCCTTCTTTTTGTCATACATCTTGCACCTATAGTGCATTATGTATATATTTTCCACTTTCATGCATTTTCCATAATTTCCAGCGCACTTATTCTCTTCGGCTTATGTCTCGTGTATGCATTCAAAGTACATAATATGCATGTTGTGCTCGCTATCCATATTCTATCTTTTTATTTCATTCTCTTTTTTTTCTTCATTTTATAGGACCTATTTCGACACTAGCACTATTCCCATCAACCTCAACTTAGGAGTAAAGTTAATATTATGAATCAACGGGGAAGGATTGAAGGCATAACTAGTCTTAGAGCATAGAAACAATCAAGTAAAGGGACTTGCTGTTGCACTTAAATGGACATCCACTATTGATCAAGAGTCCTCGAGATGATTGGTTGGATGAAACCATCTCTAAGGACACATTCTAAGATAAGACTAGATGTTGAGAACTCTATATGACCCCTAAAACTGATGATAAGCTTTGCTTTATTAGTTAAAGACTTTATACTAACTTAAGAGACACTATCAATTTAGACTTGGTATTGTGCTTTAGAAATAAAAGAAGAGAATTGCCTCTTTATGTCACCAAGTTTGCCTTTCTCAAGTAACCACCCTCTGAGTGGAGATCTTGGGTTAAACATATCATCTTGAAGCTAGAACACATGGTTCTTTTGAAGAAGGCTGGGGCCATTCTTACTATTACCACTTTCATTCAACTATGGTTCTATATAAGAGTGGGATTGAACTGTGGTGGGCAATCATCTGTCGGTGGAGTACTTAAACTCACACATTCATTACTTCATGGAGGAGATAATTTCAATGCTTAAGGATGTGGTCATTCTCCTAAAGTTGCATAGCTTTGGTTAGACCTTCGTTACTATAACTAAAGTATCTCATAAGGAGCATAATTTTCAAGTATCCTTAATAGATACCTTAAAGGCTACCTTTACTAATAAAAAGAAGTCATGCTTCTCTTCTTAGCTTATATACTTCTTCAAAGAGATAAGACCAGATAGGTTTTAAATCTCTAGCCTAAGCTACAAATAGGAGTAAGTATCTTCACTTAGACCTATGTATATTTTTGTAGTTGTATACTTAGATGTTCTTATATTGTTTTTACAAGTATGAACTCACAACTTTCATTGTGTATTGGTTATCTTTATTTGTGTTCCTTAATAGACTAGAGGAAGATGTGAGCCCTTGGTTCTTCCACATAGCCATACGTATTACCCAAGGTGGGCACTTTGCACTAATCCCCTTATACCTAGGTTCCTTGTGCCAGTGCTTGGATCTATATCATAAGGCTTCTATGTGTTCAAACGGTTGTTATGTGAATGTATCACATGTGGACTTGGTATTCCTCCAGCTTTTCTTTTGTGTTCAGTTTTAGAGGAACTTTACTCCTCCCCTTTCTATAGTCAAATCTAACCCTACTCTCCCTAGAGCATGGGCTTAGGTTGAAGAAACTATTGAATGGTCACTCTTATAGCTTATTGACATAGTGGGAAAATTTACATTCCACTCATATGTGAAGTAGATCATCAGGTATGAAGACAATAGTAACGTATATCCTCTAAGCTCAAAAGACTAGATGACCTTAGTGGTAAAACATAAGAGTTTCCATGACTCAAACGTAGAATTTATTTGATGGTGCACTTCAGGACGTTTTCCTTCCTACCTTAACAGTAAAGACTTCTCTAGGTGTTATTTAGGAAAAAGAGTCATGGTTTACTCTCCTCATATGGTTGCACACCAACTTAGCTTTAACTAGGGAGTACCTCACGTCATCACCATTACTGAAAGTTTATAGTCATGCTGCCAATCACTCTAACCAAGTGATTTCAAGAATGTTTTCGCGTAATAACTATTCTTTGCTTCTATGGATTGTTCTAGGGTTGCCTCCTTTAGCTGTTTAATGCACTTGTCAAATTGTCTAGAAAAATCTGGGCATATGCCTTTGCATTAGTAGGTGACAAGCTTTCATGCACCTATTGTGTATTGCTGTGAAGTTTACCTTAAACTACTACCCAAGCCTAAATCTAATTCTACTACCAATGTCTAAAGAGCTACTAAATAAGTGGATCAACAATCAAAGCTTCCTAATGATGTAAAGATAGGGAGACCATTCAAGAATAAATGCTCATCACCTTCATTAGCGAATCATAGATGGGCTAAGCATGCACTTATTTAGGAGGTAACAACCTTGCCAATATATACATATATTCCTTAGACTATTTCTTTTCTTCTTTGTCTAACTGCAACCACCCACCCCTACCCTCTTCTTTTTTCATTTTTTTTTGTGGGTGTGTATAGGTTAAGACAGGAACTAAGGTTTGCTTCAGTGCTTCCAATAACTCAACGACAACTTTAGATTATGATGATGATGATGAAGACTTAGTGAATTATGAAACAATTTTGAAAAATTTATTGAATCTATTGAAGCTAGAGTAGCAACTCTAGAGACTTACCGCATTGGGGAAGACTTAATCCTTTTAAGGGCTTATTGTGTCTTCTTAGCTATTAGAATCATTAGAGACCCTTAATGCAATGGATAAACATTTCTGGGCTAAGTCCCCTCTATTAGGGATAGAGGCCATGCTATTGCTTGAAAGCCTTAGAAATCTTTGTTAAAGGTAGAGCTAAAGCATTTGATTAAGTGTGTTAAAGGGGCTCAACTTCTAGGATTTAAGATTAATAGCTTAGAGCCTATTGTTGCTAAAGCTAAGAAGTTATTGAGCTATTATGTTGTTTAGAGACAACATGATGAACTAATGGCAAAGATGTGGGAATTGCATGAAGTAGTTGAAACAGTAGATCTTGAAATGAAGACACTATTAGATATACAAACCTTGAGTCCAAAGTATGTCTAGATTGTCTTCCTTAGTTTAACATGCTTGTACTTTCATTTTTGTGTCAAAGCATTGTGGAACAAATGTAAATTAATGAAGTTATTTTCCTTGACATTTATTTATTTATCTTTCTAAACATTCTTGATTGTTTATCATCTACACTTAGGAAATGATGCTTTTACTTAGTAATAATGAGATCAAGAGGTAGTCATGATCACATAGAACTTATTAGGCTCATCATATAGTACATTGAAGGGAAGCTCTCACTTGCAAGCAACAATATCTTAAATGCTTAAAATGATTAT
This sequence comes from Laguncularia racemosa, assembly GCA_037954665.1. Taxonomy (NCBI): domain Eukaryota; kingdom Viridiplantae; phylum Streptophyta; class Magnoliopsida; order Myrtales; family Combretaceae; genus Laguncularia; species Laguncularia racemosa. Next base: position 710,125 of record JBBMOL010000225.1, read on the forward strand.
TCATGCTTAGGCAGCAATAGCAACATTTCCTTCAGGACTCAAAATGTTAACATTAATGGCTAAGAGTGTAATTCCCAATTAATAACCACTTTTTCTATTAAATATTTCTTTCTATATTACTAATCTATATTTTGCATACATGGAGACTATTCCCTTGTTTGGGTGTAACATCTTGACATCATGCACCTAGGAAACCATGCTCTTAGCAATCTACATTCTACAAGTTAAGTTTATCATTCTACATCTGGAAGACCATGCTTTTAGCTATTGACAACAATATAAGGGATTATTAATTAATTATGCTTGTGTGTTGAGACAATAAGATAAGAAAAAGAAAAGAGAGAGAGAGAGAGAGTATCAAAAAAGGCTTTCATGATGTAAGCTATATATATTGTTTATAGCTCAAAACTTATAACTACTATAAAAGGGGATGTAAGGAGGCTAACATACCTAAGTAAAACCCTCCATTTCCCATGCCACTTTGAGTCCCCCTATTCTCTGATTTTTACTCAACCAACTCTCACCAAACACACCTAATATTCCTCTAAGAAGTTAGAAAATTCATCCATAATTAGTTCTATTTACATCTCCAAAACTGACAAGAGTTTCATAACCACCAATGCCATGCATTAAGGTAAGAACTTCCAAGAAGATTGAGTTATCTTTGATTCTCTTAAGGAAGCTACCAATCTTACCTATTTTTTTATATTATAAAGCCTTTATTTTAGATATTCAAAGGGTGTTTATCAGATTAAGGTAATCCTCGATTAACCCAAGTTGCTTTCATAGCATACTCTTCATCTACATACACTAATATCACCTATTTATGAAAGTTGTAGGTTCCAATCGTAATTCCACTTCAAGCAAACTTTATCCTCATAAGACTACTCTATTTCTCCTTCATTTAGAGTATTTTTTAGTATTTAGATATATTTCAAATCCTTAATAAATACAAAAGTTTAAAGAAGAATTGTAAAGACTTAATTTCGAATCTTGAAGACTTATGATTATCTATAACTATTTTTGACCTATTGACATCCTTGAACATATTTTTGGACATTCATGGACATATTCTTGACATATTTTAGACATATTATGGACATATTCTTGGAAATTTATGAACATATTCTTAAACATTTTTACATGGACATAGACCTTGGACAGATATTTGCCCTATCATGGCATCATTTGAGAACAGGACTTGCCGTGATGAGGACCTAAGTGAGGACCTTAGACAATGGATCAATTTCTAAACGAAGGTGATGTGCTCCAATGATAATTCAATACAAATTAAAGAAGGAAGAACAATTGATTCCAATTTCTAACTAATTGCGTGAACCTAGCTAGAAAAGAACCCTAATTTGCATGAAATGAAAAGAGAAATAAAATAAATCTAATTACGTACAAGATAATACGCACTAGTGATAATTTGAAATGATTTAAGAATGATTGACATTACTCACAAAAATTCTTAAGCAAACTCGCCATAATTCTCTAGGGTAGAATTGATGAGAGTGGCATAAAAAGAAGCTCTCTCATGGCAATGTAAGTGTTTTTCTTATCTGAAAAAGTGTTTGTCCAAAAACCCTCAATAATAAGTATTTATACCTATTCTAAATAAGGAAAATTCAACAATACAAAATGATGCTTAAACCGGTCCTCTTAGAGAATTTGCCAACTGGTTCTCCACATAAAATGCAAGTAATTTATGGCTGGTTCCTTTTGCTTTTTTTGTAGGTTCAAGAAGAGCTCACACACTAAGCATTAGTGTATTGGCTCACCATCCTATAATACTGACAAAATGTACCTGATAAAATTGTAAAACAATTACATAAAATAAATAAAGATATTATGTGAATGTCTTGGTTTCATTTGTTTAAGAAGGCTTTACAATGCTACATTAAGAGGTTTGATCCCCATCATCTCCTCAAGCTTATGGAAGATTTGCCCTCAAATCCAATGGGTCTTTTCTTGGGTTGAAAACCTTAGTTTGCATATGCTTGTCGCCCTGAAGTCTTAATTGCCTAGTAGTTTTGTTGATCTGTTCTTAGAACTCATGTATCTCAATTGGTGACATAGGAGTCAAGATAACCTGTTCACCATCCTTCTGAAACACATAAGTGTTTCTAAACCCATCATGCAACACTCTCCTATCAAACAACCAAGGTCTACTTAGTAGTATATGAAATGCACACATAGGAAGAACATCATAAACAATTTCATCATGGTATTTTTCCCTTATGCTGATTAGAACCTTAGCCCTTCGTGTGACATATAGACTATCTTGTACACTCAACCAATGCAATTTATAGGGATGAGAATGTGGACTAGTGACTAGTTGCAATCTATTTACTATTGCAACGGCTATTACATTTGTGTAACTACCACAATTAATAAAAAGAGCACATAGATTACCTTGAAACTGATAGGGGGTATGGAATAAGTTTTCCCTTTATATGTTCCCAACATTTACAGACGTAGTCAGTACCCTGTGCAATACGTTATTAGACAGATATTTATCATTTTCCTTGTCTTCACGTGCTTCAGCATCAGGATCATCATAATACTCCTATAGTACTATTAACAAATCATTAGGCTCAAGTATCTCTTCCTTTCCCTCTGTATTTTCCACCTCCTTAATAGTCATCGCCCTTTTTTTGGGACACTAAGTAGCCATGTGTCTAAAGCTCATGCATTTGAACCATTTGATTTGACGCATCTTTCCACTTGTTAACCCTAGCATTGTTTGTCAGATATCAGCCCCAACAACCTCTTTTCCCTTTCTAGAAATTTCCCTCTCCTTATCAGTAATAGTTGTATTTGTGTCCATAGTCTTATCAATTCTCCCTATTTCCTTTTGTTGAACTTGCTGACTATCTGACCCATGAGGTTTTGTAGAAGTTCCATACCTATTGTTCGCTGCTTAAAATGGGTTGGATCGCCTTTGTCTTTCCACTTTCAAGCTGGCCGGATGGCTTCATCAAGGGTGTCGTAACTCTGGAGCTTCACATTACAGGTAATTTCATACTTTAATCCTATCACAAATCACGCTAAAGTTTGTTTGGGAGGTTTGACTAACCCACATCTAATCATCAATGTCTCAAACTCTTATAAATACTTGTTAATAGTTTTACCTCCCTACTTCAATGTCTAGAGATGCATGAACAACTCCTTCCTATAGTGCTCTAGTATAAACCTCCTCCTCATAACCTGTTTCATTTTTTGCTAGGTATGTATCTCGACCTCACCATGTCTTCGCCTACTAGCTACAAGATTCTTCTACCATAAGGTGGCATAACCAATAAAATCTACTGCTACAAGACAGACCCGAGTATGATCGTTAATCTCATAACATTCAAATAGGCCCTCTACATTATCTTCCCAATCTAAGTAGTCTTTTACAGAACCCCTTACAACAAATGAAGGCATCTGCAATTTTACATATTCTAAGCCCCAAGGCGATATGAACTCACAGTTTGGGTAAGGCTCATTTTCAAAATTACCTTCGCTTTCCTTCCTAAAAGCATGATAATCTCCTTCCATCTTCCTACCCCTATTACCTCCAATAGCTTCTTCCCTATGAGCATTCTGATGGGCTACCCGAGGTAGGTATGCTTGTGGATTTGCCACTAGTGGTTGTGGCATCGTCATTTGATCTACCCATGTTGCTAATGTGGCAACAATAGTGGTGAGATCTTGTAGTTGTTCCTCTAGTGTTCTTCTACCTACAGCACGACGACCCTAATTGATGAGATCCATGATGGGAGCCAAGCTAGAAGATGGAATGTGGATCCTCTTGAAGTGCCACCTGGACCGATTACGAGAAATCGAGTGAAACGATTCAAGGAAGCACTTAACGGGCTGATAAAGGATGTCCATGAAGCCGGAAAGGATTGGAGCAATCATGAAGTTGGAAAGGATTGGAACAACCATGGGAAGGCCCTTGCTCTTGTACAAGTCATAAAGGATACGGGTTGATGAGGGCTTGTCTTTTCAAGGAACGGCCGTATTGGAGTCTGAAGGTTACACAGAATCATACACGGCCATATACACGGCTAAAAGGCACGGCCATGTATGGAGTCAAGAAAATCCACAGAAAGATACACGTCTAGAAGTACACGGCCGTGTATATTTTCAACACCAGCTCAGCTACTCCAAGGCCGCCGGCCTTCATGTCTACACCGCCGGCCTACATGTTTATTTTGTTGATTTTTACGCAACTTATCTAAGTTATGTCGTTTTGGGCTTTATTGTTACGAATTGTAAACCCTAATATAAAGCTCCTAGGGTTAGAATATAGAACATACAACATTGAAGTTTGAAAAACACTTTTGAGAGAATTCCACTCTTGGTTCTTTAAAGAACTAATCTAGAACTTATCGGATTTTTATTATGTGGCGTTCATCCCGACTTATCAATCGATCTTTCATCCCGATTGTGGCGTCTTTATATTATACCAAGGTTCTTGTCTCGCTTATAGACAATGGGTTGCGGTTTCCACTTGAGTGTGTTTGGTATCTTGGGTAGCGAATTCCAAACGTATTGGTATTGGGTTCGTCACACGTTGGCGTGGTTCGTATCAGTTAGGAATCTGAGCAAACCGATTTCATATCAGTTTGGTATCAAGCCAAGGTTTGTTAAAACATCAGTTCGGTTTGAGGAAGATAACATCAAAACCCTAACTCCAATCGTTCATATCAATTGTTCGTATTCAATTTCATAGTGTTAATTGTCTATTGAAGTGTAGTGCCTTCTATTCAATTTTTGTTAAAAAAAAAGGAAGAATCATGACAAAAAAAAAGGGGAACGTGATCAAGAGTAGCAAACAAAGGCAAAAAAAAAATCTGAAAGAAAAAGAGGAAAAAATTCGAGCCCTAGAGTTGTTTTGAATTCTACGGAAGGGAATTGGTATAGTTTGGGTTAGTACCAAGAGAATTGAGAAGAGGAATTGGTGAGTTGATATCATCATTGCTTGTGAGAATACACTAGTGACTGTGTGATATCATCCTTTGAGTGAAACACGTAAGGGAGTGTATCGTGAGGCTTAATTATATATATTTGTGTTAGTACTAATCTTTTCTACAGGAACTATGTCGAGGCAACATTCTTCTGAAGGTGAGAGGGGAAGGTTTGATGCTAGGTTAGTGATTGAGGCATTGAGGGGTGAGATGAAGAGAATGTTTCAGGAGGGAATGGAACAAATTCATGAGACGGTGGAACAAAGACTAGAGCAATCTAAAAACGTCTTCCAAGGGCGTAAGAGGTAGAGTTGTTCTAGGAGAGTACAAAGCGGTGGAGATGAAATGCCTGATGATGAATTTGATGAACCTTCTATCGAGAGTTATAGAGGTTATAGTGGTAGGAATAGAGGAACTAGGGATTGGGAAGATAGAGGAGATAGGAATAGAGAGGATAATCAACTGAGTAGTATAAAGATGAAGATTCCTCCTTTCCAAAGGAAGAATGATCTCGAGGCATACTTAGAGTGGGAGAAGAAGGTAGAGATGGTGTTTGATTGTCACAACTATAGTGGGAGAAAGAAAGTGAAACTTGCTGCCATTGAATTTTTGGATTATGCCATAATGTGGTGGGATCAACTAATGTTGAATCGAAGAAGGAATGGTGAACCACCTATTAAGTCATGGGAAGAGATGAAAAGGGTGATGAAGAAGCGGTTTGTGCCTGCGTATTACTATCATGAATTGCACAACAAATTGCAAACACTTAGGCAAGGAAACCGAAGTGTGGATAAGTATTTCAAGGAGATGGAAGTTACGATGATCAGGGCGAATGTAGAGGAGGATAGAGAGGCTACCATGGCTAGATTTCTTGCTGGATTGAATAGAGAAATTCAAAATGTTGTTGAATTGTAGCATTATGTAGAATTGGAGGATATGGTTCATATGGCTATAAAGGTTGAGAACCAACACAGGCGAAAAGGTAGTAGTAATGCACGGTTTCAACAAGGTACTGGTTCATCTACCTGGAAGACTAACCAATGGAAGAAGGAAGAAAAGCCTTTACCCACCAAACCAAAAGGAGAGCTGAGACAAGCGGGTTCTACTCCTGGCAACCAAGATAACCCTGATTCTTCTACTTCTAGAAATCGTGACATTAGATGCTTTAAATGCTAAGGTAGAGGCCATATTGCTAGTCAATGTCTAAATAGGTGTGTTATGATTTTGCGTGATGATGGTGAGTATGAGATTGAGGGGGATAGTGAGGAAGATGATATGCCTCCATTAGAGGACGCTAGTGATGATGAGGTGCCTGCAATAGGGAGGTTAGTGGCAGTAGTGAAGCGAGCTTTGAATGTGCAGGTGAAGGAAGAAGAGGAGGTGCAAAGAGAGAATATATTTCATACTAGATGTTATATAGGAGATCATATTTGCAGTTTGATCATTGATGGAGGAAGTTGCACCAATGTGGTGAGTAATTTTATTGTCAAGAGGTTGGGACTCAAGACTATTAAACACCCTAGTCCATATAAATTGCAGTGGTTGAATGATAGTGGTGAGACTAAGGTGAGTAAGCAAGCCTTGATTGGTTTTAGCATTGGTAGGTATAAGGATGAGGTGTTATGTGATGTAGTGCCAATGCAAGCGTGTCATGTGTTGTTGGGAAGGCCATGGCAATTTGATAGGAAGGTTGTTCATGATGGCTTTTCTAACAAGTATACGCTTGTTCACCAGGGGAAAAGCTTTAATCTTAAACCATTAACACCTAAACAGGTGTATGAGGATCAGTTGCAGCTACAACAGTCTTTTGCAAAACATAAGGTGAGTGAAAAGCAGAGGGAGAGTGAGAGAGCAAAAGACAATGAGAAAGAAAAGGAATACAAAAATCAATATCAAAAGAAAAAAGAGAGGAAGGCAGGAAAGAGTGTGAGAGACCAAGTTGAAGGGGGATCAACTTTGGTGGTGAGTGAAAAGGACAGTGCAACCTTGCAAAAGGAGAGTTGTGTGGCAAGAGCGAGTGTAGTGAGGAGAGCGTTAGTGATGAAGCAACCTATGTAGTTGCTGGTTTTTAAGGAAACTTGTTTGAATACTAACGAACTATCTAACTCTTTGCCTAGTGTGGTTGTGTCTATTGTGCAGGACTTTGAAGATGTCTTCCCTGAGGAGATTCCAAAGGGATTACTACCTATTCGTGGTATTGAGCACTAAATTGACCTTGTACCCGAAGCATCGATTCTAAACAAGCCAGCTTATAGGAGCAATCCGGAGGAGACAAAGGAACTCTAAAGGCAGGTCGATCAATTAATGGAGAAGGGGTACGTGAGGGAAAGCATGAGTCCATACGCAGTGCTTGTGATTTTGGTGCCTAAGAAGGATGGGTCATGGAGAATGTGTGTTGACTGCCGTGCCATCAACAACATCACGGTAAAGTATCGTCAACCCATTCCTCGCTTAGATGACATATTAGATGAGTTATATGGGTCTAGTGTCATTTCTCATGAGCCTTGGGTAGATATTTCCATGGATTTTGTGTTAGGATTACCCAGGTCTAGACATGGTTGGGATTCTATTTTTGTAGTTGTGGATAGATTCTCTAAGATGGCACATTTCATTCTTTGTCACAAAACGGATGATGCTTACAATATTGCCAATTTGTTCTTTAGGGAAGTTGTAAGATTACATGGTATGCCTAGAACAATCGTATCGGATACAGATGCTAAGTTCTTGAGCTACTTCTGGAAGACCTTGTGGGCTAAGTTAGGAACTAAGTTATTGTTCTCTACTACTTGTCATCCACAGACCGATGGTCAAACTGAGGTAGTAAATCGAACTTTATCTACTTTGTTGAGGGCTGTAATTAAAAAGAATATTAAAAGTTGGGAGGATTGTTTGCCGCATGTTGAATTTGCCTATAATTGTACAGTGCATTCTGCTACTAAATTTACTCCTTTTGAAATTATGTATGGTTTTAATCCACTAACTCCTTTGGATTTATCACCTTTGCCTATTTCTGAGTATGTTAATCAAGATGGCAAGAAGAAAGCCGAATTTGTTAAACAGATACATGAGAAGGCAAGGCTAAACCTTGAGCGAAGAACAAAGCAGTATGTGAAACAAGCCAACAAGGGTCGTCGACAAGCTGTTTTTGAACCTGGAGATTGGGTTTAGGGTTCACATGCACAAAGAGCGGTTTCCTGTGCAACGTCGATCTAAACTACTTCCTAGAGGCGATGGACCATTTCAAATTCTTGAGTGCATCAATGATAATGCATACAAGATAGATTTTCTGGTGAGTATCAAGTAAGTGCTACGTTTAATGTTACTGATCTGAGTCCTTTTGATGCAGGCGATGATTTGAGGACAAATCCTTTTCAAGAGGAGGGGAATGACGAGATCCATGATGGGAGCCAAGCCAGAAGATGAAATGTGGATCCTCTTAAAGTGTTACCTGGACCGATTACAGAAATCGAGCGAAACGATTCAAGGAAGCACTTAATGGGTTGATAAAGGATGTCCATGAAGCCGGAAAGGAATGGAGCAATCATGAAGTTGGAAAGATTGGAACAACCATGGGAAGGCCCTTGCTCTTGTACAAGTCATAAAGGATACGGGTTGATGAGGGTGTGTCTTTTCAAGGCACGGCCGTGTCAGAGTCTGAAGGTTACACATAATCATACACGGCCATATACATGGCTAAAAGGCACGGCCGTGTATGGAGTCAAGAAAATCCACAGAAAGATACACGTCTAGAAGTACACGGCCGTGTATATTTTCAACACGTCAAGCGTCTCAGGCCGTCGGCCTTCATGTCTACACCACCGGCCTACATTTTTGTTTTGTTGATTTTACGTAACTTATCTAAGTTATGTCATTTTGGGCTTTATTGTTATGAATTGTAAACCCTAATATAAAGCTCCTAGGGTTAGAATATAGAACATATAACATTGAAGTTTGAAAAACACTTTTAAGAGAATTCCTCTCTTGGTTCTTTAAAGAACTAATCTAGAACTTATCGGATTTTTATTCCTGTGGCGTTTATCTCGACTTATCAATTGGTCTTTCATCCTGATTGTGGCGTCTTCATATTATACCAAGGTTCTTGTCTCGCTTATAGACAATGGGTCGCGGTTTCAACTTAAGTGTGTTTGGCATCTTGGGTAGCGAATTCCGAACGTATTGGTATTGGGTTTCGTCACACGTTGGCATGGTTCATATCAGTTAGGAATCTGAGCAAACCGATTTCGTATCACTAACCTCCTCCAACCTAACTATTAGCCTCATTACCAACTCCCCCATTTACACTATCATACGACATGGCTTTTGAATTAAGCTTTTGACAATTCCTTTATTTTTTTTTATACAATCACAACTTCACACACCAATTCCTCCAACCAATACTCTTCATAACACATAAGAACAATTCAAACCACAATACTCACACCCACGGCACAACACTCACACTTCACGGTACACATACACCCTCAAACCATAACACACACTCCACGGCAGCACACACGCACCCATGGTTTAACACATAACCAAGGCAACACACACTCCACATCAGCCTTAAGACACAATAATTCTATCCAATAATGCAATCAAAGTAATTCAATGTGCAATTACTACACAATTACACAATGGTGGAATTAATTGTAGAAAATTTTTTTCTCCACTATCTAAGGTTAGAACTTACGGCACACCCTAGATGTCACTTTCCCACTTCAATCCAATGGATCAAGATAGTACATGGCAACAACAACACTCTTTCACGGTATTCACCAACAACACAACACCTACACAGTTCTAAACACACACACACAACCCTACTCCAACACTTCCACAATCACAGCACAAAATAAATGATTCCAAGCTTTAGTCAAAGTGTACTCAAGGAAATTAATGCACAATTACTCTATAAGGTAATTATGGAATTTCAACTTGCAAAGACTTCCCTATTCTTCCAAGTGGTGACCTCATGGCAAGATGACTATCATAAGGACAAAAATCTGAACTACATACTTCCAATTTTAAATTTAACCAGGAGTAACACAACACATTTACACAATTACACTTCACACAACTTCAATTTCAAAATGAAAGAACAAGAACCCTAAATCCCCAATTTGTGATTCACGAATTCCTTCCACAAACCTACGCTCTGATACTAAATTATGATGTGCTCCAATGATAACTCAATACAAATCAAAGAAGGAAGAACAATTGATTCCAATTTCTAACTAATTACGTGAACCCTAACTAGAAAAGAACCTTAATTTGTGTGAAATGAAAAGAGGAACAAAACAAATCCAATTACGTACTAGATATTACATACTAGTGATAATTGGAAAGGACTTAAGAATGATTGATATTACTCACAAAAATTCTTAAGCAAACTCGCTACAATTCTTTACGGTAGAATCGATGAGAGTGGCATGAAAAGAAGAAGCTCTCTCATGGCAATGTAAGTGTTTTTCTTATATGAAAAAGTGTTGTCCAAAAACCCTAAACAACAAGTATTTATACCTATTCTAAATAAGAAAAATTCAACAAATAAAATGATGCTTAAACAGGTCCTCTTGGAACAATTTACCAACCGGTTCTCCACATGAAATGCAAGTAATGTATGGTCGATTCGTCTTGCTTTTTTTGTAGGTTCAAGAATAGCTCACACACCAAGCATTAGTGTGTTAGTTCGCCATCCTATAATGATACGAATCGATTAGCTCTGATACCAAACTGATACGAAATCGGTTTGCTCGGATTCCTAACTGATACGAACCATGCCAACGTGTGACGAAACCCAATACCAATACGTTCGGAATTCGCTACCTAAGATGCCAAACACACTCAAGTGGAAACCACGACCCGTTGTTTATAAGCGAGACAAGAACCTTGGTATAATATGAAGATGCCACAATCGGGATGAAAGACCGATTGAAAAGTCGGGATGAACGCCACGGAAGAAAAATCCAATAAGTTCTAGATTAGTTCTTTAAAGAACCAAGAGAGGAATTCTCTCAAAAGTTTTTTTCAAACTTCAATGTTGTACATTCTATCTTCTAGCTATTCTAAACCCTAGGAGTTTTATAGTAGGGTTTACAATTCGTAACAATAAAGCCCTAAAACGACATCACTTCAATAAGTTGCGTAAAAATAACAAAACAAGACATAAAGGCCGGCAGCATGGGAATGAAGGCCGACGGCGTGGGAATGAAGGCCGGCGGCCTTGGAGCCGGCGTTGGAGAAGTACACGACCGGCGTTAGAGATGTACACGACCGTGTACTTCTAGTCGTGTATCTTTATGTGGAAATCTTGACAACGTACACGACTGTGTACTTCTAGTCGTGTATCTTTCTATGGAAATCTTGACAACATACACGACCGTGTACTTTTAGTCGTGTATCTTTCTGCGGAAATTCTTGTCACCATACACGGCCGTGCCTTTGAACCGTGTATACGACTGTGTATGATTCTGTGTAACCACCAGACTCCTACACGGCCGTGCCTTGTAAAGACACGCCCTCTTCAACCAGTATCCATTATGACTTGTATAAGAGCAAGGGCATTCCTATGGTTGTTCCAATCCATTCCAGCTTCATGATTGCTCCAATCCTTTCTGACTTCATGGACATCCTTTATCAACCCATTAAGTGCTTCCTTGAATTGTTTCGCTCGAGTTCTTATGATCGGTCCAGGTGGCACTTCAAGAGGATCCACATTCCATCTTCTAGCTTGGCTCCCATCATGGCTCTCATCATTCCCCTCCTCTTGAAAAGGATTTGTCCTCAAATCATCGCCTGCATCAAAAGGACTCAAATCAGTAACATTAAATGTAGCACTTACTTGATACTCACCTGTTAAATCTATCTTGTATGCATTATCATTGATGCGCTCAAGAATTTGAAATGGTCCATCGCCTCTAGGAAGTAGTTTAGATCGACGCTACATAGGAAACCGCTCTTTGCACATGTGAACCTAAACCCAGTCTCCAGGTTTAAAGACAGCTTGTCGACGACCCTTGTTGGCTTGTTTCACATACTGCTCTGTTCTTCGCTCAATGTTTAGCCTTGCCTTCTCATGGATCTGTTTAACAAATTTTGCTTTCTTCTTGCTATCTAGATTAACATACTCAGAAATAGGCGAAGGTGATAAATCCAAAGGAGTTAGTGGATTAAAACCATACACAATTTCAAAGGAGTAAACTTAGTAGCAGAATGCACTGTACAATTATAGGCAAATTCAACATGCGGCAAACAATCCTCCCAACTTTTAATGTTCTTTTTAATGACAGCCTCAACAAAGTAGATAAAGTTCGATTTACTATCTCAGTTTGACCATCTGTCTGTGGATGACAAGTAGTAGAAAACAATAACTTAGTTCCTAACTTAACCTACAAGGTCTTCCAGAAGTAGCTCAAGAACTTAGCATCTCTATCCGATATGATTGTTCTAGGCATACCATGTAATCTCACAACTTCCCTAAAGAATAAAGTAGCAATATTGCAAGCATCATTTGTTTTGTGACAAGGAATGAAATGTGCCATTTTAGAGAATCTATCCACGACTACAAAAATAGAATCTTGACCATGTCTAGACCTGGGTAATCCTAACACAAAATCCATGGAAATATCTACCAAAGGCTCATGAGGAATGACACTAGACCCATATAACTCATACAATATGTCATCTAAGCGAGGAATGGGATGATGATACTTTATCGTGATGTTGTTGATGGCGCGGCAGTCAACACACATTCTCCATGACCCATCTTCTTAGGACCAAAATCACAGGCACTGCACATGGACTCATGCTTTCTCTTACGTACCCCTTCTCCAATAATTCATCGACCTGCCTTTGGAGTTCCTTTGTCTCCTCTGGATTGCTCCTCTAAGCCGGTTTGTTTGGAATCGATGCTCTGGGTACAAGGTCAATCTGGTGCTCAATACCACGAATAGGTGGTAATCCCTTTGGAATCTCCTCAGGAAGACCTCTTCAAAGTCTTGCACAATAGACACAACCACACTAGGCAAAGAGTTAAATAGTTCGTTAGTATTAAAACAAGTTTCCTTAAAAACCAACAACAACATATGTTGCTTCATCATTAACGCTCTCCTCACTACACTCGCTCTTGCCACACAACTCTCCTTTTGCAAGGCTGCACTCTCCTTTTCACTCACCACCAAAGTTGATCCCCCTTCAACTTAGTCTCTCAAACTCTTTCTAGCCTTCCTCTCTTTTTCCTTTTGAGATTTACTTTTGTATTCCTTTTCTCTCTCGCTGTCTTTTGCTCTCTCACTCTCCCTCTGTTTTTCACTCACCTTATGTTTTGCAAAAGACTGTTGTAGCTGCAACTGATCCTCATACACCTGTTTAGGTGTTAAAGGTTTAAGATTAAAGCTTTTCCCCTTGTGAACAAGCGTATACTTGTTAGAAAAGCCATCATGAACAACCTTCCTATTAAATTGCCATGGCCTCCCCAACAACACATGACACACCTACATTGGCACTACATCGCATAACACCTCATCGTCATACCTACTAATGCGAAAAGCAATCAAGGCTTGCTTACTCACCTTAATCTCGCCACTATCATTCAACCACTGCAATTTATATGGACTAAGGTGTTTAGTAGTCTTGAGTCCCAGCCTCTCAACAATAAAATTACTCACCACATTAGTGCAACTTCCTCCATCAATGATCAAACTGCAAATGTCATCACCTAGATAACATCTAGTATGAAAGATATTCTCTCTTTGCACCTCCTCTTCTTCCTTCACCTGCACATTCAAAACTCGCTTCACTACCGCCACTAACTTCCCTACTGCAGGCTCCTCATCATCACTAGCATCCTCTAATGGAGGCATATCATCTTCTTCACTATCCCCCTCAGTCTCATACTCACCATCATCACGCAGAATCATCACACGCCTATTTGGACATTGACTAGCAATATGGCCTCTACCTTGCATTTAAAACATCTAATGTCACAATTTCTAGGAGTAGAAGAGTCAGGTTTACCTTGGTTACCAGGAGTAGAATCCGCTTGCCTCTGCTCTCCTTTCGATTTAGTGGTAAAGGCTTTTCTTCCTTCTTCCATTGTTAGTCTTCCAGGTCGGATGAACCAGCACCCTATTGAAATCGTACAGTACTACTACCTTTCCTCCTGTGTTGGTTCTCAACCTTTATAACCATATAAACCATATCTTCCAATTCTACATAGTGCTGCAATTCTACGACATTTTGAATTTCTTTATTCAATCCAGCAAGAAACCTAGCCATGGTAGCCTCTCTATCCTCCTCTACATTCGCCCTATCATCGTAACTTCCATCTCCTTGAAATACTCATCCACACTTCGACTTCCCTGCTTAAGAGTTTGCAATTTGTTGTGTAATTCACGATAGTAATACGCAGGCACAAACCGCTTCTTCATCACCCTCTTCATCTCTTCCCATGACTCAATAGGTGGTTCACCATTCCTTCTTCGATTCAACATTAGTTGATCCCACCACACTATGGCATAATCCGAAAATTCAATGGCAGCAAGTTTCACTTCCTTTCTCCCATTATAGTTGTGACAATCAAACACCATCTCTACCTTCTTCTCCTACTCTAAGTATGCCTCGAGATCATTCTTCCCATGGAAAGGAGGAATCTTCATCTTTATACTACTCAGTTGATTATCCTCTTTATTCCTATCTCCTCTATCTTTCCAATCCCTAGTTCCTCTATTCCTACCACTATAACCTCTATAACTCCCGACAGAAGGTTCATCAAATTCATCATCAGACATTTCATCTCCACCCCTTTGTACTCTCCTAGAACAACTCTCCCTCATGAATTTGTTCCATGCCCACCTGAAACATTCTCTTCATCTCACCCCTCAACGCCTCAATCACTAACTTAGCATCAAACCTTCCCCTCTCACCTTCAGGAGAATGTTGCCTCGACATAGTTCCTGCAGAAAAAAGATTAGTACTAACACAAATATATATAATTAAGCCTCACGATACACTCCCTTACGTGTTTCGCTCAAAGGATGATATCACACAGTCACTCGTGTATTCTCACAAGGAATGATGATGTCAACTCACCAATTCCTCTTTCAATTCTCTTGGAACAAACACAAACTATACTAATTCCCTTTCGTAGAATTCAAAACAACTCTAAGGCTCGAATTTTTTCCTCTTTTTCTTTCAGATTTTTTTTTCACCTTTGTTTGCTGCTTTTGATCACGTTCCCCTTTTTTTTGTCGTGATTCTTCCTTTTTTTTTAACAAAAATTGAATAGAAGGCACTACACTTCAATAGACAATTAACACTATGAAATTGAATACGAACAATTGATATGAACGATTGGAGTTAGGGTTTTGATATTACTTTCCTCAAACCGAACTGATGGTTTAACAAACCTAGGCTCTGATACTAAACTGATATGAATCGATTAGCTCTGATACCAAACTGATACGAAATCGGTTTGCTCGGATTCCTAACTGATACAAACCACGCCAATGTGTGACGAAACCCAATACCAATACGTTTGGAATTCGTTACCTAAGATGCTAAACACACTCAAGTGGAAACCGCGACCCGTTGTCTATAAGCGAGACAAGAACCTTGGTATAATATGAAACGCCACAATCAGGGATGAAAGACCGATTGATTAGTCGGGATGAATGCCACAGAAGAAAAATTCGATAAGTTCTAGATTAGTTCTTTAAAGAACCAAGAGAGGAATTCTCTCAAAAGTGTTTTTCAAACTTCAATGTTGTATATTCTATCTTCTAGCTGTTCTAAACCCTAGGAGTTTTATAGTAGGGTTTACAATTCGTAACAATAAAGCCCCAAAATGACATCACTTCAGTAAGTTGCGTAAAAATAACAAAACAAGTCATGAAGGTCGGCAGCGTGGGAATGAAGGCCGGCGCCTTGGAGCCGATGTTGGAGAAGTACACGACTGGCGTTGGAGATGTACACGACCGTGTACTTCTAGTCGTGTATCTTTCTATGGAAATCTTGACAATGTACACGACCGTGTACTTCTAATCGTATATCTTTCTATGGAAATTCTTGACACCATACACGGCCGTGCCTTTGAACCATGTATACGACTATGTATGATTTTGTGTAACCTCCAGACTCCTACACGGCTGTGCCTTGTAAAGACACGCCCTCTTCAACCCATATCCATTATGACTTGTACAAGAGCAAGGGCATTCCCATGGTTGTTCCAATCCATTCCAGCTTCATGATTGCTCCAATCCTTTCCGACTTCATGGACATCCTTTATCAACCCGTTAAGTGCTTCCTTGAATCGTTTCGCTCGAGTTCTTGTGATTGATCCAGGTGGCACTTCAAGAGGATCCACATTCCATCTTCTGGCTTGGCTCCCATCATGGCTCTCATCATATAATACCGACAAAATGTACTTGATGAAATTGCAAAACAATTACATAAAATAAATAAAGACATTATGTGAATGTCTTGGTTCCATATGTTTAAGAAGGCTTCGCAATGCTAGGTTAAGAGGTTTGATTCCTAACAGAAAGACTCTAATAAGACTTGGGGTTTAGATCGGGGTACCAAAGTAGTATATTTTAGTAGTAGCTATTCTTATACCTATTTTCTATGGGTCCCCAATCTCTACCCTAGAATTATTATAATCCTTAAGTCAAGCCTAAGTGAGGGAGTTCAGATGATCTACTATCTACTTGTTGTTTGTTAGTTGTGTGATGTTTTGTTGATTGCTATTGATTTTTTGGAAAGACCAATTACCTTGCATGCTCTCATTCGTGTAGTCACCTTATTAACCGGTAAACTTAAATTCTTGGCCGAAATAATTAGATTACTTGTTGCATGTCTATGATTCAATAGGTACATAGAAAGGAATGAAGAGTGTTCAACCTTTGCTAAAAGGTTTTTGAAACATTTCAGTCTTTTTAAAGTGTTTCTATAAAGATTATATGAAAATTCCAACAGAGGCTGTTGTTTATAAGACCTTGGTGTTGTCAATGGTAAATTTATCAAAATTGATTTTTTTGAAGGTAAAGTGATTGGAATAGCTCTTATTTAAGGCCTATGAAGCATTATTAACAGTTTGATTGTAGGTTGATGCCCTGGATGAGGGATCACCTAATTTTGTCGTAATGGCATTATTGAGTATTTGATTGATGGTGAAATGACGTGGAATTCACCAAGATTGGCCCTTAGGGCATTTTTGTTCTCGGCAACGAGTAAGCATCGAGTTTGTTTGGGGGAGTGTGCCTTCAGAAAACCTCCCGAGTATAGTGAGGTTGCTTCATGCGGGTAAGTATGGAGGTCAATTGAAGTATAGATGACGCAAATCTATACCTTTCATGATTTCGGACTCCTATGATTGTGTTGCTTGCATTCACCACGCATGCATTCATTTCATATGTAGATAGATTTCATGAATGTGCTAATTAATGCTTGATAACTTGCTTGAATGGTAGTAGTGATAGGTAAACTCACTAAGCCACAGTTTGCTCACCCCCAATAGTAGGTCTTGTAAGTATTCTAAAGCTGGGAAATGGGCTAAGATCAAAGTGATCAGTGTTCTAGACTTGAGCTTGATCGATAGTTGAAGAATTAGAAGATAGTTGAAAGTCTAGGATGAGTGAATAAGAATTTATAAGCTATTTATTTTTGAAACTTTGCCATTTTCCAACGCTTTTTCAAACTAATGTTCTTAAATATTAAGATTACTAGGTTTTACTATTTGGTACAGGATATTGATTCTCTATGATTCTAGAGAATTGTAATAATCATTCCATAGTTATTTTCATAATAACTAATTATATGTACTATCAATTATAGTGAGAAATGATTATTAAATTAGAGTCTTACAACCTTTGACTTGCAAGAGGTTTTCATATTGTGATTGTACATGTGATACGACAACTTTCAGGAAATTCTACTAGGCCCCTATAGTGTTGTTACAAAAGAGGACTCTAAACCACACTCTGTTTCCCCTTACAACACCTTTCTAAACTTCACCCCTCTAATCAAGCCTCAAACAACACCAACTTAAGCTCTTTTCTAGATATGTTGTGCACTAATTAAGTGGCCATTTGAGGGGCAAAGAGTCTAAAGAAGATCAGAACCAAAGGTCACCACAAGAGGAAGTAGAAAAAAGAAGATCTAGGAACTCCAATAGGCTACAATATGTAGGACCATCATTCTTTCTTGTTAACATTAATTTTTCTATTTTTTGGAGTATATTTAGATTAGGGAATAAGTTGGAAATGTAACCCCAATTTTTGGATGCAAAACTGTGGAGATTCACCTTCTAATGTAGCTTGTATGATGGAGTATTTGAAAAATATTAAGAGACCAAAATTTAGAGACTTAAGGGACTTTGGATCCTTAAGTTAGAGACCTAAATGAGTATTTTCTTTTTTCTTTTTGTATTTTATGCCTCCATAAGTGTAGAAAATTCAAATGAGAAAAAGGGACCCTTATTGTAGTGGGAAATTAGAAGAAATGGCAAGATTAGTTCAAAACTTTCAAACCGTAGCCAAACCTCATTAAATTTGAGAATTATAAATTTCTAGAACCTAAGAATTCTAAAAGAACATTAGGAAAATTATGGAAGTAAAAATCTTAAAGGAAACTATGAAACCAACATAATTAAGAAGAAAAAACATCAAACCGAAGCATCTGAAAGCCCCATGAAATCCTTAGGCTAAATTCTTAAATTTTCATAAAGGTATGAAAAACTAAAATTCCATTTGGATGTCCCAAATACATTCCAAGTGGTTATAATTAAATTCCCTAGGATGATTAGATCAAATTAGGCAAATATAAACCCTAAATAGAATCTAAACTAGGCATACCCAATTTATCCGATTTAGAACATAACCTCCTAAAGTTCAAATGACCAAAATAACTTTAGAAATGGAAGGAAAATTCAAAACCCTTTAAAATGGCTATAAATACATGAAAGACAAACCTAAAATGAAAAAGTAATGAAGGAAACACTAAAACTTTTAAAACCGAGAAAACCAACAATACTTGTATAGGTGATAGGAATCAAAATCTATCAAGACCTATCATTAGGGCAAGAACCAAAGGATTTCAAATCTTGGCGATGAGGGCCCATTTTGAGCACATTAACCCCAGAATTATTTGTTCACTAACCTTTTTTCTCTTATTCATGTATTGCATATTCCAATATGTGCACTTATCATACTTTACAGGGCGATGGACAAACTCACTAAGGCTCAGCTTGTAGGTTATCTATGGACTGACCTAAACCGACAATGAGTTGGGCCAACGATTCCTATGGAAGAGGTAACATGATGAAGACTATTTTTATTTGTAATTATTATTTACTTAGACTATTTATGTTGTGATCTTTTTGGAACACTTTTTATTTGGTTGTAATTTTCATTTAGGATCGACCACCCTAAAAGTGGCATAGTTGTAATTTTGTAGACTTTTTAGCTCTAAAGGGAGCAAGTATAAATACTTGCTTAAGTAGGGTTTTGAGGAGGAATTTTTTAGATTAAACACATCATTTTCACGTGAGAGAGCTTAAGGCTCGTTTTAGTTCAATCCCTCTTATCAATTTCAATCCCAAGAGTTGAAATTGTGGCGAGTGCAACAACTTGAAATTGTGAGTTGTATCAATTTCTATTTATTTTGTTTCCTTTTCTTCTCTAGTGTGTCATATCTAGGGTTGGATTGAAACATTTATTGGTTAGATTTGAATTAGTATTATTCGAAATATTGTGCTTCATTTAAGTTACTATCATACTTGTTTTTTTATTCATCTATTGTGCACAATTCTTGAACCGTGAAATCAATCCATTCGGAAGGTGGATCACATAAGTGGTTTTTGTTGTTTTTTATTAGTAATCGTGTGGCTTTTTCAAGTATAATTTGTGATCTTCATTGAGGAATACTTCACCGTATTAATCATTGTATGAAATACATCATTGAGATCATCTATTGCAATTAGGGTTCATGCAACATTTTGCTCCAAATTGAACTGATTTGATCTTGTCCTTTAGGGATTGTTAATTGGATTGTTTTGCTTGTGCTTAATTCCCATTTAGGCACATCATCTTTTGGTATTAGAGCAAGATATTCCAAGCAAAATTAGGATCACTTGTCAATTTGAAGTTTACGCTACTTTGAGATTTGATGATTAGTTTGAGTGACATTGTGTGATTTGTCTTTCAAATTGGTTTTGTGTGCTTGTACTTGGTTTTAGGAACATCATCCTTTTGGCATCAGAGCCCAACTTAAGAGAAGGGATTAGTGTTTGTTGATTTCGTGATCTTCATTATCAATTAGGGTTCTTCATTTCTTTTGATCCGAAATTGTATGTGTATGGAGGATTAAGTTGCTTAATTGTATTGTTGAGGAGTTGTAATTGTTGTATGTTGAAGTAGAATTTGAGGTCTTGTTGTAGCTCCTTGTTGTTAAGAATTTCCGTGAAGGGAAGGAGTAGAAGTACATTTTCTTGATTTAAAATTCAGAACTTGAAAATTACCTCATTTGTGAAGAAAGTGGAAGTGTATTCCTTACTTGTGTGATTTTGGAAATAGGGAGTATTCTTGTGCATTTTCATAATTGAATTATGTGGAGTATATGGAAGTTATTTGATTTTCAAAACACACATTAAGTGGTAGAAGTTATTATGTGTTCATTTGAATTTGAAAGTTACTTCTTACCAATTGTGGAAAGGTTGCAATAAGTGAAACCATTTGAATTTGAATTAAGCTGCCATTGTAAAGTTGTGGTTTGAAATTGTGTTTGAAGTGGAGGAGTGCAACTTGTGGAAGTGTGTGTGTGTATGTGGCGTTGTGTTTATGTGTTAAGTGAAGGGTATGTGTATGTGGCGTTGTGTGTGTATGTTAATTGAAGGAATTGCAACATGGTGTTCTTAAGCTTACTGTAAGGAAGAGTAGTGTTTCTTTGTGATCATTTGTGATCACTTGGAAAAAGTGGAAAATTTGAAAACAAAGAAGAGCAAAAGGAGAGTTAATGATTTCAGAATTGTAGTTTGAATTTTGAAAGCAAAGGAGAGTGAATGAAGTGTTGATGATTTCGGAATTGTGGTTATCTTTTACCATTTCCAGATTTGAAGAGTGTGGAGAAAAGGAAATTATTTCAAATTCAAACACCATTTTTTAAGTTGAAAGAAGTTATTGTGTGATAGTTGAGTAGATGACTATTTGAATTTGAATTTGCTTCTTACTATTTGTTGAAGAGGTTGCATTTAAAGTGGAATTTGAATTTGTTGCTGCCTCGTTTGTATGTGGTGGTGTGAAGTGAGTTGTTGTGAGTGGCTAATTGAAGTTGTATTGTGAAGGAGTGTTACAATGTGAAGTGTGAGTGTGTTAAGGTGAAAGTGCTGCACGTGAAGTAAGTTGTGGTAAAATAGTACACCATAAGTGAATTGTTGATTATGGGTGTATATGTGGCGAAGTGAATGTGATACGAACCACACCAACCCATGACGAAACCCAATACCAATACGTTCGGAAATTCGTTGCCTAAGACGACCCAAACACCTAAAGTGGAAACCGCGACGCTGTTGTCTATAAGCAGACAAGAACCTTGGTATAAAAATGAAGATGCCACAATCGGGATGAAAGACTGATTGATAAGTCGGATGAACGCCACGGAAATCAATCTGATAAGTTCGATTTAGTTCTTGAAGAACTAAGAGAGGTGCCTCTCAAAAGTGTTTAATGTTCAAAGATGTATGTTGTTCATTGTTCTAAACCCTAGGAGCTTTCATACTAGGGTTACAATTCATGTAAAACAAGTCCAAAATGACGTAGTTTAGATAAGTGACGTAAAAACGCGAAAATAGAACAAGCTAGCCGGATCAGGCGGTATACGCCGTGTACCTTTTTGTACAACTTTGGCAACATACACAGCCGTGTACACGACCTGTACTTTGGCCGTGTACTTTTCTGTGCACATTCGGCCACATACACGACCGTGTACTTCTGGTCATGTACCTTCCTAGGGATTTGCTTGACTCAATATACGACCGTGCCTTTTAGCTGTATGTCTGGCCGTGTATGATTTGTGCAATCTTGAGATTCCTACACGGCCGTACCTTTAAAATACACGCCCTCTTCATCCCGTGTCCAATATAACTTGTACAAAAGCAAGGGTTTTCCCATGGTTGTTCCAATCTGTTCCAACTTCATGATTGCTCCAATCCTTTCCGGCTTCATGGACAACCTTTATCAACTCGTTAAGTGCTTCCTTGAATCATTTTGTTCGATTTCTTGTGATCGGTCCAGGCGGCACTTCAAGAGGATCCACATTTCTTCTTCCGGCTTGGCACTCATCATGGATCTCATCATTCCCCTCCTCTTGAAAAGGATTTGTCCTCAAATCATTGCTTGCATCAAAGGGACTTAGATCAGTAACATTAAACGTGACACTTACTGGATACTCACCTGATAAATCTTTCTCATATGCATTATCATTGATGCGCTCAAGAATTTGAATTGGTCCATCGCCTCTAGGCTTCAACTTAGATTTCCTCTACAATGGAAACCTCTCCTTGCGAAAATGCACCCAAACCCAATCTCCAGGCTGAAAAATCTTGGGTCTCCTGTCCTTGTTCACCCTTGAAGCAACCTGGCATTTTGTTTTACAATCCTACTTTTTACCTGTGCATGTAACTTTCTCACGAAGTTTGCCTTAGAATCAGCATCAAAACTCACAAACTTGTTAAGTGACAATAACAATAAATAATTAGGATTCAGTGGGTTAAAACCAAACACAATCTCAAATGGTAAACAATGAATAATGCTATTTAAAGCCCTATTACATGAAAAATCCACAAATGGTAGGCAACCTTCTAAGTCCTAATGTTCTTCTCTATGATTGCCCCTAACAATTGAATTAAAGTCCTGTTAACCACCTCAATTTGCCCACCAGTTTGTGGGTGACAGATAGTCGAAAACATCCGTTTAGTTCCCAACTTTGTCTACAATACTCTCCAAAAATGACTCAAAAATTTCTCATCTCGATCACTAACAATGCTTCTAGGTATACCATGCGGACACACTACCTTTCTAAAGAACAAATCAATAATGTGTATAGCATCATCAGTTTTATGACAAGGAAAGAATTGAACCATTGTAGAAATCCTATCCACAACCACAAAAATAGAATCTCGACCATGCCTAAGCCTAGATAATCCTAACACAAAATCTATGGAAATGTTTATCCATGGCTCATGAGGAATGACACTATACTCATATAACCAATCTAAGAAGTCATCTAAACAAGGAATGGGATGACGATACTTTACCGTAAAGTTGTTGATGGCGCGGCAGTCAACACACATTCTCCATGTCCCATCCTTCTTAGGCACCAAAATCACAGGCACTGCACATGGACTCATGCCTTCTCTCACGTATCCCTTCTCCATTAACTCATCTACCTGCTTTTGGAGTTCCTTCGGAAAGACATTTTCAAAATCCTGCACAATAGACACAACCACACTAGGCAAAGAGTTAGATAGTTCGTTAGTATTAAAACATGTTTCCTTAAAAACCAGCAACAACATAGGTTGCCTCATCTCTAACGCTCTCCTCACTACACTCGCTCTTGCCACACAACTCTCCTTTTGCAAGGCTGCCCTCTCCTTTTCACTCACTACCGAAGTTGATCCCCCTTCAACTTGGCCTCTTACACTCTTTCCAGCCTTCCTCTCCTTTTCCTTTTGATCCTGACTTTTATATTCCTTTTTCTTCTCATTGTCTTTTGCTCTCTCACTCTCACTCTGCTTTTCACTCACCTTATGTTTTGCAAAAGACTGTTGTAGCTGCAACTGGTCCTCATACACCTGCTTAGGTGTTAACGGTTTAAGATTAAAGCTCTTCCCTTAGTGAACAAGCGTATACTTGTTAGAAAAGCCATCATGCACAACTTCCTATCAAATTGCCATGGTCTCCCAACAACACATGACATGCTTGCATTGGCACTACATCACATAACACCTCATCCTCATACCTACCAATGCGAGACCCAATCAAGGCTTGCTTACTCACCTTAGTCTCACCACTATCATTAATCACTGCAATTTATATGGACTAGGGTGTTCTAACAGTTTTGAGCCCCAGCCTCTCAACAATAAAATTACTCACCACATTAGTGCAACTTCCCCATCAATAATCAGACTACAAATGTGATCTCCTATATAACATCTAGTATGAAATATATTCTCCCTTTGCACTCCTCTTCTTCCTTCACCTGCACATTCAAAGCTCTCTTCACTACTGCCACTAGCCTTCCCATTGTAGGCTCCTCATCATCACTAGCATCCTCTAATGGAGGCATATCCTCTTCTTCACTATCCCCCTCAATCTCATGCTCTCCATCATCACGCAAAATCATCACACGCCTATTTGGACATTGACTAGCAATATGGCCTCTACCTTGACATTTAAAACATCTAATGTCATGATTTTTAGAAGTAGAAGATTCAGGGTTACTTTGATTACCAGGAGTAGAACCCGCTTGCCTCAGCTCCCCTTTTGGTTTGGTGGGTAAAGGCTTTTCTTCCTTCTTCCATTGATTATTCTTCTAAGTGGATGAACCATTACCCTGTTGCAACCGTGCATTACTACTACCTCTCCTCTTGTGCTGGTTCTCAACTTTTATAGCCATGTGGACCATATCCTCCAATTCTACATAATGCTGCAATTCTACAACATTTTGGATTTCTCTATTCAATCCCCGCAAGAAATCTAGCTATTGTAGCCTCTCTATCGTCCTCTACATTCGCCCTAATCATAGTGACTTCCATCTCCTTGAAATACTCATCTACACTCCAGCTTCCCTGCCTAAGAGTTTGCAACTTGTTGTGCAATTCACGATAGTAATACGCAGGTACAAACCGCTTCTTCATCACTCTTTTCATCTCTTCCTAAGACTCAATAGGTGGCTCGCCACTCCTTCTCCTATTCAACATTAGTTGATCCCACCACACTATAGCATAATCCGAAAATTCAATGGCAGCAAGTTTTACCTTCTTTCTCCCACTATAGTTGTGACAATCAAATACCATCTCCACCTTTTTCTCCCACTCTAAGTACGCCTCGGGATCATTCTTCCCTTGGAAAGGAGGAATCTTCATCTTTATACTACTCAATTGATCATCCTCTCTATTCCTATCTCCTCTATCTTCCCAATCCCTAGTTCCTCTATTCCGACCACTATAACCTCTATAACTCCCAACAAAAGGCTCATAAAAATCATCATCTAACATTTTATCACCACCACTTCGGTACTCTCCTAGAATGACTCTCCCTCTTACGCCCTTGGAATACGTTTGTGGATTGCTCTAGTCTTTGCTCCACCGTCTCATGAATTTGTTCCATTCCTTCTTGGAACATCCTCTTCATTTCTCCCCTCATCGCCTCAATTATTAACCTAGCATCAAACCTTCCCCTCTCACCTTCAGGAGAATGTTGTCTCGACATAGTCCCTTGCAGAAAAGATTAGTACTAACACAAATATATATATAATTAAAACTCACGATACACCCCTTACGTGTTTCGCTCAAATGATGATATCATACAATCACTCGTGTATTCTCACAAATAATGATGATATCAACTCGCCAACTTCCTCTTCTCAATTCTCTTGGAACTAACCCAAACTACACCAATTTCCTTCCGTAGAATTCAAAACAACTTTAGGGTTCGTAAATTTTCCTCTATTTTTCTATCCGATTTTTTTTTTGTCTCTGTTTTTGGCTTTTGATCACGTTTCTCTTTTCTTTTCTTTTCCCTTCTTTTTTTTTTTGTCGTGATTTTTACTCTTTTTCTTTTTATTTTTTTTAACAATCAATTGGCTAGGTGATGTTACACTATCAAAAGACAATCAATACTACGAAATTGAATACGATAATTGATATGAACGATTGGAGTTAGGGTTTTTGATATTACCTTCCTCAACCGAAACTTGATGTTTTGACAAACCTAAGCTCTGATACCAAACTGATACGAACCACGCTAACCATGACGAAACCAATACCAATACGTTCGGAAATTCGTTGCCTAAGACGCCCAAACACTAAAGTGGAAACGCGACCCGTTGTCTATAAGCGAGACAAGAACCTTGGTATAAAAACGAAGACGCCACAATCGGGTGAAAGACCGATTGATAAGTCAGGATGAACGCCACGGAAATCAATCCGATAAGTTCGATTTAGTTCTTGAAGAACCAAGAGAGGTGCCTCTCAAAAGTGTTTAATGTTCAAAGATGTATGTTGTTCATTGTTCTAAACCCTAGGAGCTTTTATACTAGGGTTACAATTCGTGTAAACCAAGTCCAAAACGATGTAGTTTAGATAAGTGACGTAAAAACGCGAAAACAGAACAAGCTGGCCGGCCGGGGATACACGGCCGTGTACACAACAGTGTACTTTGGCCGTGTACCTTTCTGTACAACTTCTGGCAACATACACGGCCGTGTACACGACTGTGTACTTTGGTTGTGTACTTTTTTGTGCACATTCCGGCGACATACACGACCGTGTACTTCTAGTCGTGTACCTTCCTAGGGATTTGCTTGACTCAATACACAGCCGTGCCTTTTAGCCGTGTGTCTGGCCGTGTATGATTCTGTGCAATCATGAGATTCCTACACGGCCGTGCCTTAAAATACACGCCCTCTTCATCCCGTGTCCAGTATAACTTGTACAAGAGCAAGGGTCTTCCCATGGTTGCTCCAATCTGTTCTAACTTCATGATTACTCCAATCCTTTCCGGCTTCATGGACAACCTTTATCAACCCATTAAGTGCTTCCTTGAATCGTTTTGCTCGATTTCTTGTGATCGGTCTAGGCGGCACTTCAAGAGGATCTACATTTCTTCTTCCGGCTTGGCACTCATCATGGATCTCATCAGAATGTGTAAGTAAGGGAATTGCCACTTATGAATTTCTGCATTTGTGTGTAGTGTAAGGTGCTGCACATTGTGGTTATTTATAATGTAAAACTGTGGCAAGAAAAGGAAGGTTTGAGTAGTAGAATTTGAATTCAAAAACAAACATTAAAGTGTGAAAGTAATTGAAACTTATTACTTAAACACTTTTTGGTTGAATTTAATTTCATTTGACTTTACTTGAAGTGACAATAAGTATTTCTTGTATTGGTTGTGTGTGTACCGTGGGTGAGTGAGGGTGTGTTTTCATGGTGCTTGTAGTGAAGTGTGTTGTTAACTTGTTGAAGTTAGTTAGTAACCATGTTAAATGATGTGTATACTTCTATTACTTTGGTACATCTAGTATTAACTTCTTCTTCAACCATTGATGATGGATAAAGAGAAAATTTATTCCATACTTCTTGCAGGTGATGGGTGCGAATCCAACAAAAATAAAACCTACTCCTAAACAATTATATGATTTTGCATATAGTGGTGAAGTAGGGTCAAATCCATAGAGATTGGTTAAACTTATTTCTATTCAAGGAGAAAAAAGGGAAAAGAAAAATGGGGGGGGTTTGTTTGTGAATCAAAATAAAGTAAAACAAGGTAAGAAAATCGGATATTAATAAAAGCCTGCCAAAGGAATCAAGATAGTTTAATTCAAGGAATTGATCATCGATGCAAATGTTCTCTATTCTTGTTCCTAGATAAACTGGTTATGGTTATTAACAAGCTCTAACAACCTATCTCTCCTTACTTCTCGATAACCTCAGACAAGCGCTTTGAATTATTTCTCTTATTGATTAAACAACCCTAGACAAGCGCTTAGGATTTAATCTATCAATAGCATTAAGATCTAGAGAGACCACCAACTCATGCCAGTAGATTATAAGATAACCTATTTAAACATGATCACACACCTCCATAACATGAATTCGATCATCTCTTTTATAACCAAACATGTTATTCGTCACTAAGACTAGAACAATCAAACAATTACGGATTTGACGTGCTAGTTGACAATATATTAACTTGCTAATTGAGTAGAAGAGCTCTATTCATACCAATCAACAAAGATAATAATGACAAAACGATCAGAAGATATATGAATACCTGAAAGCAAAGAATAGAATAAATACAAGTCAATTAGACCTCACAATTCGTGGAGAATTAAACATCTATGACCCTTTGGCTAGAACAGTAGCTTAGCTACTCATGTTCATCAACAAAACGAAAATAAAAAGTAAAAACATAATGAACCCGATTACCTGCTCTGCCTCCTCGTTTCCTTCTTGTCTCCAAGGTGATTCCAGATTCAAAGATCAAAAGTTTGTCCTAACCCTCCAGGTTGGTTCTATTTATATTATTAGGGAGATGGCATGTGATCTTTTGCTAGCAAGATACGAAAATATCTTTCCTTTTCCAAGTAGATTTCGAGAAGTAAATGTTCGTCCGCCTGGCACGCCCTACCACACGACCGTGGGTCAAGCCGTGCCATCCTCTGTACATATTCTTCAAGTCTTCATCCGCGCCCAGTGTGTACCACGGTTACACACACGACCAGATTTCAAACCGTGCCTTCATCTGTGCATAATCTACAAGTCTTCATCCGTGTCCAGTGTGTACCACGGTTACACCCACGGCTAGATTTCAAGTCGTGCCTTCATCTGGTTGATGTTCCACACTTTCTTCTCCTTGGCACACCTAGCTTCCACCACGGCTCCAAGCACGGTTTCTCCCACGGCTTCCACCACGGCCGTGCCCTAAGCCGTGTCTCTCTCTGTTCAAAGTCCACATTTCCGTCTTCTTGTCCAGTGTGTAACACGGTTTAAACCTTGGCTGTGCCTCAAACCGTGCTTCCTCCGGTGGTGTAATTCCTTGTCTTGATCCAAGTTGTAGATGACTTCTCTAAAATACTTGAATTAGCATCCTTGACTCCATTTAACCTGATTTATCACGACGATAGAATTAAAGTACCATTTCCTTATGATTTCTATAAAATCAATAATAATTTGACACAATTTATACTATAAAGATTGAGTATAAAATGGCTCTATCAAATTCCCCCACACTTAAACTCTTGTTTGTCCTCAAGCAATTGCATCAAATCAATTGAGAATTCTGTCATAGATTATACAAACTTTCTTTTCATCATTCCAAGCATCTATTCATTTGTAATTCATGACTTGTAATTTTAACGGCTACTACTTCAACCAAACTAGTTTCTTGTGATGAAATTACTATGGACAAAATTCAATAGCTAATCTAAACAAAACAAACTTTAATCCTCATGTTTAGCAAAAGAATTTTTATTCCAAAAGTAAATACTTAATCCACTAAGGAAAACACCCAATTAAACTTCATTGGATATTATCAAGCATATAATCCTTGCAGTATAAAGTAAAAGCATATGGTATAAGCTCTTTGCTAGATATTTTCCCTTTTATACATCTTTGTTTTATTCAATGAATGTTCACATTCATGTTCTTTTGATTTATTCAAGCATCTATTTTGACGGGTTTTTGCTCGCTTCTTTTCATGAACTTTTGCCTTTTTTGCCCTTATCGTTATAGTGAGTTCATTGAGTCGGCAACATCCCGAGCTCATCACTCAAGTGACCGGGTTTTGAGATACCCCTACGGACTCTTCCTCACTCTAACATTCAAGTTTGAATACTCTTAACTCAATTAGTTGAATCATTGGAGTAATGGGCTATGCTTGATTCTTTTTTTTTTTTTTCACTAGTGTTATGATTGTTTGCTAATATAACCTAGAAGTAAACTTTTTTATTTTTCACTTAGGGACTCGACTTACTCTTAGACTTCCAATTCTAAAGCTAAATACAAGGTAAATTTGTTTCTTAAAGATTTCACTACTTAATTTTAACCATGTATTCTAATCACAGCAGTGGGTGAGTAAAGCATTTGAACAAGTCAATTTCACATTTTGTAGATGCTTATTATAACATTTAGTACAATCTCTAGATTTCATGATAAATTTGAAAATATTTGGCTTAAAATTGCTTAAGGACAAACATTCAGAGTATAAGTTAGTTCTCTATTCTCTATATTTTATTATCCTCTCCCCCACACTTAGCTTGAACAGTGTCCTCACTGTTTCTAATTCAACACAATTGAAGAGGAATTAACAACTCAAGGAACATTTAGAGAATAAGAGAAAGGAAATACTGGTACTTCCCTGGTATTGGAGTTCTCCCCTTAAGCTTTGGAAAGTGTCATCTGATTATGTTTATCCTTGCTGCAACTAATCCAAAGAAATTCAAGGCAACACTAGAATCAAAACAAACTAAACTAAAACAAAACAAAACTAAAGCAAAACAAACTAATTTTTTTTTTTTGACATGGGTTGCCTCCCATGAAGCGCCTTTCTTTAACGTCTTTGGCTAGACGTTCCTAGCTGGATGTTCGGATAAGGATTTTGATTCCAGCTTGGGTGCCTGTGGTGATGGGTTAATAACATCCGCAACAAAAACAGTGGAAATATCGTTAGGATGTTTCATGGCATCATAAATGTTAAATTTAATCACTTCACCATCAAATTCCATAGTGAGGGTGCCATCATTTACATCGATTTTCGTTTTAGAAGTCTTAAGGAATGGTCGCCCTAATAATATTAGTGATGAAGTATGAGAATCACTATCGTCCATGTTAAGCACATAAAAATCAGCAGGAAAGACCAACCCATTGACTTGAACTAAAACATCCTCTAAAACTCCCTCAGGATAAACATTGGACCTGTCAGCAAGTTGAACAATGACACCCGTTTCCTTCAAGGGACCAACATTTAAACGTTGATAAACAGACAAAGGCATGACATTGATAGAAGCTCCTAAATCACACATGGCTTTAGCAAATTCCAAGATTACCTATTTTGCAAGGAATAGTAAACATACCTGGATCCTTGCATTTAGGAGGAAGCTTTTCTGAATAATAGCTGAAACATTTTCACTCACACTAATCTTTTCATTACCTTTCAGCTTTCTTTTGTTAGTGCACAAGTCTTTGAGAAATCTAGCATAGCGCGGTATTTGCTTAATTGCATCAAGCAAAGGAATATTTACCTCGACTTTGCAAAAGTTTCCAGAATCTCTTTTTCTCTACTTCATTCTTGGATTTCGCCAATCTGGAGGGGAAAGGAGGTGGTATCAATGTGACCTTTGATGGCTCAACTAGAGACTTGCTAATCTGGTTGCCCTACTGGCTCAGAGTCGAAATCTCTTTCTTGGTCTCCTCCTCAAGATTAGACGGATGTCCTTTCTTATTTGATCCCTGCAATTCTGTTCCACTTCTGAAGGTAATTGCATTAACGCTTTGCTTCGGCTTTGTAATAGATTGAGAAGGTAACTTACCTTGAGTTTCTAACCTATTGACAGCAGAAGCAAGTTGGCTTACCTGATTCTCCAAGTTTAGAATGCTCTGCTTTGTTTCCTCCTGAAATTGTTTTGTATTAACAGCGAGAGACTTAACAATGTCCTCAAGGGACATACTTGAAGTGGAAGGAGCTTAGGGTACGTGGTGTGATGGCTTAGGCTGGAATTGTTGGACATGTTGAGGGCTATTGCCATATCGGAAGTTAGGATGATCCCTCCATCCAGGATTGTAAGTATTCGAGTAGGGGTCATACTTCCTTTGTGGTTGTCCTGGGAATCCTCCTACAGCATTGGCGTGTTCATGATTGTCATCTTGCAATGTGGGGCACATGTCGGTCGGATGATTAGGAGCAGCGCAAATTCCACAAGCCTTCACCTGCTGCGTTTTTCCAAGAGCTAGCTGCTGCACAAGGGAGGTAAGATTAGAAATTTGATGTTCAAGGTTAGACACACTTACCTCATTTACCTTCCTTGAAGATGCATCATGCCTATACCCAAATTGTTGCGAATTGGCAGCTATAATGGAGATCAATTCCCTAGCTTGACTAGGGGTTTTGTTTACTATGGCGCCTCCACTTGCAGCATCCATCATCTTCCTCTCCATCGGAAGTAGGCCTTCGTAAAAATATTGGATGAGGAGTTGTTCAGATATCCCATGTTGTGGGCAGCTTGCACACAGTTGCTTGAACCTCTCCCAATACTCATGAAGTGTCTCGGTGTCCCTCTATTTTATACCACAAATTTCTCTTCTTATACCAGCGGCTCTGGATGTGGGGAAGAATTTGTCCAAGAAGAGTCTCACCATATCTATCCAAGTGGTGATAGAACCTGGAGGCAAATAAAACAACCAATCTTTAGCTTTAGTACTTAAAGAAAACGGAAAAGCACGTAGCTTGATTTGATCGTCGGTTATTCCTTGCGGCCTTATACTAGAACACACTATATGGAACTCTTTCAAATGCTTGTGAGGATCTTCATTCTCAAGACCATGAAAGGTAGGTAGCAGATGTATTAACCCAGATTTCAACTCGAATTCCACAGCTAGTTCGGGATAGTGAATGCAAAGTGGTTGTTGATTCACATCCAGTGCAGCTAACTCCCTTAATGTTCTCTCGGGAGTTGCCATATCGTCTTCTTTTTCTGAATCAAGGAATGAATCAAACAAATCTGATGCTAAGTTCAGTCTAGTGGATGATCTAGCTTCTTGTCGCAACCTCTTTAGAGTCTTCTCAATCTTCGGATTATAAGTTAGTTCACCTGTTTGAGAAGAACGAGTCATACAAGAATAGAAATAAATTTGACACCAATCCCAGGCAACGACGCCAAAATTTGATGGGTGTCGAATCCAACAAAAATAAAACCTACTCCTAGATAATTATATGATTTGCATATAGTGGTGAGTAGGGTCGAATCCACAGAGATTGGTTAAATTATTTCTATTCAAGGAGAATAAAAGGGAAAAGAAAAATGGGGGGGTGGTTTGTTTGTGAATCAAAATAAAGTAAAACAAGGTAAGAAAATCGAATATTAATAAAAGCCTAGCCAAAGGAATCAATATAGTTTAATTCAAGGAATTGATCATCGATGCAAATGTTCTCTATTCTTGTTCCTAGATAAACTGGTTATGGTTATTAACAAGCTCTAACAACCTATCTCTCCTTACTTCCTCGATAACCTCAACAAGCTGCTTTGAATTATTTCTCTTATTGATTAAACAACCCTAGACAAGCGCTTAGGATTTAATCTATCAATAACTAAGATCTAGAGAGACCACCAACTCATGCAGTAGATTATAAGATAACCTATTTAAACATGATCACATCACCTCCATAACATGAATTCGATCATCTCTTTTATAACCAAACATGTTATTACATCACTAAGACTAGAACAATCAAACAATTACGGATTTGACGTGCTAGTTGACAATATATTAACTTGCTAATTGAGTAGAAGAGCTCTATTCATACCAATCAACAAAGATAATAATGACAAAACGATCAGAAGATATATGAATACCTGAAAGCAAAGAATAGAATAAATACAAGTCAATTAGACCTCACAATTCGTGGAGAATTAAACATCTATGACCCTTTGGCTAGAAAAGTAGCTCAGCTACTCATGTTCATCAACAAAACGAAAATAAAAAGTAAAAACATAATGAACCCGGTTGCCTGCTCTACCTCCTCGTTTCCTTCTTGTCTCCAAGGTGATTCTAGATTCAAAGATTCAAAAGTTTGTCCTAACCCTCTAGGGTTGGTTCTATTTATATTGTTAGGGAGATGGCATGTGATCTTTTGCTAGCAAGTTATGAAAATATCTTTCCTTTTCCAAGTAGATTTCGAGAAGTAAATGTTCGTCCGCCTGGCACGCCCTACCACACGACCGTGGGTTAAGCCGTGCCATCCTCTGTACATATTCTTCAAGTCTTCATCCGCGCCCAGTGTGTACCACGGTTACACACATGACCAGATTTCAAGTCGTGCCTTCATCTGTGCATAATCTACAAGTCTTCATCCGTGTCCAGTGTGTACCACGGTTACACCCACGGCTAGATTTCAAGTCGTGCCTTCATCTGGTTGATGTTCCACACTTTCTTCTCCTTCGGCACACCTAGCTTCCACCACGGCTCCAAGCACGGTTTCTCCCACGACTTCCACCACTGCCGTGCCCTAAGCCGTGTCTCTGTCTGTTCAAAGTCCACATTTCGTCTTCTTGTCAGTGTGTAACACGGTTTGAACCTTGGCCGTAGCCTAAACCGTGCTTCCTCCGGTGGTGTAATTCCTTGTCTTGATCCAAGTTGTAGATGACTTCTCTAAAATACTTGAATTAGCATCCTTGACTCCATTTAACCCGATTTATCACGATGATAGAATTAAAGTACCATTTCCTTATGATTTCTATAAAATCAATAATAATTTAACACAATTTATACTATAAAGATTGAGTATAAAATGGCTCTATCAGTAGGGTACAAGGAAACTTGTGCGTAATTATTGTTGATGGTGGTAGTTGTACTAATGTTGTAGCTCCATCATTAGTATTGAAGTTGAAACTTGTAACTACCCCACATCTTAAACCCTATACATTACATTAGTTGAATGATCAGGATGGTCTTTGTATGATCCAAAGGGCTAAGATACCCTTCAATGTAGGGGATAAATACTGTGATGAAATCGAGTGTGATATTCTACCTATGTGTGCATCCCATATATTGCTTGGCAGGCCTTGGTTATATAACAGGAGGGTCTTAATGATGGCTTTAGGAATACTTATGTATTCTAGAAGGAGGGGAAACGTATTATTCTGAATCCGATGTCGCCTTTAGAGGTCCAAAAGGTTTAGCAACAGATCAGTAAACCATCAAAGATTCGTGAGAATCATAACCACATGGACCAACCTTCAGAGGGCCACATTGTGTAGAAGCAGACATGCCAACCTTTAGAGGTACTAGAGGCTCTTGAGTAGTTGAGTAAACCATTAGAGAATTCTGAGGGTCAAAGTTAGATGAGCCTATCATCAGAGAGCCAGACTGTTCAGAGATAGTTATGTTCACCTTCAGAGGTTTCAGAGGGCCATGAGCAGTCAGACCAACCATTAAAGGGCCATGAGGGTTAGTGCCATATAGATGAGCTAAGAAGGAGAAAAAACATTTTAGTGGATAATGGGTCATTACTTGTGTTTCTACAGTGATACTTCTTCAGGTGGTTGGTTAGGAGGAAATAGAGTCTCTATTGCATTTGATCTGTCAAATTTGAGGATAAATCTTTTTTAGGCCCGAGGAGATGATAGGAATCAAAATCTGTCAAAACCTATCGTTAGAGCAAGAGCCAAAAGATTTCAAATCTTGGCGATGAAGGCCCATTTTGAGCACATCGACCCCCGAATTATTTGTTTACTAACCTCTTTTCGCTTATTCATGTATTGTATATTCCAATAGGCACACTTATCATGCTTCACAGGGCGATGGATAAACTCACTAAGACTCAGCTTGTAAGTTATCTACAGACCGACTTAAACCGGCGATGAGCTGGGCCGACGAATCCTATGGAAGAGTTAACATGATAAAGACTATTTTTATTTGTAATTATTATTTACTTAGACTATTTATGTTGTAATCTTTTTGGAACACTTTTTATTTGGTTGTAATTTTCATTTAGGACTGGCTACCCTAAAAGTGGCATAGTTGTAATTTTGTGGACTTTTTAACCCTGAAGGGAGCAAGTATAAATACTTTCTTAAGTAGGGTTTTGAGGAGGAATTTTTCATATTAAACACATCACTTTTACATGAGAGAGCTTAGGGTTCATCCTAGTTTAATCCCTCTTATCAATTTCAATCCCAAGAGTTGAAATTGTGGCGAGTGCAACAACTTGAAATTATGAGTTGTATCAATTTCTATTTGTTGTGTTTTCTTTTCTTCTCTAGTGTGTCATATCTAGGGTTGGATTGAAAAATTTCTTGGTTAGATTTAAATTTGTATTATTCGAAATATTGTGCTTCACTTAAGTTACTATCATACTTGTTTTTCGATTCATCCATTGTGCACAATTCTTGAACTGTGAAATCAATCCATTTGGAAGGCGGATCACGGAAGTGGTTCTTGTTTTTTTTATTATTAGTAATCAGGTGTCTTTTTCAAGTATAATTTGTGATCTTCATTAAGGAATACTTCATGTGTTAATCATTGTATGAAATACATCATTCGGATCATCTATTGCAATTAGAGTTCATGTAACATTTTTCTCCAAATTAAATCGATTTGATCTTGTCCTTTAGGGACTGTTAATTGGATTGTTTTGCTTATGCTTAATTCCCATTTAGGCACATCATCTTTTGGTATCAGAGCAAGATATTCCAAGAAAAATTAGGATCACTTATCAATTTGAAGTTCATGCTATTTAAGATTTGAGGACTAGTTTGAGTGACATTATGTGATTTGTCTTTCAAATTGGTTTTGTGTGCTTATACTTGGTTTTAGGCACATCAATAGGTTGGTTTGTACCCAAACTTATAGAGTTATTTTGTGTTATTAGGTGACATGTCATTCAAGGATGACTTGCTGCTTGATTATTATGATTGAGGACCTTACGGCTAGGTGAGTGAAAATCTGATGATTACTGTTCCTTGCTTGTGTTTGTAGTTAGCATACTCACATGTGTATAAATGTTGGATATATGAATTCGAATTGTATGTGGGGGGTAATTTAGGGTACTATGTGTGCTTCAATGCCATGATTGAATACTAATTTACCTTAATTGTACTTGGCTAATTGATAATTGCTTTCCATTGCATTTAGATTGTAGAAATTGTGAGTGTCTGTATTGCTTTGCTATGAATGCCTAGTAACTTAACTTAATATTACTTGGCCATAAATATAATGAATTATTCATCATGACATCTACATGTAAGAAGTCCATTGGCATTACGTGGTGGTATAGAAAGGCCCCACAGAGGTGTACTCCATAGGCACACATTATCTAAACATTTGGGAACTAATTGAAACTGGGAAATGCTACCTTCTAATTGAGACCTAGGATTTCCTAGTCTAAGGATTCATTGCTTAGGGGTGATTGACTTGTGAGTCTTTCACAATCTATACCCCATGACAGGCTTAGTACTTATATTTTTATTTTCAAGTCTAATGAAGTATATTACAAAAACAAATATAGACTTTATGAATTATCTTGAAATACAGCCTAGGGTCACTAGAACCTAAAGCTAATGTATAGTTCATGATTTCCCTACCCAAGCAATGGAGGCGTAAATCTATGCTATATGCGGTGTCCGGTAAACCGTATATATTGTTGCATTCATGTGTTTGCTCAGGCATGGCATATGCTTGATTAAATAACTTGCTTAATTTTTGCTTATTGGTTTAGTAAGAAGATATATATGGTTTACCCCCATGGGAATAACTCACTAAGCTTTATAGCTTATACACCCATAGATTTTCCTTATTGTAGCTTATACATCCATTATTCATTTGGTAGGTAGATGCCATAGGTTAGTACGAAAAATACTTCCTTTTTAGACAAATATTTCCTTTTTTTTCATATTCCCTTTTATATTTTTCATAAATTTTAAAATTTACATAAATGCTCCCCTTAATTTTGTGATATTCACATTTTATTTTAAGAAATTACCTTTTCTATATTTTAAATTACTATCATCAATTAGATAGTCATTTTAAACAATATTTGATTTATTGGTAGGAAAAGCATACCTTTCATAACTGACTCACATTTTGTTTCCTTTGTTAGAAATGAATTCCAATTCATCTAATGTCTACCTTTGAAATCTACATTACCTTTGATTCTTTAAAATTTATTCCTTAGCTTTCGTTGTATTGTTTATTCTTGAGATAGCAATATTTTTCAATATGACTAATTTTATTGCAAAAATAACATGTGTAGGGACTTTGAAACACATACCTGGGGTTTTCGTACCTTTGACTCTAATTTGCAAACATTATATTATTAATTCCACTCTAATAGTTGTATTATCCTTTTATCGATTGTTATCTCCATTGATCTTTCATAAATCTTACTAAATTTCTTTCTATAGCTATTCATATATTCTTTATTCAACTATCTCTTGATTTTCTTTTGAATAACTTGTTCTTTTTCTTTTGTTATGACAACCTCTTTACCTTTTTTCTAATATTGTCTTATCTTCATATATGCAATCTTACATTTTAACAAACACTATTCTCTAGATTTTATTAGAGCTTTCTATATTTCCTGAATTTATATATATATATATGATCTATCAGTATATATTATAACATAAAACTAAGGCTAAGGATGTAAAAACGTACATAAATGATGGGTGAATGGGTCATTTCACACGAAGCGTATAAATACCTTAAATTAACCTAGAGAGCCTCCCTTGTCATTTTACACAGTGAAACAGTAAACAAAAAGGAAAAACACTCTCAAACAACCTAAGGCGACTAAAGGGAATTCATTGACATTAGATCTGGTAGTACCAGAATAAGATTGAAGAGGGAATGTGAAGAATAAGGAAATTCATGGATCAAGGGCTTTATATACAAGAAGATTGATGTAAGTATTCTACCTTATGTTACTTGAGGACAAAATACATGTTTTAGGGTTAAGTTAAGCCTAGGGATAAAGAGAATAGAATTTGGAATAAAGAAATTAGGGTTCAAGGAAAATTATCGAGAGATACACAACTTCCCAACACAATCGTGTTTTAACCATGTTAAACCCTAAATATACTGAGAAACACAACCTCCCAACACGGCCGTATTTTGACTGTGCTAAATCGATAGATACATGGCTTGTCTATATGATCGTGTTTTGATTGTGTTAAATGCAAAGCTAACCAAAAGATACACGACCTATCTATATTGCCGCGTTCTAATCATGTTAAAGCCAAAACTCACCTAAAGATATACGACCTTTGACACAGTCATGTATTAGCTAGTGTTGAGCTACACGGCCTCCAGGATGGGCATGTCGAGTGAAACATAACCTAATTATATATCTATTTAGCTTCTAATTAAACTAATTTCCATTCAATCTAGATAACTTGTAAGACTTTAAAGAATTTAAATGATTAAAATTAAGAGAATTAAGAGATGATATTAATCTTAGATTAATACCAAGAAGGATGTGTTGATGATGTATAGATTTTAGTTTAGCGTAAGTCTAAGACCAGAAGTGCTTAAGGCTAGGATTTAAGGTACGTATAACATGTGTTCTATTCCATGCTTGTTTAAGATAGTATATGTATTGAAATCGGTTAAGTTGAATGATTTAGCTTAAGTGTTTAAGTTGTATACTATATGTGCTTGGCTTGGCCTAAGTACCCATCATTGTAGATCCCTAGGGAACACCCTAATGATCCTTGTATGTTGTTCTCCCTAGTGGAGTCATACATGGAAATGATTTAGGTTGAATGTTGGTTTAAGTAGATTAAGTGTACATGGGTCTAGGGTCTGTAGTGGCAGTTCCTACACCAAGTTTAAGTGGATTAAGTTTACATAGGTAAGGCCTATAGTGGTAGTTTCCATCACCAAGATTAAGTGGCTTAAGTGAACATGGGTGCAGGGCCCGTAGTGGCAATTCCTATCACCGAGATTAAGTGGCTTAATGAACATGGGTGTGAGGCCCCGTAATGGCAGATCCCATAACCAAGTTTAAAGGCTAAGAGATCATAGATGAGGGGCCTATAGTGGTAGTTCCCATCACTAATTCATATTCTAATGTGTTAAGTGTGTTAAAGGGGTCATGAGTACCTTGTTGTTGCTTGTGGACTTAATTTGCATCATGAAACAGTGCTTGTGTTTAAGTACTGCATAATACATGTGATGCATGTTCATGCGTGTGTATTTGTGCTATACATATTGGGCATTAGCTTACCCTTCGAGGAATATTTTTTAGATGCAAGTGGTAAGAATGTATATAACCTAGAAAGAAATCTAGGAATGAATGAACCAAGAAGGGAGGAAGAGGATGATGATCACTACTATTATGGAGAGTAGAACTTATAATGACTTGTTATTTGATTGGAACAAATTTTTTTTTTTTTTTGAAGAATATGGAATTGAAATTTTATAGACTTTTGTTGCATTATATACTCGTTATAGATTTATGTTAAAGTGGTTTCAAGGTTGAAGGATAGATTGAAAAGTTTTTATATCATGATGTCATTATTATAGGTAATGAATAGAAATTTGCAAGAATTATAAGATTAAGAGGTATCAAAGTTGACTAGAGCCTTAACGTGTTCTTGTGTGATAATGACACATGGCGAGCAGTAGTACGGCCCAGTTTTCAAGGCATTACAGCTTACGTGGCATCAAAGCTTTAGGTTTATGATCTTTAGGGACTTAAGTTTAAATCTATAGAGGATAAGTTGAAGATCCTTAGGACTTAAGTTTTAATTTAAAAGCATAGGTTGTTGATCCTAAAGAGCTTAGGTAATGATCAATAAATGTAAGTTTTAAACGGTAGAGCATAAGAAATGATCTTTAGAGAAATTGAGTACTTGATTTGTAAGATAGTGAAGCATGAAGAGAGTGGGAAAAATATGAGATGTTTACTTAATTATTTAATTATTTTCTTGTATTATTACTTTACTTGCATTCTTTTAACTACTAAGTTATATATATGAGTAAACTTTATGTGTAGTGGTATATGTGTATATACTTACACATTTTGACACTAACCATGAATGCCTCTAAGAAGAGTCACTGGATTAGGAATTAGAAGGGGTGCTAGACGTAACAACCCTAGTGAGGAAGAAGTTTAGAATCCAAAACTACAAAGGGAAAGAGGTTAGATGGTTGAAGAGATTGTTTAGCTACTACATACTATGAACCACCTAGTGAGACTATTGGCACAACAACACCAAGCCCCCAATGTCCCACAGCATAGGAATGTCAATGAACCCATCAGTTTTAATAGGTTCATTAAAGTAGCTAAAGAGTTTAACCCAAAGTAGATGACCCAATCAAAGCTGAAGATTGGGTAAAAGAAATTGAGAAGACATTTGCTGCCTTCCAAATACTGGAAGATAGGAAGGTAAGTTATACTACATTCATGCTGAAGGGAATTGTAGTAAAATGGTAGGCCTCGGTTCCTAGACTTGCAGGGGAATACATAAACCGGGTTGTATTTAAGGAGCTATTTTATCAAAGACACTTCCCTAGCAGCTCTAGGAATAGGATGGAGAATGAATACTACAACTGTGAATAAAGAAACCAAACTGTTAAAGAATATAAGGCAGAGTTGAATCGCCTCATCCATTTCCTTTCTAAAAATGTGCATAATGATGACAAATCCCAAGCCAGAAGATTCCTAAGAAGCTTAGACTTGGACCTACAACTTGTAGTGGGGGCCTTTTAGTTAAATACTTATGTTGAAATGGTTGATAAGGTTAAGTACCTCAAGCAGAATAAGAAGATTATTGAAGAACAAAGGAACCGTAGAGCAGCAATAGCTTTAGGAAAAAGACCTGCCTCTAGTGGAATGGGGTAAGATAGAGGCAAAAGATATCATATACAGCAAAGCAGAATACAGTGTGATGCAGCCCCTCTTCTCCATATTAGATAAGTGCCTTTAGCACTCCCTACAGTAGGCCTAAATGTTAAATGTAGTAGATGTTATGGGCCTCATGAGTTGAGAGAGTGCAGATAGCTAGAGAGGGGCATGTTTCTTTTGTGAAAAGATAGGACACATTAGTAGGCATTGCATTGAGAGGTCAGTCCCCTTAATCTTTTGTCATGTATGCAATAAAAGGGGACACAAGGTAGTCAACTATCATCAAGGACAAATTAGAAATCAGATAAACCTAATTCAATAGATAACTAAACCTCTAGTGAGAGGATAGGGAGGTAAACCACAAGTAGGGGGTCCTAGACAAAGAGTTCCTACTAGTATGTTTGCCATTTACCAATAGTAGCACCAAGACATCCCTAACGTAGAAAACATTGCAGGTATGCTTCTAGTACACTCTTGCAATGCATATGTGCTATTCGATACCGGTATGTTTATATCATGTGTGTTTGAGAATTTTGTATACGCATGTGCATTAAATGTTGATGATATGAATCAGACACCTATAGGACCAATCACCAGGGCCCGAGCTAAGGGTCTCCATAATTTAGTTTTGAGAATCTTGCATGAGAAACCTAATCTTGAGGAAGCTAATCTATTTTCTACATCTTTACATTATAATTGTAGTGCATTTCAGCAGGCTCACTTATCAGTCCTACAGGATACCAAATCACCTATACTTTTGAGCGAGTCGAGATTCTCAACGGGGCTTAATTCAAAAATACCTTGAAGACCAGCATCATGAAGACTCTTTTCTTTTATATATTTCTCCTTTGTATGGACTATTTTATTTTGCATTTTCTTTTGGGACACTATCATTTTTTATTGTAATTTCCACTTAGGACCGACCACCTTAAAAGTGGCATAGTTGTAATTTTTGTCCATTTTCTAACCCTAAGGGTAGTAAGTATAAATACTCGCTTATAATAAGGTTTGAGGAGGCCATTTTTTAGAATTAGAACTTCACTTTTACATGAGAGGGTTAGGATTTATTCCTAATTCAATTGCTTTTATCAATTTCAAATCCCAATTTGAGGTTATGGCGAGTGGCATCAAGGTTAATTTGTGAGTAATATCAAATTTACTTTGTTGCAATTTCCTTTCATCTCTAGTGAGCAGTATCTAGGGTTGAATTGGATTTTTTTTATTGACTAAATTTGATTGCATTTGTAATCAAATTTTTGTTGCTTAATTGATTGGTTTTAGCCTTAGTTTTAACCTTCAATTTAGCATCATTTTAAACCGTGGATCATTTTGTTGGGAAAGTGGATCACGGAATTGGATCTTATTGTTCTTGTGCGTAATTCACGTGGAATTACTTGCGATTATTGTTTATTGGAGAAAATTATCATTTTTGGATTGTTAATTGCAACTTTGAGCATTCGGATTTCATTACATCTCCATTAAGGTTCACGCAATTCTTGATTCCATTAAACCGGTTTTTAATTGTGAACTGAAGTTATTTCTTTGATTCATTTGCATGTGCTTAATCTTGGTTTTGAGCACATCATCTTTTGGTATTAGAGCTTGAGGTTTGTGAGAAGGGATTACTTACAATTTGAATTTGGAAATTAAGGGTTCTTGTATTACCATCTTGAACCGAATTGTAGAAGTGGAAATTGAAGTAATTGATTATGTCGTTAAGGTGTTATGATTGTTGCTTGTTGATGTAGACGTAGAGCATTTGTGATTTCTTTTTTTCTCTTAAGTTAACCGTGATTGATTAAAGGGAAATGATCATTGTGATTAGTTGAGGGAAGTGGAATTTCGA
Source organism: Laguncularia racemosa (assembly GCA_037954665.1). Taxonomy (NCBI): domain Eukaryota; kingdom Viridiplantae; phylum Streptophyta; class Magnoliopsida; order Myrtales; family Combretaceae; genus Laguncularia; species Laguncularia racemosa. Next base: position 753,267 of record JBBMOL010000225.1, read on the forward strand.
AAATTGAATTTTGTACCTTCATCTTGTTGTAAGTTATTTGTTGAGGAAGAAAGGGGAAGTTCTTGAATTGAATTGAATTTCAGAAATTGAGTTGTTGTCTTCATCCTTGCCGTGAGTTAATTGTTTGAGGAAGAAAGGGAAGTTTTTGAATTGAATTCCATCATTTAGGGTTCAAATAGTTGAAGCATTGTTAATTGGTGTATGTTGTTTCCTTGACATTGCAGAATTAGAAGGGTCATTTTCTTGGCAGAATTGTTCAATTGGCGTGGAGGATTAGGAAACTATTTTGAATTCAAATCAATCATTAGTTATAGAGTTGTTATGTATTAATCACTTTAATTGCACATTAACTAGTTGGAATCAATTGCTTGCCATTTGGAGAAGTATCCATATTTGGTTCCATTTTGTTGTTGTTGCCGTGGAAGTGGAGTGCTACACCGTGAGTGTTGTTGTTGTTGTTTGAATTAAGTGCATTGTGTGTGTATTATGTAAGTGGTGTTGTGAGTAATTTTGGCGTGAAATTGGGTTGAATTTGGGAAGGTTGTTGCACATTGATTTGAGAGGAGTGGAGAATATTATTGTTGTGGTAATTGAATTTAAATACAACAATGTCTAGTGAAATGTTTCAATATGTTAATGTGTTGCGCCGAACATTGACTACATTTGCTAATAAGGATGAAGAACAAAGGGAAAACTTGTTCCATACTTTTTGTATGATACAAGGAAATTTGTGTGTCCTTATAATTGATGGTGGTAGTTGTACCAATGTAGTAGCCACCTCGTTAGTATCAAAGCTAAGACTTACAACTATTCCACATCCTAAACCATATAAATTGCATTGGCTTAGTGATCAAGGAAGTTTATATGTGACCTAAAGAGCTAAGGTAGCATTCAGTGTAGGGGATAAATATTGTGATGAGATTGAGTGTGATATCTTGCCTATGTGTGCATCCCATATATTGCTTAGTAGGCCTTGGTTATATGACAGGAGGGTCTTACATGATGGCTTCAGGAATACTTATGTGTTTTAGAAGGAAGGCAAACGAGTTATTTGAATCCAATGTCACCTTCAGAGGTCTAAAATGTTCAGCAACAGATCAGTTGACCATCAGAGGTTAAAAGGGCTTTAATACAGTGTAATGATTATGAGAAAAAGAAGGTATTATTAATGGACAGGGTGAAATGGAGAGGTTAATTACAGAAGAGGCTCCAACATACTTGCTTCAATTGAGATGTGTATTAGGGTTACAGGAGCCACAATCTCTACCTTCAGCAGTTTCTTAGGTATTGAATGAGTATACTGACATTTTTCCTAATGATTTGCTAGCAGGATTACCACCTTTGTGAGGGATAGAGCATGCTATTGATCTTATGCCCGAATTCAGTGTTACCAAACCGACCTGCATATCGCATGAATCTCGAGGAGGCTAAGGAATTGAAGCGTCAGGTAGATGAATTGGTTGAACGGGGGTTTGTTAGAGAGAGTCTCAGCCCATGCATGTTCCTGACCTTCTTGTTCCTAAGAAGGATGGTACTTGAAGAATGTGTATCGATAGTAGAGCCATCAACAAAATCACCATCAAATACAAGTATCCTATTCCTAGACTTGATGATATGTTAGATGAGCTGCATGGTTCATAGGTCTTCTCCAAAGTGGATCTTAAAAGCGGATATCACTAGATTCGAATGAGAGAAGGGGATGAACAGAAGACCACTATTAAAACACGTCATGGACTGTATGAATGGTTGGTTATGCCCTTTAGTTTGAGTAATGCTCCTAGTACCTTTATGAAGTTGATGAATCATGTCCTGAAAGAATTTCTAGGAAAAATTGTTGTTGTTTATTTTGATGATATTTTGATCTACAGAAAAAAACCTAGAACAACATTGAGTATTTTCAGTCTTGAGGACACAACAGCTATTTGCAAATATCCAGAAGTGTTCCTTTTACCAAACTGAGGTAACATTTTTGGGTTTTGTTGTATCTAGTTCTGGTGTTAAGGTAGATGAGGAGAAAGTGAGGGCAATCAAGGAATGGCCAACACCTACTTCAGTTACTGAGGTAAGAAGTTTTCATGACTTGCATCCTTTTATAGACGCTTTGTCCAAAATTTCAGTGGTATTATCAGTCCTCTCACAGAACTAACTAAAAAGAGTGTACCTTTTGTTTAGAGTGAAAAGGCTCAGAGGAGTTTTGAAGAGATAAAAGAAAAACTCACTTGTGCCCCATTATTGGCTTTACCTAATTTTGACAAAGTTTTTGAGTTGGAATGTGATGCTTCTAGGATTGGAATTGGTGTTGTACTAATGCAGGAAAGGAGACCTATAGCATATTATAGTGAGAAGTTGAGTTATGCAACTTTAAACTATTTTATATATGATAAGGAATTTTATTCCTTAATGAGAGCTCTCACGACGTAGCAGCATTATCTCCTCCTGAAAGAGTTTATTATTTATACATATCATGAATCTTTGAAACATTTCAGGGGACAGCATCATTTGTTTAAGCGCCAAGCTAAGTGGGTGGAGTTTCTGGAGGGTTTTGCTTATTTGATAAAGTACAAAAAGGGTAATCAAAATATTGTTGCTGATGCTTTATCACGACGGTATATACTTATCACTTCTCTTCAGTCAAAACTGCTGGGTTTTGAATTATTGAAAGAACAATATATATGTGTTGAGAAATTCAAGACTGTTATGGAGAGGTGTTATGGGGCAAGATGTATCATGGATGTTGCGTGATAGAGGGGTTTCTGTATAAATTAGGAAAACTATGTATTCCATTTGGATTTATGAGGGAATTATTGGTGAGGGAAGCATATGCAGGTGGGTTGTTAAGACATTTTGGTGAGAAGAGAACCCGAGCCATAATGAAGGAGAATTTCTATTGGAAGGGTATGATAAAGGATGTCCATAGGGTATTAGAGAGGTGTGGTATTTATAAGAGAGCTAAAGGGAAGAAAGGTGCACAGGGTGAGTATATGCCTTTGCCTATACTAGATAAACCCTAAACTAACGTCAGTATGGATTTTGTGTTAGGATTACCTAGAACACATAGGGGAAAAGACTCTATTATGGTGGTTGTTGATCGATTCAGCAAAATGTCACACTTTGTGCCTTGTCACAAAACAGATGATGCTCTTTTTATTACTAACCTTTTTGTGTAGGAAATTGTTAAATTACATGGAGTTCCACACAACATAGTGTCAGATAGAGATACTAAGTTTCTTAGTTTCTTTTGGAAGACATTATGGAAAAGACTAGGTACTAAGCTTATGTACAATAACTCTTGCCATCCACAGACAGACGGACAAATAGAAGTTGTTAACCGCACGCTTGGGAATCTACTCAGAGCGACAGTTGGCAAGAATCTTACTGATTGGGACTTATGTCTTCCTATTGTTGAGTTCGCTTACAATAGGTCTACTCATAGTTCAACCAGTAAGTCTCCCTTTGAAGTTGTTTATAGCTATAATTCTTCTATTCCATTGGATTTTATAGCAGGACCAGCAACAAAGGAAGAGAGTCTTAGTGGAGTTAACCGAGCCGGACAAATTCAACTCATCCATGATAGAACAATTGAACACCTTCAGAAGACCTAGGAACAGCAGAGAATCCAGGGAAACAGACACAGGAAAGTTCATCTTTATAATCTAGGTGACTTAGTCTGGATTAATCTTAGCAGGGATAGGTTTTCACATAAGAAGTCACAGAAGTTGTCTCCCAGGTTAGACAGACCATTTAGGGTTTTAAAGCGCATCAACAACAATGCCTATCATATAGAGTTACCAGGAGAGTATGGAGTACAGCAACCTTTAATGTCTCAAATCTATCACCATACTTATCAGATGACATGCATGAAGACCTACCAAATTTGAGGGCAAATCTTCAGAAGCCCAAAGAGATGATAAGAATCAGACTCCTACAGGACCTATCACTAGGGCCCGAGCTAAGGGTCTCCATAATTTCGTTTTGAGAATCTTGCATGAGAAACCTAATCTTAAGGAAGCTAATCTATTTTCTACATCTCTACATTATAATTGTAGTACATTTCAGCAGGCTCACTTATCAGTCCTACAGGATACCAAATCACCTATACTTTTAAGCGAGTTGGGATTCTCAACGGGGCTTAATTCAAAAGTACCTTGAAGACTGGCATCATGAAGACTCATTTCTTTTATATATTTCTCCTTTGTATGGACTATTTTATGTTGTATTTTCTTTTGGGACACTATCATTTTTTATTGTAATTTCCACTTAGGACCAGCTACCTTAAAAGTGGTATAGTTGTAATTTTTGTCCATTTTCTAACCCTAAGGGTAGCAAGTATAAACACTTGCTTATAGTAGGGTTTGAGGAGGCTAAAATTTTTAGAATTGGACATCACATTTTCGTGAGAGGGCTTAGGGTTTCCCTAGTTCCATTTTCTCTTATCAATTTCAATTTCCAAGAGTTGAAATTGTAGCGAGTGCAACAAAGGGTAATTGTGAGTAATATCAATTCCTTCTTTGTTGTGTTTCCTTTTCATCACTAGTGAGTCATATCTAGGGTTGAATTGGATGTTCTTAGTCAAATTTTGATTGCATTTGTAATCAACGAATATGTTATAAGATTGATTGATTTTAGCATTTGTTATCACCATCAATTTTTGATTCATTTTGTGACGTGAATTGGTCATTGTTGGAAGAAGAGAATCACGAAATTGGTTCTTAATATTCTTGGTGTATTTCACATGGATTTCACTTGTAATTATTGTTAATTGGAGAAGTTTATCATTGTGGGATTGTTGATTGCATCTTTGAACCTTCAGATTTCATCAAATCTCCCTTAGGGTTCACGTAATTTCCTAGTCCAATTGAACCGGTTTATATGTGTGAGTTAGGCTGTTTCTTTAATTCATTTGCATGTGCTTAGCTTGGTTTTGAGCACATCAGTTGAGAACATGAATGATTATCTAGCTGTTAGTACTCCTTTGGGAGTAGGAGGAAGAATAATTAGATTATGCAGAGGAGTGGGAATAGAAATACATAGTAAGGTGATGCTAGTAAACCTCCTAATATTGGAGATGATAGAATTTGACATTATTTTTGGTGTTAACTAGCTGTCAAATTATCATGCCTACCATTGACTGTTACAACATGGTGGTGTAGTTTAATATACTAGGGGATGAATATTTTGAATATAAGTTAGAAGTGTAAAGACCTACTAGATTACCAAAAGACCTTTTTAGAAATACTTTTGATATGTTTTCAAAAGACCTTTCTAGTTTACCCCTAACCAGGGAGATAGAATTCAACATTGACTAAGTATAAGGCACAATACCCATATCAAAACCAAACTACAAGATGGCACTAGTGGAATTGAAGAACTAAGGATACAGTTGCAGGAGCTACAGGATAAGGGTTTCATAAGACCCAATGTCTCTCCTTGCGGTGCACTAGTTCTGTTTGTGAAGAAGAAAGATGGAAGCATGAGACTTTGTATAGACTACTAGAGTTAAACAAGGTCACAATCAAGAACAAATATCGACTTCCTATGATAGATAACCTATTTGACCAGTTGCAAGGAGCTTAGGTGTTCTGCAAAGTAGAATCGAGATTAAGCTACCATCAACTAAGAATTAAAGAAACATTCAGAAAGTAGCATTCAACCAGATATGGGCATTACGAGATCCTGGTGATGCCCTTTGGATTAACAAATGCACTAGCTACATTCATGGGTTTAATGGACAAAGTATTCAGGGATTTTCTAGATAAATTTGTAATCGTCTTTATAGACAATAAACTGATATACTCTAAAAGCACTGAGGAGCATAAAGAACACTTGAGACTAGTATTGGGTAAGTTACAAGAAGAAAAGTTATATGCTAAGTATAGTAAATGTGAATTCTGACAGGTATAAGTAGTCTTCTTAAGTCATGTCGTTAATGAAGATGGGATATCTATGGATCTAGAAAAGGTGAGAGTAGTGGTGGATTAGCACGAACTAAAGATAGTTACAAAGGTAAGAAGCTTCCTAGGTCTAGTAGGCTAATATAGGAGATTTGTAGAGGGGTTTTCCAAAATAGCAACTCCTATCATCAGACTAACAAAGAAGAATGTGAAATTTGAATAGGGTGATAGATGTGAAGTCAGTTTTCAAATGCTCAAAGAGAAACTTGTGTCAGTGCTAATTTTGAATTTGCTCAAGAGCAGAGAAGAGTTTACAGTGTATAGTTATGCCTTAGTTCAAGGGTTGGTGATGAGCTTAAGACCAATTACAAGTACAAAATGCAATTGAAGATTCACTTGAACAATTAGCAATAAAAAAATGGCGTGATCCCTAATTAGTATGAACCTTAATTTTGAAATGAACAAGAGATAGAAATGGAGAACTAATTCCTTACTAAATATTATGCACTAGTTAGAATTAGGTTTAATTTTGATGTTGTTGATATTACGCATAACACAATTAAAATCCACTCACCACAATTCTAGAAGAATTGATAAGAGTTTTTACGTGACAAGTAAGTATCCCTCACAATTTCAATATCTAAAAAATGATGTGTCAAAAGTCCTTTACAAAACCTAATTAGCAAGTATTTATACCTTACTCTAAACAAGGAAATTACAACAATGCCAAATAGTAAAAAGCTGGTCCTATGAGTCCCTTGAAGAACCAATTCTCTACGTGAAAGAGGAGTGAAGATGGCCGGTTTTGTCAAGTAAAATGCAAGTGAAATAAAGGTTGATTCCTCTTGTCTTTGTAGGTTCAAGTATAGCTTACACATTGGAGATCAGTGTGATGGTTCGCTATCTTGTAAAACCGACAAATGTACCTACTGAAATGCAAAACAATTATACAATGGAAATGAAGACACTAAATAAATATCTTCGGGGTCTAATTATTCAAAGAGGACCATCATCGCCAAATTTTGTAATCCTTTAGCTCTTGCTCTAGTGATAGGTTTTGTAGGTATATGATTCCTATCATCTTCTCAAGCTTGTGGAACATTTGCCCTCAAATTTGATAGGTCTTCATGAATGTCATCTGGAAAATAGGGTGATAGAACTACAAAATCAAGTGTAGCAGAGATGCCATATCCTCCTGGCAATTCTATCTTGTATGCATTGTTGTTGGTATGTTTGACAACTCTGAAAGTTCCATCTAATCTTGATGATAGCGTTTACGACTTCTTATGAGGAAACATGTCTTTGTTGAGATTAATCCAGACTAGATCACCTAGATTATAGATTCTGGTTTTCCTATTTTTGTTTCCATTAAGTTTATGCTATTCTTGTGTTTTCTAAAGATCTTCAGCTGTCTTCTGATGAATTTTTAGAATCTCTTGGGCTCATTCTACTCCACTCAAGCTTTCTTCCTTTGTTGCCGGACTAGTTATGAAATCTAATGGAAGAGTAAGATTATAGCTATACACGACTTTAAAGGGAGACTTATTGGTTGAACTATGAGTAGACGTATTGTAAGCGAACTCTACAATAGGAAGGCACATGTCCCAATAAGTAAAATTCTTGCAAACTGTTGCTCTTAGTAAGGTACTAAGAGTATGATTAACAACCTCTGACCGGCTATCAGTCTGTGGGTGGCAAGAGGTACTATACATGAGTTTAGCACCAGGTCTTTTACATAGTGTCCTCCAGAAAAAGCTAAGAAACATAGTGTCTCTATCAGACACTACGTTGTGTGGAATACCATGTAGTTTCACAATTTCCAGCACAAAAAGGTTACCTATAAAAAGTGCATCCTCCATTTTGGGGCAAGGTACAAAATAGGACATTTTGCTGAATCGATCAACAACAACCATAATAGAATCCTTTCCCCTTTATGTCCTGGGTAGACCCAAAATAAAATCCATGTTGATATCAATCTAAAGTTGAGTAGGTATAGGCAAAGGCATATATTCACCCTGAGCCCCTTTCTTTCCTTTTGCTCTTTTACATACCCTACACCTTTTTAGCACCTTATGAACATCCTTCATCATATCCCTCCAACAAAATTATTTTTGCAAGAAAGCCAGAGTCTTTTTTCCACTAAAATGACCAGATAACCCTCCAGCATGTGCTTCTTTCACCAATAATTCTCTCATTGATCTATAAGGTATATACAATTTTCTAACTTTATACAAAAAACCATCAATCATATAATACCCTTCAAATATTTTTCCCTTAGAACATTTCTCAACTACTACTTTCAAATATTCACCATGCATATATTGCTCCTTCAGCAATTCAAATCCAAGCAACTACGACTATAGAGAGGTGATAAATATATACTTGTGTGACAAGGCGTCAGGTACTATATTCATATTACCCTTCTTGTACTTAATCACATATGAAAAACTCTTTAGAAACTCCACCCATTTGGCTTGGCGTTTTAATAGATTTTGCTAACCCCTGAAATGTTTTAAGGATTCAATAGCGGCGTAATGGTGCGGTCCAATAGCGGCGGCAAGCGGTTGTAGTGTGAAAGGAGAGAAAAGAGAAAGAAAGGGAAGAAAAGAAGAGGGAAAAGAGGAAGAAGGAAGGCCATCATAGAAGGGAAGAGAAAAGGAGGAAAAAGAAAGAGGAAAGAGGAGCGAGTGTGTATGAGGCAAGTATGTAGTGTGTGTATGTACGTATGTGTATTGAAAGTGTGTGCGGTAAAGGGTAGCGAGATATATGTGAGGATGTGTGTGTATGCATGTGAAGGAAGTGGGGGTATGTGAGAGTATGTGGATGTGCATGAATGGAGGTTGGGTACGTGTAGGATGCAAGTGTGTGTGGTTGTGTGCGGCTGTGTGCGTGGATGAGGAAGATGCGGCTGTATGTGTGGATAATGGTGTGGGATGTATAGGAGTGTATGTGTATAGAGGAAGGTACGCATGGGTGTGTGGGAATGAAGATGTGTATGTGTATGTGCATGAATGAGGAAGTGTATAGGTGTGTACGAGATGTAAGGTTATGTATATAAGTGTGTGTAGTAGTGTGCATAATGTAGAAAGATGTATGCATGCATATGTGTGTAGGGATGTGTGTGATGTATGTGGGAAAGTGTGTATGTATGTGAATGATGGAGTATCGTGTGTATGTATGTGGGTAAATGAGGAGGTGATGTAGTGTATGTAGAATGTGTGTGTGTGAATGAAGTGTGTATATAGGTATGTGTGGTTAAGGGTGTATGATGTGTATGTAAGGATGTGTGTGTGTGTTGGTGATGATGTATGGTGTGTGAAGGTGTGTGTATGTATAGAGGAGGAGCCGAGTGTGTAATGCTTGTGAGTATATGTGTAAGTGCATGAAGGCATGTAGGGTGTGCAGTATGTGTATGTGGGTATGTGGTATGTGTGTGTATAAAGGTGTGATGTATGTAGAGTGTATGGGTATGGGACAGTATGTAGTGTATGCAAGAAAGGTGTATGCATATGGATGGTGTATGGTGGATGTGGTGTGTATGTGTATGCGTAGATGCCATGTAGCTTGTAAGAGTGTGTTGTATATGTATGAAAGGTGTAGGATGTGTAGAGTATGTGTATAGGAGTATGGAAGGTGTGGAGTATAGCCATGTGTGTGTGTAAATATGGAAGTTGAGGATGATGTATGTGGGATGTGTATGTTTGAGTATGAAATGAGGTGCAGAGTGTGAATATGTATGTTTGGGTATTGGAAGGCAAATGTGGTGTGTGCAAAGTATGTGAGCATGTATTGATAGTGTAAGATGTATATAGAGTATGTGAGTAAGTGTGTGAGATGATGTATGGTGTGGGTATGTGAGTATAGATATAGGAAGTATGTAATGTGTGTAGAGTAAGTGGGTAAGTATGTATTGGTGGTGTGAAGTATATGTAGGGCATGTGTGTATATGTGTGTGATAGTGGTGTGGAAGGTGAAAGAAGCAGGTGTATATGTATTTCTAACTGTGTGTATGGTGTGTGAAGTGTGTATGTATATAGATAAGAAAATGTTGGTGCATGTGTGATGTGTGGGAAAGGTTGGTGTATGTATGATGGAAGCATGAGTGAGGATGAAAACCAGTAAAAAGTATGAGGAACTCGTAGGTGGAAATATCAACAAAGAAGAGAAGAAAGAAGATGATACAAACCTTTAAGGATTGCTAAATCCTGCGGGTTATCCTATAAGTAGTTTGTTGGAAGATATTAGAGACAATTGGATAAATGAAAGGTTTAAAGATGCTTCATGGACAAGAGAAGCGTCTATGATGGTGTAAGTGGTGAAGGGAATGATTCAAGCAACATCCAAGATGATGGCTTAGGAGATATTTGGAATGAAACGGATTTCACAATGGAATGTTCAAAGGATGTTGAGGAAGATCATTCTTGGCCAAATACCCTAATGCAAATCTTCAGTTGTCCTTTCCAAGGATATCTTGCATATGTAGAAGAAGGAATTCCAAATTTGGCAAGTCGAAGACATTTCATTGCTCGACTTCTACATAAGGAAAGTAGACAGTCGATCACAACAACTTGGGGTGTTAGAAGCACAGATTCAAAGAAAGTTCAACAATCGAACCTTTTTCATCCAAAGTTCAATAAGGAGGAAACTTCACGCCTTATCATCAACCAGAAGATGAGCAGAGTACACATATCAGGTGCTAGATAACTATCAAAGTCAAGTGTAGATGTGACTTTCTATGATTAGGTTGAGGAAGCATTACAGAAGGACACTGACTTAAGAGGAACGCAAAGCAGTTACCCACTAGAATCACTCGACTCTGGCTAGGGCTATGACCAATCCCAAACAAATGAGTGGGAAACTTAATGATATGCTACTTTATTATGTTGTTTGTTGAATGTTATGCATGCGAGTTTGTTGTTTGTTATGTTGCTATTTGATATGATTGTTGTTGAGTTAAGTCATAGTGGGGACTGAAGAGTTAGGGAGAAAGTCATAAAGTCTATAGAGGAATGGATGGTTTGAGGGTTTAGGTGTCATTACCTTAATGATAGCACCTAGTGCCATATCGCTAGTGCTATAACCATAAGCCTAACCCATGTTTTACAAATTGTTTTCTTCTAAATCAAACCAAAATATAGAAACTTAGCTTTTCCTTCTACAGCTACGAGAATGTATGCTTAGTTAGAATAGGGTGTATAGGTATCAACATGTATACATGTCAAAGTTGGTTCCTGGATGTGTATGCATATACTTAAGCAAATTTATTTTCATATTATATTTACAAAATACACTCATGAGCTTAATCATATAAATCATGAGTGCAACCTTAGTTTTTACAACATAACGATCCTATTTTCTTACTCTCTTAAGTTTGTAAGGGAAAGTGTTTAGAGATGTGATAGAAATATGTATATACACTAACACACACACACACACACACACACACAATAATATATCATATACAATTGTCTTGAGGACATCGAAAGAGAAAACGAGATGACCTTATTGACTCTTGAAAGTGTGAAAATGATAGAACACTTGAGAAGTGCGATGGTACAGAAGTGTCAAAGATGATTAATGTAAATCAACCCCGAGTGGTTGGTTTGACATGTGAGATAAATGACACTGAGGTGTCAGAAATGATTGTAAGCCAACCCAAGTGGTTTGGCATTTGAGAGAAAGGGCACAGAGGTGCCAAATCTGATGATCATAAGTCAACCCAAGCGGTTTAACATTTAAAAGAAATGGCACAAAGAGGTGCCAAGATAATTTAATCCATTGTAAAACTAGATAGGTTTATGTCTATGGGGTTTAGGTTTAGTGTCGATGTTGCATAATAAGAAATGCATAATCCTCACTTGTGATGAGTGAAATGGAATGTTTGATGTTTGTCTCTATGGTATGATTGAGGATTGATTGTGATTGTAAATGTTGTTTGATCACTTTAAATAAATCAATTAAAGTATGAATTGGATGATATTAAAACTTGACATGCATTTTCATGAGACATTGCATGAGATTGAAGGCCATCACTGTCACAGGATGTGTTAAAAGTGATTAAGAGGATCGTTGTTCCGCTAAGTGCAAACTAAGTGATTAGGGGATTGTCATACCTTGATGGTTCCGAGTCCAGCCTGTCTTTAAGGGTTCTGCTCCATCTGGTATAGAGAGGCATAGGAGCATTCACTGTTGAGTTAATAAAATATCTTAATTAACAAGTGATAAGATAAATAATTTGAGTAATGACCTGAGCACTGATGGTGGCTTCAGAATCCCTAACCTAAGGCCAAGGGGGGCGTAAACCCTAGACTTCATGTCGATTACCGGAAGACTACGTGAGATGCTACATTTATATAGTTGTTCATGCATAGCATATGTTTAATATTTTAATTTGAATTTGCTTGTGTATTTATATAGAATATCTCTAATATTTTGATTTAAGTTTCCTTGTGTGTGTATGTAGCATTGAAAGTGCTACCATCCCATTCACTGAGCCATAGTGTGCTCACTCCCTCACTGACTTTTTGCAGGTAGCGGTTACGAAAGCGCGGGATGGGATAAGATGTGAAGTGTTGAGAGTTTTGGAAGACCAAAACAACAAAGTAAGATTTGTGAAGGATAGATTTACTAAGATGAAATGTTAGGACCCCCATGTAAATAGAAATGTTTAAATTGAAAAACCTAGGATTTATCCTATTTTGCTTATTGGTAGGGGATACCAATTCTCTGCGATCATGGTTGACTATAGGGTACGGGATCCATAGTTGTATTTTATTATCTAATTATATGTACTATAACTTGTTGTAGATGTAATTATTTACTTAGAGTCTTACGATCTCTAACTTGTAAGATGATTATCATGTAACGGGTGCACATATGCCATGATAATTTTAGTGGAGGCTTCATGGCCCCTTTCAAGGCATGACAAATGGAATGGTTAAACACATTTTACAAAGATACTACATTATTTTCATCAATACTTCATTCAGATTTCTAACACATCTATGTAATAGTTAGTGGACCATTTAGTATGCTTTTATCTTACTAAATTGAATTCCTAACTAATGCTTACATTGTAGCCCTATTAGTTGCAAGTGTTGGCTCTTTGATGGTGAATTCACTATTGGTCTATTCGATCATTAGATTCAAGTAGCCATGTATGCATAAGTGGGATACTCTAGCATTTTGAGCAAATATGAGTCGAAGTAAGAGAGCTGTGTATTCAACCTCATTGTTGGTGTGGTGAAAGTCTAAATTGAATGCTAGATGTATCTTTTGGCCTTTAGGAGATGTTAACATTACCTCAACTTCTTATCTAGTGTTACCAGAGGAGCCATCAAACTGCACTTACTACTCTCCATCAGATTCCACTCTCATAGAGTCCTTGTGAAATTCTACTAGGATTATATATGTGGCATGGGTGCCTTGTGTCATGGGAAACTAAGCTAAGGCTTGAAACTTAATAGCCTTAGGCAGCATGATCACAATATCAAATTCTAATAGGAGGAGCAACCACTTTGTAATCCTTCCTGACAAAGCTAGCCATGACAATAATTATTTTATTAGATTAGAGTGAGTCACAAGGTTGACTTTATGAGCCAAGAAGTAATGGTGTAATTTTTGTGTGGCAAATACCAGCATGAAACAATGTTTCCTACAAGTTAGATAATTGATGTCACTTCCTTGAAGTGATCGACTTAGGTAATATACCAGTCGTTCGTTATTGTAAAGTTCTTCTACCAATAAAGCCTCGATGGACTTGTTAGTAGATGTCAAATAAAAAATCATTAGTAATCCTTTGATAGGCATTGTCATTGTTTATGGAGAGGTAAGTATCTCATTTATCTTTTAAATGGCCTCTTCTTATCATTGTCCCTACTCAAATAGTACTCCCTTCTTCATAAGTTATTATAAGGGATGAGAGGTTTTCGCTAGTGCAAGGATGAACCACTTGATATAAGAGACTTTCCCCATAAAGGTTTTAATTTTCTTTAAATTACAAGGTACAAGCATAGACCGTATGGCTTGCACCTTTGCTAGATCAACATTAACCCCTTTTCTATGAACAACAAATCAAATAAATTTTCCAAAAGCTACACTAAAAATGCACTTCAAAGGGTTCATGCACAACTTATATAGTTAGCATCACTCAAAAACCATCTGTGAATGTATCAAATGATCAGGTATTCACCTTAACTTAATAACCATGTTGTCACATAGTATAACATCCTAGAACTTAGAGCCCAATAACCCCCTACATGCTATTGCTATTTAGTGACATGCAAGGCTTTTAACCTACTTAATCACAATCAATCAAATAACCTATCAACCACATTCACTTAGTAGAATAAATTCTATAGTATTTACTATAATCATCCCCCCTAAAATATAATATGACAATCGTAAATAAAATAAAAACTACAACTCTTTCAATACATCATTAGTTTTCGCAACATAGATTAAGTCTTCCATCTACTCTTAGATAACTTCCTTAATCTTCTTAATAATAATAATAATAATCTATTTACTCTTCATTTTGATTGTAGTCCACCCTTAGCTCATTAAAGAAGGAAACATCATCTAAACCTAAAATTGAATTAAAAAAAAAAAAGAAAAAGGAAAGAAGGCTCCCACGAAGGTAAGCTAATGCCTAATATATACTACCTGCAAACACATGTACATGACAAAAAGATATAGGATTCACATGCATTCAAATGTAGCAAAAATAATCAAACATGTTATTATCTCTACCTTTGGTCCATTAAACAATACAAGAGTTCTCATAACCCCACACACTATCATTGATAAAAGTTTTATTGATATTTATATAATCTTTTACTTTCACGATATTGCCACTACCGACCTTGATACTATAGTGTTGGAAACTACCACTCCTAGCCCCAACACTCATAAGTCATCCTAAACCTACCCAGATCATTTCAATGTGTAACTCCATTACGGACAACATCACATAGAGATCATTAGGGTGCCCCCTAGGGATCTACCACCAGCATCCCCTTGGCCGAGCGAAACACAAGAAACAACAAATTCATTATCAAAGTATTATTTAAGTTCATTTTGATACTACATTACCAAGCACAAACTATAAATAGAATAGTCACATACCTAAAGAAATTGTTTCAAGTTCACTAAAATGGTAATTGTGAACCATAGTATAACCTATTATATACAAAGAACTAACTTCGTACTAACTTACAAATCAATCTAATTTCACCTAGTTCGTAATTCTAAGTGTTAGTTGATGATTTTCCTTCCCAATTACTTTAGATAGGGTAAAAAAAGTATTTTAGATTTAAGAAAATTCGAGAAAAATGGAAAAAGAAATGTTTTAGAGGTGTTGTAGATGGTAGTATACATGGCCATGTATAGGTGTAGGGGTAGGAACACAATCGTGTACATGGTTGTATACCTTTCTATGCGTTAAGGCCTTTTAACATACCTAAGTACACAATTGTGTACTTGGCCATTTACTTTAACATGAGCAATTACACAGGTGCATACCTAGTTATGCATCACGTGTTTCACACTTTCCCATTACTTTCACTTCGGGGAAGTATATAGTCGTATACCTTGGCCGTATACCCCTCTAAATCTCATGAATTACATCGACTTTCTTCCTAATTCACCCCTTTTGGATCCTAACCTTTATCAATCTCTTCTATACCTCCAATTCATCATAGAAAACTGTCTAAATTACAAAATTGAACATAGGAAAAGCAACTTGGTTAAATTGCTTAATTGATCCTAAAGTTACTCTAATCACCCATACCCCCAAGTTTGCTTACCCTAATTGCGTCTGAACTATAACAAAATTCCATCCTTAAGTCAAACATTCATTAACATGAGAGGGTGTACCATAATTCAAATTGAATTAATACTTATCTTATGAATTTCACATGTAAAGTTAGTGGTAAAGACTTCTACATCGCCTATTTGATCATTTTCTATAAAGAAGAATGCAACTCAAAAAAGAGGAAAATAAGGTTTTGTGAGGGCTTAAATAGTCTAGGGTCAAAAAGTCTAAAATTCCCTTCTATAACAACAATATTACCTAAGTGTCCCATTAAATAAAATTATTTTCTTTTCTTATTTTCTAGTATTTTACATCCTTTCCCTCTTACAAAAACTTTTGTCCTCAAAAGTTACCTAGATTTAGGAAGAGACTTGGATATTTCCTTTGCCTCTCTTCTTCCATTTCTCACGATGCCACACACTCCGTTTAGTTAGTCTATTGCACTTTAATATAGGGAATCACTCATCTCCTCAATACTTATTTTTTGGTATCCACTATCTTTACAAGCTATTGTAATGACCATAAAGGGAGCCTAATGGAAGTGTCTAAAACTTATCATATCATGTGTGCACTCGTGATGCAAAAACCGTCTTCCAAGTTAGAGGTTACAAGACTCTAATTAAATCTCTTTTAATAGTAATACATATAACTAATTATTACATAAAAATAACGAAGGAAATCGATAATCTATAGCTTACCAGAACTACAAAGAATCGATATCCCCTAATAAGTTGTAAAATCGGGTAGTCACAACTAAAAAAAAAAGTCCCAACTCCCATAATTTCTTATCACTCTATCTAAGTCCAGACCAACAATTACTTTATCCGATACTTGTTCTTCGATATTTGAGTCTGAAGCTCTCATCACTTGATTCCTAGCCCATTCTCAAATTTTTAATTAACTTGCAAAAGAGTAGCCATTGTGGTGTAAGCCATGATAGCCTAATGAGAAAACCCTCTTAATAAACCAACAAGCAAATGGCAAGCTAGTTATTTAAACAAACATATACAATCCATAGTCACTCATATGAATGCAACAGTACAAATGATCTTCTAGATACCACATACAGCATGGATTTACCACCCTCCATTACTTAGGTTAGGAAATCACAAACCACACATCAGCTATAAATTCTAATCTCCTTGAGCTTTCTCTTTAAGACCATTCAGAAAAATCTTATATATGTGCTTTATTAAAGTAAGCTTATATATATATATGTACACTTAATTGTGCTAATGTGGTATGTGGACATGAAAGGCTTGTAAGCTCACTTACCCTTAAGTAATGAATCCTCAGATATGGTCTCAATTAGAAGGCAACATTTCCTAGTTCCAAGTAGTTCCCAAAGGTCGAGACAAGGTTTACACATGAATTAGCCTCTTCATACTACCACATGATGCTAACAACCTTCTCACATGTAAAATCTGTATGCATGATTCATATAATCATGGTTGGATATCATTGGATTTAATTATTTCAATGACTAACTAATTTACCACAAACACTTACATTATCCATAATCTAAATGTAAAGAGAACCAGAAATCAATTAGTTAAATATGATTAAAGTAGTTTGGCAGTCAAAAGCGCATTAATCAAACAAAATAAATTTCCTAGTTTCCCCACACATACATTAAATTTTGTAAATCACAATTATATACATGTGCACTAAATTGCAAACACAAATAGGAACAATAGTCAACGAATCACTCACCCAGCCATGTTATCCTAAGTCGTAGTAATTTGAGGGTAACTTGGTCTCAAAATTGATATCACTTGAAAGGACAAATAGCAATTCTATAAGTTCAAGTCGGATATCAATTCCAATTGATTTCACTAAATTTGTTGGTTTTATAGGTTTATGTTATTTCGGTGTTTTAGTCACAACTTTTTCATTTTAAGTCCATTTTTTTGCATACTTATAGTTATTTTGAAGGTTTTTGTGTGTTCTTTCTATTTCAAAAATCATTTTGGTCATTTAAGATATAGAAAATCAAGTTAGGCTTGGAACAGTTTTGCGTGCATAATGTTTAGGTCTATTTAGAAACCTTTTTTGCCTGATTGGGTCTAATATTTAAAGGAAGTTATTTCTAATCAACTTAAAGACTTATTTAAGGCTTTTTCTTAGACATTTAGGGGTCATGCATTTGCTGTGAATCTGAGGTTTTTATTTACTATTCCAAGTTGATGGTTTTTGGTTTTGGTTTTACCTATGTTCGACTTATGTACCTTATCTTTTGTATTTAATTCTAAGGTTTCATTTATTACCTTTTCCTAATGATATTTCACCATGTTCATGTTTTGGAATTTTTATAAAACATGAACAAAAATCATTTCGGGCATTGGTTTTGTGTTTTGGGAGTAAGCCTTCCACATTTCCAACATTTTTCCCATTACTAATACATATTAGCCATTATTTAGGGCTCTTAAGGATTGACGTCTATTTAATACATCAAAAGAAGATGACTCCTAGCTTCTTAAAGATGGCATCCAAAAGTGTACAATAAGGGCTTGATTGCATTTACATCACTTGTCTCTAAATCTTACACAACTAGCTCAATACAAGATGGTTATTCCACATTATCGTCTATCATAGTTTACGTTTACATCAAATCTTGAGTCCTTAACTTGGTACAACTAAAATGTACAAGTAAAATTACAAAATCGGAACAATAATAACTATTATAATCTGATTTACGAGGACCCATTACAAGAAATAGAAAGGTATAGATGCAAGTTAGTATTCTATACTTTGTGGTCTTCTAGTTGGTGTTCCTAACTTTCCTTCTTGTATGAGGTTGATATCTAGTTTTCCTTTGAATCTTGGCTCCTTAACTGTCTTCCTAAATGGCTTGGATGATTTCTAGATTTAGCTTAAAGTGGTGATGTCTGGTGTTGTGGTTTCACATTAGAAGGGTGGTGTTGTGTGTGACGATAGGTGGTGATAAGTTTTTAGGAGGTTTTCTTAGTGGAAATTTTCCAAAGTAGAATTTCCTAGTAATCACATGCAGGTGGAAGAAAATGGGAGTGATTTAGGTTGCTTGAGTGATGGTTTTGACACATTGGTTAATAAGGTGAGTTGGTTAATGGATTTACATTTTTTGGTAAAGGGAGGTTTTGGGTCAAATCACTTTACCTCATCTAAAAATAGTCTTTTCCATAGGCCTTGTTTATGATCTATACCTACACATGTAGGTGTACTTGAAGCCTCTTAAACCCTTAGATCACATGAGTTGTCAATCTCCATACACTTGGAAGTGGCCAACAGTTGCTTGTGTGTTTGCTACCTTTGTTTGTTTTGTCCCTTGGTCAATAAATGTCAGTTAATTAGGGTTTAATTAAGGTAATTTCCAAAGGTAAAATTAGGTTATTTATTTAAGCTAATGATGGGTATGAAATGGCCAACTTACCCTTCATGTTCACGCCAATTATGGGATAGTTAAGTGAAAATTATTTTTGATCATTTCCATTGTCTAATTTGATTAGATAATAGGATTAGTTTTAATTAAATTATCTAATCTTTTATATTATTAATAAGGTAAATTATTGCTTTTAAGGTTTCAGTTTCAATTGTGTTGAAACCTAGGTTATTTTTAGCTTATGGTTAGTTCGACATTTCCTATTTATGACCTTAGAGTTTGTTAATTGGTTTAGGGTTTTCAATTTATTATTGTTATTATTGTTGTTGTTGTTGCAGTTATTTTGGGTTTGGATTCAAGTTTAATTGTTGATTTAGGGTTTATGGGTCAATATGGGGTTTTGAATTCCTATTTTAAGGCTTAGAATTTTTTATCAAGGTTTAACATATTATTTTCTATTTTAGGGATCAATTTAAGATTTTTACATAATACTTTGAGGTTACTAAACGTAGCCCTTAGGTATAGGGTCAAATATCCTATCGACTCTTGGAATTATCTCCAAAATTTCTTCCAGTGATTTATATTCTATTTTGGAATTTTGCGAGGTATATAACTATTTTATGGAAGATAAATCCAGCTATACATTTAGAGGCTCTAATGTAACTACTTGATCTGGATTCGATACAAATTTTCTCAACATAAATATGTGATCATGCACTCATAAACTTGATGATAAAGCTAACCCATATGCTACCTTATCAATCTTTTCTAGAACTTCAATTGGTCCAACATAGCTCAGGTTTAACTTTCCTCTTAAACCGAACTAAATCACTTGTTTAGTTGGAGAAAATTTCAATAACACCTTATCTCTTACTTGAAACTATAAGATACATTGCCTTTTATTAGCATAGTTCTTTTAATGGCTCTAAGCTATCTGCATTCTTTATCTTATCAACTTTACTTTATCTACTGCCTTTGGATCAACTCTAGTCTCAACACTTGTCTTTCACCCACTTCATCCTAATGTAATGGGAATCTGCATTTCCTTCCATATAAAGCTTCATAACGGGCGATTTAGATAGTTGCTTGATAACTATTATTGTAAGAGAACTAAACCAAAGGTATATGTTCATTCCAATTTCCTCGAAAGTCCAACGCATACGCTTTAAGTAGAACTTCTAGGATTTAAATGGTCCTCTTAGATTATCCATCTATTTGAGGATGGAAAGTAGTACTAAATTGTAGTTTTATACTAAAAGCTTTATGTAGACTACTCCAAAATCTGCTTACAAATCATGTGTCTTTATCAGAGGTTATAGTTCCCAGTACTCCATGTAGCTTTACTATCTCCCCATATTTACATCCTGGTTAGTCTCTACAATTTGTATCCCATGTTAATGGGAAAAAGTGGGTAAACTTGGTTAATCAATCTACTATTACCCATACTTCATCCTGTTTTTCTTTAGTTCTCAAGAGAGTCATGAAAAAATCCATTATTATGTGTTCCCATTTCCACTTAGGTACTGAGAGGGGTTGCAATTCACCAATTGGCCTTTGATGCTTGATTCAAATTTGCTAGCAAGTTAAACTCTTTGCTACATATTCAATGATTTCCCGTTTCATGTTCTTCCACCAATAGTAACTTTTCAAATCTTTGTACATCTTGGTACTCCCCTAATAAATTATGTATCTAGAGTAGTATACTTCTTTCATGATCTCTTTCTTTAACTCTATATTACTCAGCAGACACAATTGAGTTCCATACCTCAGAATGCCATCGACATTAATATTAAATTCAACCATCATACCTTGTTCCACCTTAACCTTAGTGTCCTATATATTTATATCCTTAGCCTAAGCAACTTTAATCTTCTCTACTAAAGTGGGTTGCCTACATAGACTTACTAATCTTATTCCCAAATCTTGTGTTATTATTTCCAAATCCAACTTGTGCATGTCCTTTAATAACTTTTGTTAAGATGTAATCAAGGTAACAATATTGCCTTATTTCTTTCTACTAAGAGCATTTGCTACTGCATTTGCTTTTGTTGAATGGTACTAGATTTCTAGATCATAATCCTTAATTAACTCTAACCATCTCATTTGGTGCATATTTAACTCCTTTTGAGTGAAAATGTACTTTAAGCTTTTGTGGTCAGTGAAGATTTTGCATTTTTCTCCATGAAGATAGTATCTCCACAACTTGAGCACTAACACCATTGCTACTAGCTTCGAGTCATGAGTTGGATAGTTCCTTTCATATGGCCTCAACTATCATGATGTGTAAGCCATTGCTCTATCAGCCTACATTAAAATACATCATAGACCCTAAATTGATGCATTATTGAAGATAGTAAACTTTTCTACACTTTTGGGTAAAGCCAATACTGGAGTTGATATTAACTTTTGCTTCAACTTCTAGAAACCTATCTTCACACCTATTATCTTAGAAAAACTTTACTACTTTCAATGTCAAGCAAGCTAAGGGAGCTACTATGCTAGAAAACCCTTCAACAAACCTTCTATAATAACCTGCTAAACCTAGAAAGCTTTTGACTTCTATCACTATCTTTAGTTCAGGCCAGTTTACTACTTCTCTTACCTTTTTTTTTTTTGGTCTATAGAATTCCCATCCTTATTTACTGTATGGCCTAAGAAAGTCACATGTTCAAGCTAAAACTCACACTTTTTAAATTTAGCATAAAGCTTTTTAGCTTGTAGCCTACTTAACACTAGCCTCAAATGTTCGTCATGATCTTCCTTACTCTTGAAGTATATTAAAATGTCATCAATAAAGATGACCACAAAATAATCTAAGAAGTCTCTAAATACCCTATTTATCAAATCCATAAAAGCTACCAGGTGCATTAGTCAACTCAAAGGGCATAACCAAAAATTCAAAATGCTAATAACATGCCCTAAATGTTATCTTTTGAATATCCTCTTCTTTTATCCTAAGTTATTGGTATCTCAATCTTGGGTCAACTTTTGAGAATATCTTAGCTCCCTATGATTAATCAAAGAGGTTATCAATTTTGAGGAGGAGACACTAGTTTTTAATAGTGATTCTATTCAACTCCTTGTAATCTACATAGAGTCACATAATGCCATCTTCCTTCTTAACAAATAAAAGCGATGTACCCTATGGAGACACATTAGGTCTAACGAACACTTTATCTTGCAACTCCTATAGTTGTGTCTTTAGCTCTACTAGTTTTGTAAATTCCATTCTATATGTTGTCTTGGAGATTGGTGTTGTGCAAAACTTAATTTCTCAAGCTAGGGGTAATCTAAGTAGTTTATCTAGAAGGACATCTAAGAACTACTTCACTATAGGTACTTGTTCTAATCTTACTATCTCACTCGACTTTCCTATTATTGCTACTAGTATACTTCTACCTCATAATGTAAAAGTTGGCAGTCTTACTAGTCTTTAGGTGTCTAACTTGAAATAAAAAGGATTCTCACCTAGAGCGCTAAAGTGTACCACCATGTTATGACAGTCTATGGTAGTGTACTGATGTGATATCACCTCTTAAATTACAACATCTTGTCACTTTGTGTCCTCCTTGTTTACATAGATAGAAAAAGATGAGAGGGATAAACTTTTTTCCCAATCTCCCACATGCAAAAATAAGCACCTCCTGGTCATCTACAATCTTTTAGCTTATGTAGCCTAAAACATCTAGTATGTTTAACAATAGGAGTTGCAGGAAGGGCCAAAGGAGCTAGTTTAGCTTGAATTGGGAAAGCATCTAAGACCACAAGTTTGGTGTATTGCACTTGAGGCCTCTTTCCTTTGTCTTAAATCATTATTCCTTGAGTAGGCCTCTTTCCTAAAACTATACTTAGCCTATCACCTAGGAGCTTGTCTATTGTTTTCTTGCTTTACCCCATATACTTTGCTTTATCTATGACTTCTACAAAGGTGGGCAACTGAAATGATCCCACTTCATTTTGTAAATTGGGCTCTAAGCACCTTACAAACCTCTTAGCCCTAAAGGTGTCATCTACTCATACTTTTCCACAATCCTATTACCTTCCTGGCAATTATAATAAGCTACTTTTATCTTATCTTGAATATTGCTAATGAAGTATTTCTCACAAAATAGTTTCTTGAAACTTTACCAGTTAACAAGTGCTCCTCCTAGCCTAAAGACACTAGCTCACTAATTTGCAACTAATCCTTTCAACATAAAAGTGGTATAATCTACCTTCCTATCCTTTGGTACCTTAAATACAACAAATGTTTTCTCGATCTCTGTAATCTAACGTTTAGCTTCTATTAGATCATTAACTTTTATATTAAACTCTTTTGCTAGCTTGACAAACTTGTCCAATCCAAATTGATCTTCTACTAGCCTAACTGGCCTCATATCCTATTGTTGCTACCATTGTGTTATCATTCCCACTAAAGCATTGATAGCTCCAGCTACTATGCAATCATGTCAACTGCCAGTACTGGAGCTCCTTATTATGGCGAATTTAGAGGGTATCTTTCATTTGGAGCATTACTATCCCTTCCAAACTAGATGAAGTAGGTCCTGTATTTTCTAGGAGGCATTCTACTTAATAAAAGGTAGATAAACATGTAGACCTGATCAATAATGAGTATCAAAGGTAACAAAAATATTACATACATACATACATATATATGCATATATATATATATATTGTATGACTATGATTTAAAGAAATTGTAAGTAAAAGTCGAAGTAAAATAAAAGGAATTCTAGGGTAGAAACTTTTGAATTCATACCCACTCTCATAACATCTCACAATCTTATAGATTCAATACCTAAATTTTTCCAAAGATCATAACCTAAATTTAATTTATAGATGCCTAACCATATTGATCACTTGCCTAAGTTCTATCTATTAAGTTTTCTTCATGATAATTTTGATGATAACAAAAAGTTACGAGTTTATTAACTGTGTTATTAAGTGTGCAAATGAATAATAAACATGAATTTTAAATTAATTTGTTTCAAGCTCTCAAGTTGAAAGGTAACTTAGAAAGCAACTCAGAAAGTAACTCCAAAAGTAACTTAGAAAGGGACTGACTCAGCAAGTAGATTTGCTGTGTGACTTTCAAGCTTTCAGTTAGAAGAAGTCATAAGGTAACTTAGAGAGTAACGTAGAAAGTATCTTAAAGAGTAGACTTGTTGCATCAAGAAACAAATAACCTGTTACAAGATAAGTTTATATTTGAATTTTTAATCAACTCGAAGGCCCAAATCTAAAGTGAATGTATTTGGGTAATGCATTCAAATTATTCCACATAAGTTGGTTAATATATCACGAAAATTTATATTTGTAATAATTTTAATTATTATGATTATTGTTAATCCTAATTCGATGAAGTAGAGTAAGAGAGACAAGGAAGTATGTTTTTCAAAATTTAAATCAATGTTTAAGGAGCAAAAATCATTCAAAAAGGATAATAACTGAAATCCATTTTTGTCTTCAAGGGATATGAATTGTTCAAACTATCCAGAATCTATGGGAATGACATGGAACCGACTTTTTAAATTTGGAGAAAATTATGATCTTCAGTTGGATATTTAGAAAAAATTCAATGCTCAATTTATTCTTGGTAGTTATTGTATGGTCGAGAATTTTAACAAGAAATATATCTTGAGCATCCATGATAAAAGAAAAAAAAAAACAACAAGAAAAAGAGAACACAACATAAGAAGTAGAGAATAGAACAAAATTTCAAAAATCATTTACTCAATTTATTTTTTGTATAGAACTTACAAAGAATATTTTTTTTTATTTTTCCTCATCGTCTTTGAAAGTTGTTATATAAGCTAGATTACAAATAGGCTTTAAGTTTAGAAATAGCTAAGAGTTAGTGAGGAGCCTGATAGAGTAAATTGAAATCACTATTTACAATTCTTATTTTGTGATTAGATATAGTGAAATGTATCAATGTGGAATACCAAAACCCCAGCATGGTGCTAGAAGAGAGGATGCACACTTAAGGTAGAGCCTCTATAGATCATTATGAAGACTATTCTTATTCTAATATTTTATTTTCATGCATTTAATTATTTATTGTGATTGCGAAATAATCCAAAGCCATACTATACATGTAACTAAGTGGGGAAGTGATTTTTGTTTTAATTTAAATTTTAAACTACCAATTCAACCATCCCTTAACCCCTACCCCCTCATCCTTCCCTTTCGGTAGCCTTTTGGTACAACAATTGGTATCGAAGTGAGTCTCTTTTATTAAAATTGAGTGATCCATTTTATCATGGTTGAGAATAATGTTTGATGTGTCGAATTCCAATAGAGAGTCAAGCAATTGCAAAATCCCAAAAGATAGATCACAATAAAACAAACCAAATAAGCCAAATACCATGTAAAACACACCCAATTCCTTTATCAAATATGATGCACTAGTAGAGGAGGGTCTTAGCACGATTTTGTTGATATAACGCACAATAACTCCTATGCTTTCACTCACCACAATCAAGGGATTGATAAGAGTTTTAAGAAGGAGAGACTAGCTCCACACATGTATGTCTAATGTCCAAAAGAAAAGTCTCCTTTGTATTTCCATAAAAAGATATTTACAGTAGCCTTTAAAAGAAACAAATATTAGCTAAGAAAATAAAAGAAAAATGCAAAGCAAAACTGCCTTAAATAATTTGTAAGTCGTCTGCCTAAGTGGATTACACCATCAATTTAAGGTAAGCCACCCACTTTTTAATTTACTTATTGTTGTCCCGAAGCACTGACAAATGCATTTGATTGAATGTAAAACAATCATGTAAAAGGAATGAAGATACTACGTATAACAACCCTATAGGGGGCCTAACAGAATTTTCTAAAAGTTATCATATCACGTGTGTACCCGCAAAATGAAAATCGCCTTACAAGTCAGAGGTTACAAGACTTAATTTAATAATCATTTCTCACCACAATTGATAGTACATATAATTAGTTATTATGAAAATAACTATGGAAACCAATTAATACAATTCTCCAGAATCGTAGAGAATCGGTATCTCCTACCAAATAGTAAAACTAAGTAATCTCAATATTTAAGAACATTGATTTGAAAGATTTTTTAAAAATGATAAAGTTATAAAACAAATAACTTTACAATTTCTTTTTCGCTCATCCAAAACTTTTAACTATCTTCTAATTCTTCATCCATCTTGAAGTTTGAGTGTGGAAAACTCATCAATTTGATCCTAGCCCATTTCCAAGCTTTAGAGTACCCTACAAGACAACTGTAGGGGGTGTAAGCTATAAAAGCTTAGTAAGATTCTAGCTCATAACCACCTTTCACACAAAACAAGCAAGTTAACATTTTAATGAATGAATGGATGAACAATCATATGCCAATCATCACTTGTAGTTAGCTGGAAACTACATAAGGTCTAAGGATATTTCTAACCAATATACCCTCCTATGACCTTCGGTTAAGGATCATTTTAAAATTCCATCAGAGTTCAAGCTACTAATTTCATTGCACTTGTATGCATCTTTAGCTACACAAATCAGAACCATGCTCTATATATCACTAGTTATGCTAGAAGAATGATCTTCTAAGTAAGAACCTATGACAAACCAAAAGAAAATAATGTTTTCCCTACCCACACACCTCTAGATGCATGCACCCAAAATAGAATAATGAACATGGATTCATACCAATATACGTTAATTTTCTAGTCATTGTTGTATTGTTAAAATAGGACACTCCCTTAGGACATCCTTTCATTATCTGTGTAACTATGATGGAATATATGAAAATAAGTAAGAGGATGCTATGCATGATCCATTTCAAAATAAGTATTTCAATAAGCTTAACATAAGTTAGGAGGTGACCAAATAATTTATAGGCACTTCATCAATTACTAAAATAGCCATGAATACAAGCAACTTTACTTTCTTTTCCCTTTAGGTCTTAATAATCAAACAATCAACCAAATCAAGCACACACATGGTTCATTAGTATTCAAATTTAGGTGCTACTAAAATTACAAGGACAATCAAGTGGCAATCATCATTGTACTTGATGTGCCTAAAACTAAGTTTAAGCACACAAAACCAAGATTGAAAGACACTTAGACAATGTCATTCAAACTAGCTTCAATCTCATGAACATTAGCGTCAAATCTCAATGCTTTTAAACCAATTAGACAACAATGATGTGTTCAATCTTAAATCCAAATATGATATAGCTCTGATACCAAAAAGATGATGTGCTTAAAACCAAGTTCAATCACATACAAAAGACTTAAGAAAAACCAAACTCAAGTCAAGGCAAACTAGTTCCAACCAAAGGGCAAATGACGTGAACCCTAGTAAGATATGATAAAATCCAAACATCCAATGATATAATTATAATTCCGCAATCATAATACCTTCTAAGAACACCCTAATTTCATGTAATCCACGCAAATAAACTTCAATTTCAAAAGAAAACCGTAACAAAAATAACCCCTTTCAAATAGTGAAGAACACGTTTTCTAAGGGAAATCTTCAATGATGATCCGAATAGAATTGATAAATACTTCAAATAAGCACAACCATTTGTGAACAATAAGATGTATTTTGACCGAGAAATATCTCAATTCAACCCTAGATATGACACACTAGAGAAGAAAAGAAATCACAACAAAATGAAATTGATATAACTCATAATTTCAAGATGTTGCACTCGCCACAATTTCAACTCTTGGGATTGAAATTGATAAGAGTTTGGAACCAAGGTATGAACCCTAATTCACACGTGAATTGTAGTGTATATTCTACAAAATGATTAGCCCCCAAACCCTCTCTTAAGCAAGTATTTATACTTGCTACTCCTAGGGTTAAAAAGTGCTCAAAATTACAAGTTTGCTACTTTTAAGGTGGCTAACCCTAAATGAAAATTACAAGGAAATAAAAGTGTCTCAAAACCAATACAACCAAAATAGTTCATAAAAGAATAGATATATAAAAGAAATGGTCTTCAAGATGCCGGTCTTCTATAGGATCCCATCGGCCCAGCTCATTGCCGGTTTAGGTCGGTCCATGGATAACCCACAAGCTAAGTCTGAGGGAATTTGTCCATTGCCCTATAGAATATGATAAGTGTGCCTGTTGGAAAACACAATACAAGAATAATAGAAAAGAGGTTAATATATAAATAATTCTGGGGTCAATCTGCTCAAAATGGGCCCTCAACGTCAAGATTTGAATTCCTTTAGTTCTTGCCCTAATGATAGGTCTTGTTGGATTTTTATTCCTATCATCTCCTCGGGCCTAAAAAACATTTGTCCTCAAATCTGGTAGATCAAATGCAGTAAAGACTTTGTTTCCTCCTAGCAATCCATCTAAAGAAGTATCTCTGCAGAATCCCAATATCTGAAATACTACAGGTGGTGATTATTTTCTCTCCTCCATTTGTAGGATGTATCTCATCTGCAACACAAATAATGCTCCATTATCCAATAAAGTCACCCCTGTATCAACCTGTTCCACTGAAACTGTTTCCTCCTTTTCTAACTCATCTGTATGTGGCTGATCCTCATGGTCTTCTAATGGTTGGTCTAACTGCTCATTACCCTCTAAAACCTCTGAAGGTGAACATAACTGTCTCTGAACAGTTTGGCTCTCTGGTGGTCTGCTCGTCTGACTATGATCATCAGGATCCTCTGAAGGTTGGCACATCGATGTCTGCATCTGCACAGTTTGGTCCTCTGATGGTTTGATCATGTGGCTATGATCCTCAAGATTCTGTGATGGTTGTTTTATTTGTCTTTGCATCTCCTGGACCTCTGATGGTGACATAGGGTTCAATACTATATGTTTACCATCCTTTTTAAACATATAAGTATTTCTATACCCATCATGTAATACTATCATGTCATACAAACATGGTCTACCAAGTAATATATGGGATGCACAAAGAGGAAGAATATCACATTCAAGCTCATCATAGTACTTGTCCCCTATACTGAAGGGTACCCTAGCCCTTTGGGTCACACAAAGACCATCCTGATCATTCAACCAATGTAATGTATAGGGTTTGGGATGTGGGATAGTTTCAAGTTTCAACTTCGATACTAATGATGCAGTTACAACATTAGTACAACTACCACCATCAATAATAATTGCGCACAAGTTTCCTTGTACCCTACAAGAAGTATGGAACAAGTTTTCTCTTTGTCCCTCATCAATGGTTTGAAAGGAAGTCAAGTCTCGATGCAATATGTTAGTAGACAAATACAACTCACTTGACATTTTTGCTTACTAATTTCAATAAACTCAATACACTTCACCACACCACGACAACACACCCTTACACACCCACAGTGCTCACACTCAACCAATACAAGAAATGTTTATTGGTACTTCAAATAAAGTTAAGTGAGATAATTGAAGCACAAATAAATACTTCCAAGTAGTTAAGAAATTAACTTCAACTAACAAGTGTTGAAGTAATAAGTTCAATTACTTTCACACTTTAATGTTTGTTTTTGAATTCAAATTCTACTACTTCAATTTTCCTTTCTTGCCACGGTTTCACACCTACAATTGATCTTGATGTGCAGCACCTTAATCCACATAACTCCATAACACGGCAACAAATTCAAATAAACATCCTTAATGCACTTTCCACAAATGGTAATAATCAAATTTCAAATTCAAATGGAACACAATCAATACCACTTAATAACTTCCTCAACTTAATGGATGTGTTTGAATTTCAAATAAATTCCCTATTATCCCATACAATGCAATTCTGAAAATTGTACACTTCCACTTCCAATTTGCACAACACAACACCACACAAACACCTTCACACACACGGTGCACTTCTCTACTTCTACACAATTTATCAACCGCAACTTACAACAACATACACGTCACATGCAACACAAAACTTTTTCAATTCATTACTCTTTCTCAAAGCAATTTCACGGATAATCACGTTGCAAAATTCTTCACTTCAAATACAAATCCAATCCTAAACTTACATAAGAAGGCAGCAAATTAAATTTGAAAATCAAACCACTTCACTAATTGTAACCCCTCCACATTTGGTAAGATGCAATTTTTTCAAATTCAAACAAACACACTTAACTCCTTCACTCTTAATGCTTGTTTTGAAATCAAATAACTTCCCTTCTTACACACTAATCAAATCTGGAAATTGCAAATGTTCTCCCCAATTCCGAATTCAAACAATGTAAGAACCACAATTCTCTTCCTACACAATTGCACTTCCGAAATTGCACTAAAAAAATGCACTATCTTTCCTCTTCCTTCACGGTGAAGTCCACAACATAGAAGCTTCAACAAGTACTTCAAAATCACTCCAACATGCAGCAAATTCAACTCCTACTCAAGACAATTCACTCCACTTCAAACAACTACAACAACAATTTCAATTTACCCGCAATTGTGGAATTGATGATGTAAGAACATGAACACTAAATTTCCAAAATTCAAAATAACATAATCCCTTCTCACAACCACAAGCTCTGATACCAAAAAGATGATGTGCCTAAAACTAATTTTAAGCACACAAAACCAAGATTGAAAGACACTTAGACAATGTCATTCAAACTAGCTTCAATCTCATGAACATTAGCGTCAAATCTCAATGCTTTTGAACCAATTAAACAACAATGATGTGTTCAATCTTAAATCCAAATATGATATAGCTCTGATACCAAAAAGATGATGTGCTTAAAACCAAGTTCAAGCACATACAAAAGACTTAAGAAAAACCAAACTCAAGTCAAGGCAAACCGGTTCCAACCAAAGGGCAAATGACGTGAACCCTAGTAAGATATGATGAAATCCAAACATCCAATGATATGATTATAATTCCACAATCATAATACCTTCTAACAACACCCTAATTTCATGTAATCCACACAAATAAACTTCAATTTCAAAAGAAAACCGTAACAAAAATAACCCCTTTCAAATAGTGAAGAACACGTTTTCTAGGGGAAATCTTCAATGATGATCCGAATAGAATTGATAAATACTTCAAATAAGCACAAGAATTCGTGAACAATAAGATGTATTTCTGACCAAGAAATATCTCAATTCAACCCTAGATATGACACACTAGAGAAAAAAAGAAATCACAACAAAATGAAATTGATATAACTCACAATTTCAAGATATTGCACTCGCCACAATTTCAACTCTTGGGATTGAAATTGATAAGAGTTTGGAACCAAGGTATGAACCCTAATTCACACGTCAATTGTAGTGTATATTCTACAAAATGATTAGCCCCCAAACCCTCTCTTAAGCAAGTATTTATACTTGCTACTCCTAGGGTTAAAAAGTGCTCAAAATTACAAGTTTGCTACTTTTAAGGTGGCTAACCCTAAATGAAAATTACAAAGAAATAAAAGTATCCCAAAACCAAAATACAATCAAAATAGTTCATAAAAGAATAAATATACAAAAGAAATGGTCTTCAAGATGCCGGTCTTCTATAGGATCCATCGGCTCAGCTCATCGCCGGTTCAGGTCGGTCCATGGATAACCCACAAGCTGAGTCTGAGGGAGTTTGTCCATTGCCCTATAGAATATGATAAGTGTGCCTGTTAGAAAACACAATACAAGAATAATAGAAAAGAGGTTAATATATAAATAATTCCGGGGTCGATCTGCTCAAAATGGGCCCTCAACGTCAAGATTTGAATTCCTTTAGTTCTTGCCTTGATGATAGGTCTTGTTGGATTTTTATTCCTATCAGTACTCATCTTGCCATTCTTTTTCAAGGATCATAGTAATCATTGGGTAAAACATGGAAATCTTCTAAAAAACCTATAAACATGGAGAAATATTTATATATATATAAGAAGTAACTACCTTTAAGATAAACTAATCAAGTATCCCATAGCTAACCCCATATTTTATTGGACTCTTTAAAGTCTTTTAATGTTAAGTCCTTTATTTAGAGAATCGGTCCATTATCAAGGTCTGCGCTTAAGTCTTCATTCAGGTAAAGTCTTGTCCTTGCCATAATAAGGCAAATATATGTCCAAAGCATATGTCAAGAGCAATTCCATGAATATATGTCCATAAAATGTCTAAAATATGTCAAGAATGTGTCCACAAATGTCCAATAGATCATACATGGTCATAGGTCCTCATGATTTAAAGAAAAGATATTAATATCTTTTCTTTGCACTTTTATGTTCATTAGTAGTTTGAAATATGTCTAATTATTAGAGAAATATTCCAAATGAAAAATAAATAAGATATTCTTACAAAGATGAGGTTTTTTTGACGTGGAATTGTGATTAGAATCTATAACTATTACATATAAGTAGTATGATGTGCCTAAATTCACTTAGAAGCATAATTAAAAGACTCAAGAATAACAAACTCAAGTCAACAACAAAACCGGTTCCAAAAGGGCAAAATTGCGTGAACCTAGTGAAGGTGCAATGAAATCCAAATACTCAATGATGCAATTGTGATACCACAATAATAATCTCTTCTAACATCACACTAATCACATATAATCCCACATGAATAATCCACAAATTCAAAAGAAATCTTCAATTCTAAGAACCCCTTTCCACAAGTGATAATCACGTTTCAAGAAGTAATCTTCAAGGAAGAACCAAATTCAAATGCAAAGGATCTTAATTAAGCACAAGAATTTGAAAATAATAGGAAGAAAATCTGTCTAAGAACTATCTCAATTCACCCCTAGATATGAAACACTAGAGAAGAAAAGAAATCACAACAAAATGAAATTGATACTACTTACAATTTCAAGGTGTAGCACTCGCCACAATTTCAACTCTTGGGATTGAAATTGATAAGAGTCTAATGACAATTAGGAAACCCTAATCCTCACGTGAAATGAACACTCAATTCTGCAAAATATGGCCTCCTCAAACCCTCTCTTAGGCAAGCATTTATACTTGTTACTCCTAGGGTTAAAAAGTACTCAAAATTACAAGTTTGCCACTTTTAAGGTGGCTAACCCTAAATCAAAATTACAAGGAAATAAAAGTATCCCAAAACCAAAATATAACCAAAATATTTCATAAAAGAGTAAATATATAAAAGAAATGGTCCTTCATGATTCCAGTCTTCAAGAAGCTTTTGAATCAAATTCCATTGACAACCCTAATTCGCTTAGTAGTATGGGTGTTTTTGCATCCTGTAGGACTGATAAATGAACCTACTGAAATGCATCAAAATTATAGTGCAAAGATGTAGAAAGTAGGTTAGATTTCTCAAGGTTAGGTTTCTCTAGCAAAACCCTCAAAGCTAGATTTTGGAGACCTTTAGCTCGGGCCCTGGTGATAGGTCCTAGAAGAGTCTAATTACTATCATCTCCTCGAGCTTCTAGAAGATTTTCCCTCAACTCTGATGGATCTTCGTGCAAGTCATCTACTAAGTAAGGTGAAAGATCTGAACGTTAAAAGTGGCTGATACTCCATAATCTCCTGGTAACTCGATGTGATAAGCATTGTTGTTGATGCGCTTTAAGACCCTGAATGGTCTGTCTGATCTAGGAGATAGCTTCTATGACTTTTTATGTGGAAACCTGTCCCTGCTAAGATTAATCCAGACTAAGTCACCTGGATTATAGAGATGAATTTTCCTATGCCTGTTTCCCTGGATCCTCTGTTCTTCTTGGGTCTTCTGAAGGTGCTCAGTAGTCCGATCATGGATGTGCTGAATTTGTTGTGCTCAGTCAACTCCACTAAGACTTTCTTCCTTCATCGCTGGTCCAGCTATAAAATCCAATGGAATGGAAGGGTTATAGCCATAAACAACTTCAAAGGGAGACTTACTGGTTGAACTATGAGTAGACCTATTGTAAGCGAACTCAATAATAAGAAGACACAAGTCCCAATCAATAAGATTCTTGCCAACTGTTGCTCTGAGAAGATTCCCAAGCGTGCGGTTGACAACCTCTGTTTGTCCATCAGTCTGGGGATGGCAAGAGGTACTGTACATTAGTTTAGTACCCAGTCTTCTCCATAGTGTTTTCCAAAAGAAACTAAGGAACTTAGTATCTTTGTCTGACACTATGCTGTATGAAACTCCATATAATTTAACAATTTCCTACACAAAAAGGTTAGCAATAAAAAGAGCATCGTCTGTTTTGTGGCATGGTACAAAACGTGACATTTTGCTGAATCGATCAACAACCACCATAATAGAGTCTTTCCCCCTTTGTGTCCTAGGTAATCCCAACACAAAATCTATGTTGATATTAGTCCATGGTTTAGATGGTATAGGTAAAGGCATATATTCACCCTGTGCACCTTTCCTCCCCTTGGCTCGCTTGCAAACACCACACCTTTCTAGTACCCTATAGACATCCTTTATCATACCTTTCCAGTAGAAATTCTCCCTCAATATAGCTAGAGTTCTCTTCTCACCAAAATGCCCTGACAAACCACTTGCATGTGCTTCCCTCACCAATAATTCCCTTACAGATCCAGATGGAATACATAGTTTTCCTGATTTATATAGAAAACCATCTATCACACAATAACCATCATACACCCTGCCTCCAAGACACCTCTCCATGACAATCTTGAATTCCTCATCACATACATATTGTTCCTTCAACAACTCAAAACCCAATAATTTTGAGTAAAGAGAAGTGATAAGTACATACCGTCATGATAAAGCGTCAGCAACAATATTCTAATTTCCCTTTTTGTACTTAATCACATAAGCAAAGCCCTCTAGAAATTCCACTCACTTAGCCTGGCACTCAGAAAAATTATGTTGTCCCTTGAAATGTTTCAAAGATTCGTGATCTATATTAATAATAAACTCCTTCAACAGGAGATAATGCTGCCACGTCATGAGAGCCCTCACTAAGGAATAAAATTCCTTATCATATATATAATAGTTCAAAGTTGCTCTACTCAACTTTTCACTAAAATATGCTATAGGTCTCTTCTCCTGCATTAATACAACACCAATTCCAATCCCTGAAGCATCACATTCCAATTCAAAAACTTTGTCAAAATCAGGTAAGACCAATAATGGGGCACAAGTGAGTTTTTCTTTAATCTCTTCAAAACTCCTATAGGCCTTTTCACTCCAGATAAAATGAACACTCTTCTTAGTCAGTTCTGTGAGAGGACTGACAATGCTACTAAAATTTTGGACAAAGCATCTATAAAAGGATGCAAGCCCATGAAAACTTTTTACCTCAGTAACTGAAGTGGGTGTTGGCCATTCCTTAACCGCTCTCACTTTCTCCTCATCCATCCTAACTCCTACACCTGACACAACAAAGCCCAAAAATGTTACCTCAGTTTTGCAAAAGGAACACTTCTGAAAATTTGCAAATAGCTGTTATGTCTTCAATACTGAGAATATTGCCCGAAGATGCTCCACATGTTGTTCTAGGTCTTTGCTGTAGATCAGAATATCATCAAAATAAACAACAACAAATTTTCCTAGGAACTCTTTCAATACATGGTTCATCAATCTCATAAAAGTACTAGGAGTATTACTCAAACCAAAAGGCATAACCAACCATTCGTACGGTCCATGACGTGTTTTAAAAGTGGTCTTCCATTCATCCCCTTCCCTCATCAGAATCTGGTGATATTCGCTTTTAAGATCAACTTTGGAGAAAATCTGTGAACCATACAACTCATCCAACATATCATCAAGTCTAGGAATGGGATACCTGTATTTAATGGTGATTTTATTGATGGCTCTACTATCGATACACATTCTCCAAGTTCCATCCTTCTTAGGAACAAGAAGGGCGGGAACAGCGCATGGGCTGAGACTCTCTCTAACAAACCCCCGTTCCACCAATTCATCTACCTAACATTTCAATTCCTTAGCCTCCTCAGGATTCATGCGATATGCAGGTCGGTTTGGTAAAACTGAACCGGGCATAAGATCAATAGCATGCTCTATCCCTCTCAAGGGTGGTAATCCTTCTGGTAAATCATTAGGAAAAATGTCAGTATACTCATTTAATACCTTAGAAACTGCTGGAGGTAGAGACTGTGATTCCCGTAACCTTAGGACACATCTCAACTGAAGCAAGTATGTTGGAGCCTCTTCTGTGATTAGTCTCTCCATCTCACCATATCCCATAAACAATACCTTTTTCCCCTCAGAGACGTTATTTTGAATCAAAGCCTTCTTATCCTCTAATGGTCGATTAATCTGTTGCTGGACATTATGGACCTCCGAAGGTGGCATAGGATTCAGAATAATTCGCTTGCCCTCCTTTTGGAATAAATATGTATTTCTAAAGCCATCATGTAAGACCCTCCTGTCATATAACCAAGGTCTACCAAGCAAAATATGGGATGCACATATAGGCAATATATCACACTCGATTTCATCACAATACTTGTCCCCTATACTAAAGGGTACCCTAGCTCTTTGGGTAACATACAGACTTCCTTGATCATTAAGCCAATGTAGTTTATATGGTTTAGGATGTGGAATAGTTGAAAGCTTTAGCTTCGATACCAATGATGTAGCTACTACATTAGTACAACTACCACCATCTATTATAAGGACACACAAATTTCCTTGTATCCTACAAGAAGTGTGGAACAAATTTTCCCTTTGTTCTTCCTCCTTATTAGCAAATGTACTTAATGAGCATCGCAATACATTAGCATATTGAAGCATTTCACTAGACATTGTGGAATTCAACCTTAATCAACACGTGAACAATATTTCCCACTTCTTTCAAGATCACGGTGCAACAAATTTTAATCTCCACAAGTCACTCTACAGCAACACACAAGTAACAACAATAAAGATGAGTTACTTCCACGGCAACAAAACAAGGGATAATAATAACAAGTGAGCTTCCACTTCCATGGCAAATAATGACAACAAAGGACAAATATGTTACTTTCCACAAATGTATTCCGAATTCCACAATAGGTAGCAACTTCAATTTGAAATTTAAACCACTTCACTAATTGCAAGCCTTCTTGAATTGGTAAGAAATGAATTCAAATTCAAATAGCACTCATTAACTCCCACAACTTAATGGCATGTGTTTGAATTCAAATAAATTCCTTACTCATCAAAACTTAATGCAAATCTGTAAATTGCACTTCTCCAATTCAAAATTACACAATGGAAATCAAAACAACAAGCTACACAACCTCCTTCACACCACAATTAGTCACGGCAAGGATTGGTAAGTTTTTCAAGTTCCAAAAGTTGTTGAATTAAAAAACACTTCTATGCTTCTGCCCTTCCACGAAAATTATTGAACATAAGATGATACAACAACCTTCCCAATCCAACTCTAACAAACAACAAATTAAATTCCAAGCCAAGGTAATTTCGCAAGCTCAAAAACCACAACAACAACACAATTTGCAGTTTTCACTATATCAAGCCTAATTGATGATTAAACGAAATCAAATAAAACCAATCCCTTCTCTTAACATGTGCTCTGATACCAAAAAGATGATGTGCCTAAATTCACTTAGAAGCACAATTAAAAGACTCAAGAAAAACAAACTCAAGTCAACAACAAAACCGGTTCCAAAATGGCAAAATTACGTGAACTTAGTGAAGGTGCAATGAAATCCAAATACTCAATGATGCAATTGTGATACCACAATAATAATCTCTTCTAACATCACACTAATCACATATAATCCCACATGAATAATCCACAAATTCAAAAGAAATCTTTAATTCTAAGAACCCCTTTCCACAAGTGATAATCACGTTTCAAGAAGTAATCTTCAAGGAAGAACCGAATTCAAATGCAATGGATCTTAATTAAGCACAAGAATTTGCAAATAATAGGAAGAAAATCTGTCCAAGAACTATCTCAATTCACCCCTAGATATAACACACTAGAGAAGAAAAGAAATCACAACAAAATAAAATTGATACTACTCACAATTTCAAGGTGTTGCACTCGCCACAATTTCAACTCTTGGGATTGAAATTAATAAGAGTCTAATGAAAATTAGGAAACCCTAATCCTCACATGAAATGAACACTCAATTCTGCAAAATATGGCCTCCTCAAACCCTCTCTTAAGCAAGTATTTATACTTGCTACTCCTAGGGTTAAAAAGTGCTCAAAATTACAAGTTTGCCACTTTTAAGGTTGCTAACCCAAAATGAAAATTACAAGGAAATAAAAGTGTCCCAAAACCAAAATAGTTCATAGAAGAATAAATATATAAAATAAATGGTCCTTCATGATGCTGGTCTTCAAGAAGCTTTTGAATCAGGTTCCATTGACAACCCTAATTCGCTCAATAGTATGGGTGTTTTTGCATCCTGTAGGACTGACAAATGAACCTACTGAAATGCATCAAAATTATAGTGCAAAGATTTAGAAAGTAGGTTAGATTTCTCAAGGTTAGGTTTCTCTAGCAAAACCCTCAAAGCTAGATTTTGGAGACCCTTAGCTCAGGCCCTGGTGATAGGTCTTGGAAGAGTCTGATTACTATCATAGTATTAGTGTAAATATGATGAGTATGCTATGGAAAATGATTTGGGTAAGTTGGGATTACCATACTTTGATGAAAATTCCTAAATTAAAGAACCTAAAACATAGAAAATAAGTTAGGTTAGTAACTTCCTTAAGGGGTTTAAAGATAGCTCAACCTTCTTGGAAGTTACTTACCTTAGATTTTGAAATTAGTGGTCCAAAACTATGATTGTATTTGGGGATGCAAATGGGATTATTTTTTGGTGAAATTTTCTGATCTTGTTGGGAAATATGAGATGTGGTGGAATTTTTTTGGAAAAGTTTTAGAGGAAATGGGCAGTAAATGGTGTGTGAAAGGGGGGGGGGGGGGGGGGTTGTTTGGTGGGGGTAAATTTGCTTTTTACCTCCCTTTTTATACTAGTTAAGTCTTGTTGTTTTGTAATTCAATTTGGGTTCTGATTTAGCACACCTAAGGGGAAAAGGTTAGGCAGGTTTTAGGGTCACAATTGGTGTATGGTCTCATGGGATAAGCTAGGGTAGTGATTGTATAAAATAAGATAAGGTTAAGGTGGTAAAATCATGTAAAGTTGATGAAATTAGAAGGGGGTGGACAATTTTGGTACCATCTAGGTGGTTTCTTGGGATGATTTTTTGTTTTATTTTAGTTAACCTCCTTAGCTTGGTCATGAAAAATTTTGGGCTAATTTTGATTAGGTTAGGATTAGGTAAGATGGTTTCAAACATGGGGTAAAACAAGGTTAAGTAACAAGGTGTTTTTAAGAGATGAGATT
Organism: Laguncularia racemosa; assembly: GCA_037954665.1. Lineage (NCBI taxonomy): Eukaryota > Viridiplantae > Streptophyta > Magnoliopsida > Myrtales > Combretaceae > Laguncularia > Laguncularia racemosa. The sequence goes on from JBBMOL010000225.1 coordinate 792,543, forward strand.
TAGATATAGTTTTCCTCTTGTTTATAAGGCCCTAAAATTATAATTTTTCCATGATATTTCTAGCTTCTCAACCTTCTTTAATCATGGTAATTTAGGTTATTTTATATTATATTAAATTAAGATAGGAAGGGGTGAATTGAATGATGACAAGCTAGATGGATTTACATGGTGGTGTTTCATGTGAGGAAGGGATTTCTAATCTATTTTTAGGGGCTCATCTCTTCGCATTTTTCCATGATCGTTTACTAAGTAATTAAGGTATATTTAAGGTACAATAGGGTAAATTTTTTATAAGATTTAATGAGTATAGGATAAGATAGATTAAGGTAAGTAAACCTTAGCAAAAATTGGAAAAATCACACGTGTTTAGTGTATTTTATTGGGATCCGATTTTGGATATTTTTACTTTTAAATTATTCTATGTCTTTTTCTTAGGTTAGATAAGATAAAATAGGGTAGGATTGAGATAAGATCAGGTGAAATAAATGGGGGTCTTGATAAGATAAGATAAGGTTGGAAATTTTAAAGCTTTATGTGGAAGCTTGTGGTGGCGCCTTAAATGAAGCATCGAACTAGTCATCTCTAGGAAATAATTAAGGTTCCATTTTCAAAGATTAGATAAGATTCTTGTGGAAAAATTAGTTAGTCAAGGATAAGAATGATGAGGGGACATTTTCCATAAGATAGGATAAGATAAGAGATTGATTTTTCAAAGCTTGAAGGAGAAATTTGACAAGCTAGATGGCATCTTGGAGAAGGAAGTATGACCAATGGAGTTTTGTGTGGATTTTCTGATATTTTGCATGTTATGGGGTAATTAAAGATGTAATGTTGAATTAGGAAAAAAAATGGTTAAAATAGATTAGGATTTAGGGGTGTTTTGAAGTTTAACTGCTTAGAAAGCTTTAAAGTAAGATTTAAGGGACTTTCGATTTTTATCTGGTTTTATAATTTGGTTTGTTATTAATTTGTATTTGTTTTTGCTAATCTATGTTCTAAGATATTAACCTTCATAATTAAGATTAGATAGGATAGATTTAGAAAGGATTAGACTTCAAGTCAATACAAGTCTTTTTGAGTTGTCTAATTATTTATTGAAAGTTGACTCAAGTCAAATTGAAGTGGACTTTAGTCAACTAAGTTCGGGTTTTTAAGTCTGATATTCAAGGAATGTTTGGGGATAAATACTGGTCCTACATATGAAATTTGACAAAATTTGAATTTAGTTTACTAGGTGAAATATCGAGAATAAGATTGAACTCTCAAGTAGGGAGTTTAGTGGAAATTATCACAATTGACAGTTTTCAATTGAACTTTTACTAAGCTAAACTCGTTGATTCCATAGGAAAAGAGTATTGTATGAATTCTTGGTGTCTTATTTACTAAGTCTTCCTTAAGTCAACTCGGGTCTTAGCTTTAATGCTTTAAATCTACTCAAGTCTTCCTAGGGGTATCGAATGGAATACCTAAGTTTGTGAGTCAAGTAGAGTCAATTGACTTAAGTTGACTTTTAATTTAACCAAGTTGACTTTGGTTAACTTTTAGAATATCAAGTTCATTTGGAGCCAAATTCTAGATGTAGTTACTTATCTAATAGGATTTCTAAAAATGTAACCTACGAAAATCCTTAGGAATTATAGATGCTATTTAGGCTAGAATATTTGATCTTTGATTTTGATTTCTAGGTCAAATCTATTAGGTATTCATACTCATTTTTGTTTATCATAAGATACTCTAGTTTAGATAAGGATCTTGCTATCATCTAATAGTTCGGCTTAAGATTGAATGGAAGTGTAAAGGGTTGGTACTAATTGGTAGAAGTTTTGGTTTTCTTTGACAAACTTGTCATCAAGTTTATCAAGATGACTTCCTTGAGAAGTTATACTTCCTAGCTAAGTTTCTTTTGATGTCTTACTTGAGAAATTGATGAAGTAAGCTTCCTTAAGAAGTTAGTGAAATATCCTTCTTTAAGAAGTTAACTTTAAGGTGGCTTTCTTGAGAAGTTAGTTAGAAAAGTTCCTTGGATAAGCTAATTGTTTATGTCTCTAAAACAAAAAGAAAAATTGTATATAGATATTTAAAGGGATCTTAAATTGGCTAAAAGAAATTCTTGTTACATAAAGTTTGAAAACTAACTTTATGTAGCTAATAATATTTGATGCCTAATTCTAATGTATAGATAGGAATCGTAACTATTTGAAAAAAATTAGGGTACCATATTTTACTTTATTGAGATCTTAAACAACTATCCTAATTAATTTATCATTAAAAATGGCCTACTTTTTTGGGGCTTCACACTATGTGATTTTCTTCGAGTTCCATCTGATCAAGCAGAACTCTTAATGTTAGATTCTGTAGTCCTTTAGTTCTAGCTCGAGTAAGTGGTCTTGTAACTAAAATGATTTTATTCCCATCATCTCCTTGGGCTTGTGGAAGATTTGCCTTCAAATTTGATTGGTCTTCATGAAGATCTTCTGGTAAGTAGGGTGACAGATCTAAAACATTGAAGTTAGCAGAAACACCATAGTCTCCTGGTAATTCCAACCTATAAGCATTATTGTTGATGCGCTCCAAAATCTTGAAAGGTCCATCTACTCTAGGTGAAAGTTTCTATGACTTCTTATAAGGAAATCGATCCTTGCTGAGATGAATCTAAACCAAGTCACTTCGATTGAAAATCTTGGCTTTCCTATGTTTGTTGCCTTAAAGTTGCTATTACTCTTGAGTCTTCTTAAGATGTTCAGATGCTTTTTTATGAAGCTTTTGAATCTCTAGGAAATGTTCTACTCCACTTAAGCTTTCTTCCTTTGTCGCTAGTTTAGCTATCAAATCTAATGGAAGTGTAGGATTAAAGCCATACATGACTTCAAAGGGGGACTTACCGGTTGAACTATGTGTTGACCTATTGTAACAAAACTTAACAATAGGGAGACATAAGTCCCAATCAAAAAGATTCCCACCAACTGTTGCTCTTAGTAAAGCACTAAGAGTATGATTAGCAACCTTTGTCTGGTTGTCTATTTGAGGATGACATGATATTACTATACATGAGCTTAGTACCAAGTTGCTTCCAAAGTGTCTTCCATAAAAAGTTGAGAAACTTATTGTCTCTATCACACACTATGCTGTGGGGAACACCATACCTTATAATTTCCTACACAAAAAGGTTAGCAAAAAAAAGTGGATCATTGGTGATGAGATCCATGATGGGAGCCAAGCCAGAAGATGGAATGTGGATCCTCTTGAAGTGCCACCTGGACCAATCACAAGAAATCGAGCGAAACGATTCAAGGAAGCACTTAACGGGTTGATAAAGGATGTCCATGAAGTTGGAAAAGATTGGAGCAATCATGAAGCTGGAATGGATTGGAACAACCATGGGAATGCCCTTGCTCTTGTACAAGTCATACCGGATATGGGGTGAAGAGGGCGTGTCTTTACATGGCACGGCCGTGTAGGAGTCTGGAGGTTACACAGAATCATACACAGTCGTATACACGGTTCAAAGGCACGACCATGTATGGTGTCAAGAATTTCCACAGAAAGATACACGACTAGAAGTACAAAGTCGTGTACATTATCAAGATTTCCACAGAAAGATACACAACTAGAAGTACACGGTCGTGTACATCTCCAACGCCGGTCGTGTACTTCTCCAACGCCGTCGGCCTTCATTCCCACGCTGCCGGCTTTCATGTCTTGTTTTGTTATTTTTACGCAACTTATTGAAGTGATGTCATTTTGGGGCTTTATTGTTATGAATTGTAAACCCTACTATAAAACTCCTAGGGTTTAGAACAGCTAGAAGATAGAACATACAACATTAAAGTTTGAAAAACACTTTTGAGAGAATTCCTCTCTTGGTTCTTTAAAGAACTAATCTAGAACTTATCGGATTTTTTATTCCGTGGCGTTCATCCCGACTTATCAATCGGTCTTTCATCCCGATTGTAGCGTCTTCAAATTATACCAAGGTTCTTGTCTCGCTTATAAACAACGGGTTGTGGTTTCCACTTAAGTGTGTTTGGCATCTTAGGTAGGAAATTCCGAACGTATTGGTATTGGGTTTCGTCACACGTTGGCGTGGTTCGTATCAATTAGGAATCTAAGCAAACCGATTTCGTATCAGTTTGGTATCAGAGCCTAGGTTTGTTAAACATCATTTCAGTTTGAGGAAGGTAACTTCAAAACCCTAACTCCAATCGTTCATATCAATTTCATAGTGTTAATTGTCTATTGAAAGTGTAGTACCTACTATTCAATTTTGTTACGACAAAAAAAAGGAAGAATCACGACAAAAAAAAAAGGAAACGTTATCAAGAGCAACAAAACAAAGGCAAAAAAAAAAAAAACTAAAAGAAAAAGAGGAAAATTTTCGAGCCCTAGAGTTGTTTTAAATTCTACGGAAGGGAATTGGTATAGTTTGGGTTAGTTCCAAGAGAATTGAGAAGAGGAATTGGCGAATTGATATCATTATTGCTTGTAAGAATACACGAGTGACTGTGTGATATCATCATTTGAGTGAAACACGTAAGGGAGTGTATCGTGAGGCTTAATCATATATATATTTGTATTCGTGCTAACCTTTTTTCTGCAGGAACTATGTCGAGGCAACATTCTCCTGAAAGTGAGAGGGGAAGGTTTGATGCTAGGTTAGTGATTGAGGCATTGAGGGGTGAGATGAAGAGGATGTTTCAGGAGGGCATGGAACAAATTCATGAGACGGTGGAACAAAGACTAGAGCAATCTAAAAACGTCTTCCATGGGCGTAAGAGGGAGAGTTGTTCTAGGAGAGTACAAAGGGGTGGAGATGAAATGTCTAATGATGAATTTGATGAACCTTCTGTCGGGAGTTATCGAGGTTATAGTGGTAGAAATAGAGGAACTAGGGATTGGGAAGATAGAGGAGATAGGAATAGAGAGGATAATCAACTGAGCAGTATAAAGATGAAGATTCCTCCTTTCCAAGGGAAGAATGATCTCGAGGCGTACTTAGAGTGGGAGAAGAAGGTAGAGATGGTGTTTGATTGTCACAACTATAGTGGGAGAAAGAAAGTGAAACTTGCTGCCATTGAATTTTCGGATTATGCCATAGTGTAGTGGGATCAACTAATGTTGAATAGAAGAAGGAATGGCGAACCACCTATTGAGTCATAGGAAGAGATGAAGAGGGTGATGAAAAATCGGTTTGTGCCTGCATATTACTATCATGAGTTACACAACAAATTGCAAACTCTTAGGCAGGGAAGCCGAAGTGTGGATGAGTATTTCAAGGAGATGGAAGTTACTATGATTAAGGTGAATGTAGAGGAGGATAGAGAGGCTACCATGGCTAGGTTTCTTGTTGGATTGAATAGAGAAATTCAAAACGTCGTGGAATTGCAGCATTATGTAGAATTGGAAGATATGGTTCATATGGCTATAAAGGTTGAAAACCAACACAGGAGGAAAGGTAGTAGTACTGCACGGTTTCAACAGGGTGCTGGTTCATTCGCCTGGAAGACTAACCAATGGAAGAAGGAAGAAAAACCTTTATCCACCAAACCAAAAGGAGAGCAGAAGCAAGCGGGTTCTACTCCTGGTGATCAAGGTAAACCCAACTCTTCTACTCCTAGAAATCGTGACATTAGATGTTTTAAATGCCAAGGTAGAGGCCATATTGCTAGTCAATGTCCGAATAGGCGTGTTATGATTCTGCGTGATGATGGTGAGTATGAGACTGAGGGGGATAGTGAAGAGGATGATATGCCTCCATTAGAGGACATTAGTGATGATGAGGAGCGTGCAATAGGGAGGTTAGTGGCAGTAGTGAAGAGAGCTTTGAATGTGCAAGTGAAGGAAGAAGAGGAGGTGCAACGAGAGAATATCTTTCATATTAGATGTTATCTAGGTGATCATATTTGCAGTTTGATCATTGATGGAAGAAGTTGCACTAATGTGGTGAGTAATTTTATTGTCGAGAGGCTGGGACACAAGACTACTAAACACCCTAGTCCATATAAATTGCAGTGGTTGAATGATAGTGGCAAGACTAAGGTGAGTAAGCAAGCCTTGATAGTGTTTCGCATTGGTAGGTATGAGGATGAGGTGTTATGTGATGTAGTGCCAATGCAAGCATGTCAGTGTTGTTGGGGAGGCCATGGCAATTTGATAGGAAGGTTGTTTATGATGGCTTTTCTAACAAGTATATGCTTGTTCACCAAGGGAAAAGCTTTAATCTTAAACCTTTAACACCTAAACAGGTGTATGAGGATCAGTTGCAGCTACAACAGTCTTTTGCAAAATATGAGGTGAGTGAAAAATAGAGGGAGAGTGAGAGAGCAAAAGACAGCGAGAGAGAAAAGGAATAGAAAAGTCAATCTCAAAAGGAAAAAGAGAGGAAAGCTGGAAAGAGTGTAAGAGACCAAGTTGAAGGGGGGTCAACTTTAGTGGTGAGTGAAAAGGAGAGTGCAGCCTTGCAAAATGAGAGTTGTGTGGCAAGAGCGAGTGTAGTGAGGAGAGCGTTAGTGATGAAGCAACCTATGTCGTTGCTGGTTTTTAAGGAAACTTGTTTGAATACTAACAAACTATTTAACTCTTTGCCTAGTGAGGTTGTATCTATTATGCAGGACTTTGAAGATGTCTTCCCTGAGGAGATTCCAAAGGGATTACCACCTATTCGTGGTATTGAGCACCAGATTGACCTAGTACCTGGAGCATCGATTCTAAACAAACTGGCTTATAGGAGCAATCCAGAGGAGACAAAGGAACTCCAAAGGCAGGTTTATGAATTAATGGAGAAGGGGTACGTGAGAGAAAGCATGAGTCCATGTGCAATGCCTGTGATTTTGGTGCCTAAGAAGGATGGGTTATGGAGAATGTGTGTTGACTGCCGCGCCATCAACAACATCACGGTAAAGTATCGTCATCCCATTCCTCGCTTAGATGACATGTTAGATGAGTTACATGGGTCTAGTGTCTTTTCCAAAATTGATCTGAAAAGCGGATATCACCAAATTAGAATGAAAGAAGGTGATGAATGGAAAACCGCATTTAAGACAAAATATGGATTGTATGAGTAGTTAGTAATGTCTTTCGGTTTAACTAACGCACCTAGTACTTTTATGAGACTTATGAACCATGTTTTGAGGACTTTTATTGGCAAATTTTTCGTTGTTTATTTTGATGATATCCTCATTTACAGCAAGAGTTTAGAGGACCATATATCTCACTTAAGGGATGTTTTAGAAGTGTTTCGAAAGGAGCAATAATATGCTAACCTCAAGAAGTGCACTTTTTGCATAGACAAACTTGTGTTTCTTGGTTTTGTTGTTAGTGCACAGGGGATACAGGTTGATGAAGAAAAGATTCGTGCGATCCAAGAATGGCCTAGTCCAACTAATGTAAGTAATGTGCGGAGTTTCCATGGACTAGCAAGCTTTTACAAGAGAATTGCGAAGGATTTTAGCACCATTGTAGCACCATTTACTGAGCGTCGATCTACACTACTTCTTAGAGGCGATGGACCATTTCAAATTCTTGAGCGCATCAATGATAATGCATACAAGATAGATTTACCAGGTGAGTATCAAGTAAGTGCGATGTTTAATGTTACTGATCTAAGTCCGTTTGATACAGGCGCTGATTTGAGGACAAATCCTTTTCAAGAGGAGGGGAATGATGAGATCCATGATGGGAGCCAAGCCAAAAGATGGAATGTGGATCCTCTTGAAGTGCCACCTGGACCGATCACAAGAAATCGAGCGAAAAGATTCAAGGAAGCACTTAACGGGTTGATAAAGGATGTCCATGAAGTCGGAAAGGATTGGAACAACCATGGGAACGCCCTTGCTCTTGTACAAGTCATACCGGATACGGTGTGAAGAGGGTCTTTACAAGGCACGGCCGTGTAGGAGTCTGGAGGTTACACAAAATCATACACGGTCGTATACACGGTTCAAAGGCACGGCCGTGTACATTGTTAAGATTTCCACAGAAAGATACACGACTAGAAGTACACGGTCGTGTACATCTCTAACGTTGGCTCCACGGCCGCCGGCCTTCATTCCCACGCTGTCGGCCTTCATGTCTTGTTTTGTTATTTTTATGTAACTTATTGAAGTGATGTCATTTTGGGGCTTTATTGTTATGAATTGTAAACCCTACTATAAAACTCCTAGGGTTTAGAACAGCTAGAAGATAGAACATACAACATTAATGTTTGAAAAACACTTTTGAGAGAATTCCTCTCTTGGTTCTTTAAAGAACTAATCTAGAACTTATCGGATTTTTTATTCCGTGGTGTTCATCCCGACTTATCAATCGGTCTTTCATCCCGATTGTGGCTTCTTCATATTATACCAAGTTTCTTATCTCGCTTATAGACAACGGGTCGCAGTTTCCACTTGAGTGTATTTAGCATCTTAGGTAGGAAATTCCCAACGTATTGGTATTGGGTTTCATCACACATTGGCGTAGTTCGTATCAATTAGGAATCCGAGCAAACCGATTTCGTATCAATTGGTTTTGTGACAAGCTATGAAGTGGGACATTTTACTAAAGTGGTCTACAACCACCATGATGGAGTCCTTGCGTCTCTATGTCCTTGGATGACCTATGAAAAAATTCATACTAATATCAATCCATGGCTATGTAGGTAAAGGTAAAGGCATATATTCACCCCGAGTTTCCTTCTTTCCCTTTGCCATCTTAGAAACTTCACATCTCTCTAAAACTCTGTGTACATCTTTAACATACCCCTCTAGTAAAAGTGTTCCTTTAACAATTCTAAGGTTATCTTTTCACTGAAGTGTCCTAATAATCCCTAGCATGAGCCTCTCATATCAATAATTTCCTCACAAACCCATAGGGTATACACAACTTCCCTATTCTACACAAAAAATCATCTATTATATAATAACCATCTACTACAGCTCCTTCAGAACATCAATCAACAATCAACTTCAGATGATCATCATGAACATATTGTTGCTTCATCGATTCAAATCCAAGCAATTTTGACTAAAGAGAAGTGATAAGTACATACCTACATGATAACGCATCAACTACAACATGTGTACTCCCCTTCTTGTATTTAATTGCATAAGTGAAGCTCTTCAGAAATTCTACCCACTTTGCTTGACATTTAGATAAATGTTGTTGGCCCTTGAAGTGCTTCAAAGATTCGTAGTCTCTATAGATAATGAACTCTTTAGGAAGGAGATAGTGCTGCTATGACATCAACGAACACACTAAGGAGAAAAACTCCTTACCATACATTGAGCAGTTTAAAGGTGCACCACTTAGTTTCACACTGAAATATGCGATGGGCCTCCTATCCTATATCAACATAGCACCAATACCCACTCATTATGCATCACACTCCAATTCAAAAGATTTTTCAAAATCTAGCAATGTTAAAACCAGAGCACTAGTCAGCCTTGCTTTAACCACTTCAAAACTCCTCTAAGCTCGATCTCCCTAAATAAAAGGAACATTATTCTTAGTCAATTCAGTTAGTGGACTCACAATGCTACTAAAGTTCTTGAAAAATCTCCTATAAAAAGAAGCTAAACCATGAAAACTCCTCACATTAGCTGCTGATTGTGGTGTTGGCCAATCCACTATAGCCTTAACTTTCCCCTCATAAACTCTTACACTAGAACCAGTCACAACAAAGCCAAAAAATGTTACCTATAGCTGACAAAACGAGCACTTCTTGAGATTCCCATATAACCTCTGATCTCTCAAGACTAAGAAGACTGCTTGCAGATGCTCAACATGACTCCCCAAGTCTCTACTAAAAATTAGAATGTCATTGAAATATATGACTAGAAATTTTCCCAAAAAGTCTTTCAGGACATGATTCATAAGTCGCATGAAGGTGCTAAGGGCATTGGTTAACCCAAATGGTATGTCCATCCACTCATATAAACCATGTAGTGTCTTAAAAGCGGTCTTCTACTTATCTCCTGCTCTTATACGAATTTCATGATACCTACTTTTAAGGTTAACTTTAGAGAATACCTATGCACCATTCAGCTCATCCAGCATATCATCAAGCTTAGGAATGGGGTACCTGTATTTGATGGTAATTTTATTGATGGCTCTCTTATCAATGCACATTCGCTATTTACTATCCTTCTTTGGAACAAAGAGCGCAAGAACAACATAAGGGCTAGTACTCTCTCTAACAAAACCCTGCTCTACTAACTCATCCACCTGTCACTTCAACTCCTTAGCTTCTTCAAGATTCCTGCGATATGTGGGCTAATTTGGTAAGATTGACCCAGGTTACAAATTGATTATATGTTCAATACCTCTTAAGGGTGGTAACCCTTTAGGTAACTCCTTAAGGAATACATCCATGTACTCATCTAGCAATCGGTTGACAATAGCCGGTAACTGTTCTTGCTTATTAACCTCCAACACATATCGCATCTACAATAAATACACTAACCACTCATCTTGAATTGCCTCTTCCAGTTCCTTCCACCCTACAAATAAGGACTTCTTTTTAGTAGCTTTATTGATCTGTCTCTATGCTTCTTATACTTTAGCTGGTGACATAGGATTTAAAACAATTCACTTACCATCCTTCTAAAGCACATAGGTGTTCCTAAACCCATCATGTAGTAACCTCTTGTCAAATTACTATGGCCTACCAAGTAGTATATGTCACGCCCCAAAGGAGGCTTGGAAGTTTCCGCCAAAAGAAATCATGGCACGTGTGCACCCATTACATGATATAGATTGTATGAGTGGTTAGTAATGCCTTTCGGTTTAACTAATGCACCTAGTACTTTTATGAGACTTATGAACCATGTTTTGAGGACTTTTATTGGAAAATTTGTGGTTGTCTATTTTGATGATATTCTTATTTACAGCAAGAGTTTGGAAGATCATATATCTCACTTGGGGGATGTTTTAGAAGTGCTTCGAAAGGAACAATTATATGCTAACCTCAAGAAGTGCACTTTTTGCACAGACAAACTTGTGTTTCTTGGTTTTGTTGTTAGTGCATAGGGAATACAGGTTGACGAAGAAAAGGTTCGTGCGATCCAAGAATGGCCTAGTCCAACCAATGTAAGTAATGTGCGGAGTTTCCATGGACTAGCGAGTTTTTACAGGAGATTTGTGAAGGATTTCAGCACCATTGCAGCACCACTTACTGAGGTAATTAAGAAAAATGTGGGGTTTAGCTGGGGAGAGCAACAAGAGAAGGCCTTTCAAATGCTTAAAAATAAGCTGACTCTAGCGCCGTTACTTGCTTTACCTAACTTTGCTAAAACGTTTGAAATTGAGTGTGATGCTTCAGGATTAGGTATTGGAGCAGTGCTTATGCAGGAGAGAAGACCGATTGCATTCTTTAGCGAGAAGCTAAGTGGGGCAACCTTGATTACCCTACTTATGACAAGGAGCTATATGCATTGGTTCGAGCCCTGGAGACATGGCAACATTACCTTTGACCGAAAGAGTTCGTGATCCACACTGATCATGAATCCTTGAAGTACTTGAAGGGGCAACACAAGCTGAATAAAAGGCATGCTCGTTGGGTGGAGTTCATCGAAACATTTCCATATGTTATCCACTACAAGCAAGGTAAAGAGAATGTCGTTGTTGATGCACTATCTAGAAGGTATACTCTTATCTCTACTCTTAGTTCTAGACTGCTTGGTTTTGAGCACATTAAGGAGTTATATGCTGCTGATCGAGATTTTTGTGAGGAGTATGTGTATTGTGAGAAGAGTGGGCATGGAAAATTTTATTAACATGAAGGATTCTTGTTTAGGGAGAGTAAACTATGCATTCCAATTTGTTTTTTAAGAGAATTACTAGTGAGGGAGTCTCATGGAGGAGGGTTAATGGGACACTTTGGCATAGCTAAAACATTAAGGGTATTATAGGAACACTTCTATTGGCCTCACATGAAACGAGATGTTGAGAGGATTTGTGAGCGATGTGTCACGTGTAGGCAAGCGAAATCTAGAGTCCAACCTCAAGGGCTTTACACCCTACTTCCCATTCCTCATGAGCCGTGGGTAGATATTTCTATGGACTTTGTGTTAGGATTACCCAGGTCTAGACATGGTCGGGATTCTATTTTGTAGTTGTTGATAGATTCTCTAAAATGGCACATTTCATTCCTTGTCACAAAATGGATGATGCTTGTAATATTGCTAATTTATTCTTTAGGGAAGTTGTGCGATTACATGGTATGCCTAGAATAATTGTATCAGATAGGGATGCTAAGTTCTTAAGCTACTTTTGGAAGACTTTGTGGGCTAAGTTAGGAACTAAGTTATTGTTTTCTACTACTTGTCATCCACAGACTGATGGTCAAACTGAGGTAGTGAATCGAACTTTATCTACTTTGTTGAGGGCTGCAACTAAAATGAATATTAAAAGTTGGGAGGATTGTTTGCCGCATGTTGAATTTGCTTATAATCGTACAGTGCATTCTGCTACTAAATTTTCTCCTTTTGAAATTGTGTATGGTTTTAATCCACTAACTCCTTTGGATTTATCACCTTTTCCTATTTCTGAGTATGTTAATTTAAATGGCACGAAGAAGGCCGAATTTGTTAAACAGATCCACGAGAAGGCAAGGCTGAACATTGAGCGACGAATAGAGCAGTATGTGAAACAAGCCAACAAGGGTCGTCGACAAGCTGTTTTTGAACCTGGAGATTGGGTTTGGGTTCACATGCGCAAAGAGCGGTTTCCCGTGCAGCATCGATCTAAACTAGTTCCTAGAGGCGATGGACCATTTCAAGTTCTTGAGTGCATCAACGACAATGCATACAAGATAGATTTGCTTGGTGAGTGTCAAGTAAGTGCCACATTTAATGTTACTGATCTGAGTCCTTTTGATGTAGGTGACGATTTGAGGACAAATCCTTTTCAAGAGGAGGGGAATGATGAGATCCATGATGAGAGTCAAGCCGGAAGAAGGAATGTGGATCCTCTTGAAGTGCCGCCTGGACCGATCATAAGAAGTTGAGCGAAACGACTCAAGGAAGCACTTAACGGGTTGATAAAGGATGTCCATGAAGCCGGAAAGGATTGGAGCAATCATCAAGTTGGAATGGATTGGAACAACCATGGGAAGACCCTTGCTCTTATACAAGTCACACTGGATACGGGTTGAAGAGGGCGTGTACTTTCAAGGCACGGCCGTGTAGGAATATCAAGATTGCACAGAATCTTACATGGCCAGATACACGGCTAAAAGGCACGGCCGTGTAAGGAGATAAGAATTGGCACAGAATCATACACGGCCAAAGTACACGACCGTGTATCCCCCGCCGGCCAGCTTGTTCTGTTTCGTGTTTTTATGCAACTTATCTAAGCTACGTCGTTTTGGACTTGTTTTTCACGAATTGTAACCCTAGTATAAAAGCTCCTAGGGTTTAGAACAACTAAGAATTCACATCTTTGAACATTAAACACTTTTGAGAGGCACCTCTCTTGGTTCTTCAAGAACTAACTAGAACTTATCGGATTAATTTCCGTAGCGTTCATCCCGACTTATCAATCGGTCTTTCATCCCGATTGTGGCGTCTTCACATTATACCAAGGTTCTTGTCTCGCTTATAGACAACGGTTCGTAGTTTCCACTTTAGGTGTTTGGGCGTCTTAGGCAACGAATTCCGAACGTATTGGTATTGGGTTTCGTCATGGGTTGGCGTGGTTCGTATCAATGGAATGCCCTTGCTCTTGTACAAGTCATAACGAATACGAGTTGAAGTGGGCGTGTCTTTACAAGGCACGGCTGTGTAGGAGTCTGGAGGTTACACAAAATCATACACGATCGTATACACGGTTCAAAGGTATGGCCGTGTATGGTTTCAAGAATTTCAACAAAAAGATACACGACTAGAAGTACACGGTCGTGTATAAGCTCTACGCCGGCTCAAAGCCGCCAGCCTTCATTTCAACGCCGCTGTCCTTCACTCATACGTTGCCGGCCTTTAAGTTATTGTTTTGTTATTTTACGAAACTTATTGAAGCTATGTCGTTTTGGGGCATCATTGTTACGAATTGTAAACCCTAATATAAATCTCCCAGGGTTTAGATACAACATAGAATATAGAATATACAACATACAAGTTTGAAAAAACACTTTTGAGAGAATTCCTCTCTTGGTTCTTTAAAGAACTACTCTAGAACTTATCGGATTTTCTTCCGTGGCGTTCATCTCGACTTATTAATCGGTCTTTCATCTCGATTGTGGCGTCTACATATTATACCAAGGTTCTTGTCTCACTTATAGGCAATGGGTCGCGGTTTCCACTTGAGTGTGTTTGGCATCTTGGGTAGCAAATTCCGAACGTATTGGTATTGGGTTTCGTCACACGTTTGCGTGGTTCAATATCGGTTTGGTATCAGAGCCTAGGTTTGTTAAAGCATCAGTTCGGTTTGAGGAAGGTAACATCAAAACCCTAACTCCAATTGTTCATATCAATTGTTCTTATTCAATTTCATAGTGTTAATTGTCTATTGAAAGTGTAGTACCTACTATTCAATTTTGTTACGACAAAAAAAAAGGAAGAATCACAACAAAAAAAAAAAAGGAACATGATCAAGAGCAACAAACAAAGGCGACAAAAAAAAATTGAAAGAAAAAGAGGAAAATTTCGAGCCCTAGAGTTGTATTCTCTAATTGAATTCTACGAAAGGGAATTGGTGTAGTTTGGGTTAGTTCCGAGAGAATTGAGAAGAGGAATTGGTGAGTTGATATCATCATTGCTTGTGAGACTACACGAGTGATTGTGTGATATCATCCTTTGAGCGAAACACGTAAGGGAGTGTATCGTAAGGCTTAATTATATATATTTGTGTTAGTACTAATCTTTTTTCTGCATGAACAATGTTGAGGTAACATTCTCCTAAAAGTGAGAGGGGAAGGTTTGATGCTAGGTTGGTGATTGAGGCGTTGAGGGGTGAGATGAAGAGGATGTTCAAGAGGGCATGGAACAAATTCATGAGACGGTGGAACAAAGACTAGAGCAATCTAAAAACGCCTTCCAAGGGCATAAGAGGGAGAGTTGTTCTAGGAGAGTACAAAGGGGTGGAGATGGAATGTGTTGGTCCCAATTAGATTAATCAAGAGTGGGGTGAATTGATTAATTACTTAAAATTTCACTTTTTCGCAAATCAACTAAAACTCTTGACTAATAAAATCACGTGAATAACAATAATGAAGAACAATAATGTGCAGTAAATAAAAGTAGAGAAGAGTAGAATGCTTAGATATTTATAGAGGTTCCACCTTGAGCATCAGTCCTCTCTTCCAGCTCCACGCCGGGGTCCCGGTTGTCTATACCAGTTGTGTTTCACTATATCAACAAATCAAAGATACACAACACAAGCCTCTTTAAGGCAAAGTCTCACTATTGAGTCTTTTTAGCTTCTTCACTCATCTACAGTGATGAAACAACAAACAATTCCCTTTCCACGAAAGAAATCTCAACAACAACAACAATGAGGAATAACAAATTTCCTCTAGATCACATATATATGTAAAGATATTTGCTTGAAGATGTATGAGTCTTTTCTTCTCGTGTGTAATTTTTTCTTTCAACCACGTTCCTTTTTCGTTTTTTTTTTCAACGTTCTCCACTCCACTTTTCATTTGAATTAAACACTTTATATATGGAGAAAACATAATGGCTACTTTCCACGTGATAATCTTGAATTTATTTTTGAATTTTCAATTCAAAAATAAGTTGGATCTGTTGAGGAAGATCTGCATTCGTGATATTCTTGTTGAGGATAAGCTTGGATAATTAGTTTGACCGAGATCTTCTTTGGATATATCTCTTAGATCAAGTTTGTTGAAGATATCCCTCACATTGTGGAACCATATCTTGATATAACAACCATATCTCTTATCCTTATCTTTGTAACTGCTCGATCTCCCAAAATATAGTACAAATATCCAATTTTAAATCTGGATAAAACTTGTAAATCCTATATGATCTCACTTTATCATAGAATGAAATCTTTGAATAAAATCTTGTGAAACTTTATGTAAATTAAAAAAACCCGTGATATAAAATCCAACTTTAGTAAAACACATCAAGTATATTACCCAAAAATACTTGACACGTGGAGCTAGGCCTTGAAATTTATTAAAACTATCGATATAAAATTTAGAACATAATCTAGAAAAATTCGTAACAGACATGAAAGGTTCTAAAAGTGCTTCTCAAGCAAACCTGTTAACTGTCCTGGAGGTCTGAAAGTGCTTCTGAAACAAACCTGTCAACTGTTCTCCTGTTATGAAGGTTCTGAAAGTGCTTCTGAAAGTTTACCACGATAACTACGGATACACTACACAACTTCTGAAACACCTTCTGTCAGAACAAAAATAGTCTTTATAACAATTTTGAAGGTTCTGAACAAGCTTCTGTCTCCTTGTTCAACTTTAGAAAAAAAATTACGTGCTATCTTAAACATTCATTACACTCATTCCTCTTTTGTTAACATCAAAACTAAATTAGAGAACTTAACATTCTCCCCCTTAACATCAACATTCTCCCCCTTTTTGATTATAACAAAACACCATTAGATAATCAAAATATACACAACTTTCATGTTTAAGCATATATTCCTATAACACATTGATCATAAGCACTCATAAGCAGCAAACAAAGCAGCAATCAGTATTGATAGATATATAGAATAGATATAATAGAATCATTCTTCTCCTAACATCAACATTTACCATTCTCCCCCTTTTTGTTAATAGCAAAAGGGTATCTCCCCCTTAATTGATGTATAAAAGATAACAAAAGTCTTTTACAAGTTGATTCGAAAACAAAATTTAAAAGAACTAAGATTTTCTAGATCTTGTGACTCGAGAGGTAGAGGGAGTGGTGGAATGTTTGGTTGACGAAGGTTTCTCTGGTGAAGTATCCAAGTCGATGATGTGAGCGCCAGAGCGAACATAATTAGGAAATTTGTTGGATAAGAAGAGCTTTATTTCACCATGAAGACTTGTGACAGATTGGGATGTTTTATCCGTCTTGGAGTCCAAAATCTTGAAGGAGTTAGTCACTGAATCTCCAATCTTCCTCACTTGAGAGACAAATTTATCAAACGCAATCACATTATTAGATAGATCTTGTTTGACTCTCGCACTAAATTCATCATAAAGAATCCTATAGTGATGGAGATCAGTAATCATCTTCTCAGAATTCTTCTTGATATCAGAGAGAATATCAGAAGTTTGTTTAACTTGTAACTCCATTGATTCAAGTCTCCTTAGATCAGATCGTTGTAGAACTTCATCTGTCAAAGTTGTTTTAACCAAATCTGATAGTTCATGTTTCAAACTTTCTCGAACAACATTCTTTATTTGTTCCAGATCAACATTGGATATAACTTCTTTTATTCCACTCTTCCCAGCCTCTTCACCATATGATTTCTTCCCATGATCTGTTTTAACCTCTGTTCTTGGTTCTGAACTAGGTTTTGAACCTCCTTCTTGAACAGATATTCTAAAAGGAACTATTCTTTTCATATGCTTTTGATGGACAAAATGTGCACCATCATTCGCATACCACAAACAATCCTTAACAAAGATGGACATATGATGAAAAACTTCTTTACCTATCCTCTTTAATTTAATAGGTTCAGATGAACTGGTAGGCAAAACTATCCCTTTAAACATAAACAATCGCATCAGTATATTCCCAAACACTAAACTTTCTTTATTCCTCCAAATTTGATCAATGACTCTAGAAGCCATGTCCACATTCCTTTTGTTAATCATTGCATAGATAATTTGAGCATGTTCAATGGACATTGAAGTAGAACTGCCCTTTCTTGGACATAGACACTCAACAATTATCTTATGAATGATTCGAGGAAACAACTCGAAATCAATGACCATTGCTTCTTTTCCATAATCCATTTGCAATCCTCCATTTATAGCAGCAAACAAATCATTCCTAGGCATGTTCGTGATTTCTACATCATCATTTACATCATGTAGATGTAGACATTTAACCACATCTTCCCTAGAAATTAAAATGTCTTGATCACATACTTTGGAAATTAAGACATTCCCTTCCGCAAGACTTAAATTTCCATAAAATTCTTTGATACATTCCCCATAAACTAGAACTTGAGTAGAGCAAAGTTCCATGCATCCTATGGGTTCTAACAGTTCATTCCAGTAGAATCCATTACTAGTAAAGAAATTAAAATCCACAAAGCTACAAGAACACACCTCATTTTTCTTCTTTCGAAGAGATTTTGAATTTGAGGGTTTCAGAGTTAGTACATTCTCTTGTTTCGTTTGCTTCCTGGATGCTTTCTTGAGCGGAGAGATTTCTTGAATAGCTTTTCCTTTTCCTTATTAAGACGATGCAGCTCATTTTCTTTTGGTAATCTTCTTGGAACCTATGATAGATTCGAAATCAGGGGAACTCGGATTCTCTCCTATGGAAGGTTCTTGATATTTTTCCAAAGAGTTTGAAGATTCATCATGAATCACTAAAGGCTTGTTTGATGATTTTGTTTTGAATGATTTTTGTTTAAGGCGTTCTGATGTTTTAGGCGCCATTGGAGTTGCAATGAGAGAGAAGGAAAATAGAGAGAGAGAAAGAGAACAGATTTCGAAGGAAGAGAATTAGAGAAGGAAGAAAACAAATGAAAAGGAAAAAATATTTTAAATGAATAAAAATTTTCAATATTTTCTGGGGAAAAAAAATCAAAAGGGGTTACAAATTCCTAATTCATTTCTAATAAATTCAAATTTTACCTTTTCAAGAGGTTTAGTAAAAATATCTGCAAATTGATTATCGATTGACACAAATTCAACATTTATATCTCCATTATGCACATGATCTCTAATAAAATGATGTCTAATTTCTATATGTTTCGACCTAGAATGATGTACTGGATTCTTTGTCAAATTTATTGCACTCGTGTTGTCACATTTAATTGGCACAGTTTTAAAATTTATTCCATAATCATTCAATTTTTGTTTTATCCATAAAACTTGTGCACAGCAATTTCCAATAGAAACATATTCAGCTTCAGCTGTGGATAGAGCAACTGAATTTTGTTTTTTAGAAGACCAAGAAATTAATTTATCACCTAGGAATTGACAAGTACCAGATGTGCTTTTTCTATCAATTTTACATCCAACATAATCTGCATCAGAATATCCTATTAGATTAAAATTCTGATTTTTAGGATACCATATGCCTAAATTAGAAGTATTAACTAGGTATTTGAAAATTCTCTTTACCGCTGATAAATGAATTTCTATTGGTGCAGCTTGAAATCTAGCACACAAACACACACTGAACAAAATATCCGGTCTAGATGCAGTCAAATACAATATAGAACCTATAAGACTCCTATAAAGTTTTTCACTTACCTTCTTTCCATTTAAGTCAGAGTCTAACCTTGATGAAGTACTCATAGGTGTTGTAACCTTTTTGCATCCATCATATCCAAATTTCTTCAATATTTGTTTTGTGTATTTTTCTTGATGAACAAAAATTCCTTCCTTTGTTTGTTTTATTTGAAGCCCCAAAAAGAATGTCAACTCTCCCATCATTGACATTTCAAATTCTGCCTGCATGGTCTCAGCAAATTCTTGACACAACAATTCTTTAGTAGATCCAAAGATAATATCATCCACATATATTTGTACAACTAAGATATCATTATCAAAAGTTTTTAAGAATAAAGTAGTATCCACTTTTCCTCTATGAAAACCTTTAGAGATCAAAAACATACTCAATCTTTCATACCAAGCTCTTGGAGCTTGTTTCAAACCATATAGTGCTTTATTTAATTTAAAAACATAGTCTGATTTGAATGGATCTTCAAAACCAGGTGGTTGTTCCACATAAACTTCTTCCTTTATAAAACCATTTAAAAATGCACTTTTTACATCCATTTGAAAAACTTTAAAATCCTTATAAGATGCATATGCAAAAATTAACCATATTGCTTCTAGTCTAGCAACAGGTGCATATGTTTCATCAAAATCTATTCCTTCTTCTTGTGAATAACCTTTAGCTACTAATCTTGCTTTATTTCTTATAATTTTACCGTCTTCATCTAATTTATTTTTAAACACCCATTTAGTTCCGATTGTAGACTTCCCTCTAGGTCTAGGAACTAAATTCCATACATTGTTTCTTTGAAATTGATTTAATTCTTCTTGCATAGATATAATCCAATTAGCATCATTCAGAGCTTCTTCAATCTTACTAGGTTCAATTTCAGATAACAACACAAAATGATTTTCAAGATTTTATAATTTAGCTCTTGTTTTAACACATGATTGTATATTTCCTATTATTTGATCAGAAGGATGTGCGGACTTATACCTCCAAGCTTTAGAAGCCTCTTGTTCAGATCTTACAACTTATGAAGTACCTTCTGTATTTGCCTCTGAAATAGGTTCTGGATGATCAGATCCTCGAATGTTAACAGCAGGTGCTTCGGACTTAGGTTCTGAACTAACTTCTGCTTTAGAATTAGAGTCCTTTTCTTCATCAGAATCAACATCCTTTAAATCCTCAATAAACTTAACATTTATAGATTCTTCAATAGTGTTTGATGACTTATTGAAAACACGATAAGCACGACTATTTAAAGAATATCCTAAGAAAATAGCTTCTTCGGATCTTTCATCAAACTTACCAAGGTTGAGTGGGTTCTTCTTCACAAAACATTTAGATCCAAAGATATGAAAATATGAAACGTTAGGTTTCTTACCTCGAAACATCTCATAAGCAGTCTTTGATGTCATAGGTCGAATGAAGACTCTATTGATGATATAGCAAGCTGTAGAAATTGCTTCTGCCCAAAAATACTTAGCAATTCCACTCTCATTTAACATAGATCTAGTCATCTCTTGTAAATTTCTATTCTTGCGTTCCACTACTCCATTTTGTTGAGGAGTGTATGGAGCTGAGAAATTATGAGATATACCATGTTCTTCACAAAAATTTAAAAAACTTGCATTTCGAAATTCTGTTCCATGATCAGTTCAAAGACGAATTATGGAAACTCCTTTTTCATTTTGTATTTGTTTTGCAAACTTTTGAAAAGAATCAAAGGTATCTCTCTTGTGTCGCAAGAATATAACCCAAGTGTATCTTGAAAAATCATCAACAATAACAAATCCATATTTGCTTCCACCTATGCTTAAGACTCTAGTAGGTCCAAAAAGATCTAGATGCAATAATTCAAGTGGTCTCTTAGTTGAAATTACATTTTTACTTTTATGAGAAACAGAACCTATTTTATTCTTTAAACAAGTATCACATTTCACGTCTTGTTTAATATTTATCTTAGGTAATCCTTTAATAATATCCTTTTTAGATAATTTTTCTAAGTGATTAAAATTAACATGTCCTAGTCGTTTATGCCAAGCAAAAACATGATCATTCAAAGAAATTAAACAACAATCATTATTGTTTTCATCTGGTTTTATAAGATAGATATTTCTTTTCCTAATTCCTTCAAATAATCTTTCATCATTTTCATTAAAAGCATAGCACTTGTCTTGATCAAAAATCATTCTATAACCTTTATCACATAACTGACTAATACTAAGTAAATTATGTTTTAAACCTTGCACAAGATATACATTTTCAATAAGAAACGTAGGCATACCAATCGTTCCAGTGGCAATTATTTTACCTCTACTATCATCTCCAAACTTTACATACCCTTTTCTTCCCAAGTTATGCTATTGAACAATGAAGCATCTTTAGTCATATGTCTAGAACATCCACTATCCAAATACCATGTTCCTCTTATTTTAGCTTCATGTCCCTGTACAAATAAAAAGAATTAAGTCATTTTAGGAACCCAAGCAAGTTTGGGCCCTTTAAAAGATAAGCTCATTTGATTTCTTCGATTTACTTGTTGACTATTGAGCTTATTTCTTTTATAATAACAAAATTTCTCAATATGACCAAATTTATTACAGAAGAAGCATGCATAAGAATTAACATTCCTATACCTGTCATTTACCTGTTTCTGGAAATTCTGGTTTGTATAACTTCTGTTATACCTTCTGGTATTGCTTCTGTAGTACCCATTGTGTGGATACCTCTTGTCAGAATAACTTCTGTAAAAGCCTTTGGTATTTCCTCTTTTAACAATATTTGTATTCAAAATGTACTCTTTACTTTTGAATTTATCAGTTAAAACTTGCTTAGCTTTAACAAAAACTGTATTTTGATTCGATTTTGAACTTGAACCATGCTCATATCCTAACCCATGTTTTTCATTCGAAACTCTTTGTGAAGAAATTAACATAGTCAATTTCTTATCACTTTCATCAAATTTCTTAAAGGTAGTTTTCAACGAACTTGACAGTTCATCAATCTTTACCTTCATGTTACTTGTTTCTACTTCAAGTAATTGATTTTCTATTCTTAGTTTCTCTATACTCACATGCATGGATTCATTTTCTTGTTTTAAGATATCATTTTCATCCGCAAGTAACAAATTTGTTTGCTTTACTACCTCCTTTTCATTCTTAGGAGCATTTATTTCATTTTCATACTTAGCTAATTTTGTATCAGCCCTTTTTAGTGCCTTTAGTAGCTTACTCATTTCTACTAGCATGTCAGTTTCAGTTACATCTTCATCAGATTCAGAATGTACCTCAGAACTAGCCATTAAGCACAAATTTTCCTCATCCTCTTCTTCTTCTGAATCCTCTGAATTTGTCTCTGTATCCTCTAAATCACTCCATGTTGCTAGCATTGCTCGACTTTTCTTTTTATAATTTTCCATTTTCTTGATCAGTGTTGGACATTCGTATTTGATGTGTCCTGGCTTTTTGCATTCATAACATTGAATCTCCCTTTTTTCTTTCTTCTTTTCTTTCTCCTTATACGTTTTTCCTGCATCATTATGCTTACATTCAGTACTTTTCTTGAAAACATTAAACCTCTTACCTCTTTGCTTTTTGAGCAGCCTGTTGAGTCTACGTGCTAGAAGACTGATGTCCTCTTCTTTCTCATCATCACTATCATCTGTTTCAGTTTCATTTTGCTTTATTTCCTTGACTTTAAATGCAATTCCTTTGGTACCGTCTTCTCCTCTTTGCGTGGTCTTTATGTGTGACTCATATGCCATGAGCTTTTCTCTCAATTAACTGAGAGTTAGCTTGTTTAGGTCTTGAGCTTCCTCTATAGCAGTTTTCTTTGCATCCTAAGATGGTGGCAATATCCTCAACATTTTCCTCATAAGATCTGGATTTGGAAGTTTCTTTCCAAGTGATACAAGCTCATTTGTAATAGCTGTAAACCTGTTAAAAGCATCTTTGACATCTTCATTAGACTTAAACTTAAATAATTCATATGTTGAATTAAAGCATTTATCTTAGTTTCCTTGATGGTATCCGTCCCTTCATATGTATCGGATAGGATATCCCAAATCTCCTTTGCACTAGCACACGATGATATTAAATAGAACTTTGATGGAGCAATAGTAGTCAGTAATAAATTTTTTGCTTTGTTGTTCTTCTCGATAATTTTCTTCTTTGAATCTGACAAGGTTGAATCTCCGTTCAAGGTGATCAAACTGTCTCCATGTGAAATGACCTGCCATGAATCATAATCATTAGCTTTGATGTAAGTTTCCATACACATCCTCCAATATGAGAAGTTTGAGCCATCGAAGTAGGGAGCCCGATTAATTGCAACATTATTTTCAACCATTTTGGATCACTCACAATAGATGAGTCCTGCTCTGATACCAATTGTTGGTCCCAATTAGATTAATCAAGAGGGGGGTGAATTGATTAATTACTTACAATTTCACTTTTTCGCAAATCAACTAAAACTCTTGACTAACAAAATCACGTGAATAACAATAATGAAGAACAATAATGTGCAGTAAATAAAAGTAGAGAAGAGTAGAATGCTCAGATATTTATAGAGGTTCCGCCTTGAGCATCAGTCCTCTCATCCAGCTCCACGCCGGGGTCCCGATTATCTATACCGGTTGTGTTTCACTATATCAACAAATCAAAGATACACAACACAAGCCTCTTTAAGGCAAAGTCTCACTATTGAGTCTTTTTAGCTTCTTCACTCATCTATAGTGATGAAACAACAAACAATTCCCTTTCCACGAAAGAAATCTCAACAACAACAATGAGGAATAACAAATTTCCTCTAGATCACATATATATGTAAAGATATTTGCTTGAAGATGTATGAGTCTTTTCTTCTCGTGTATAATTTTTTCTTTCAACCACATTCCTTTTTCTGTTTTTTTTTTCAACGTTCTTCACTCCACTTTTCATTTGAATTAAACACTTTATATATGGAGAAAACATAACGGCTACTTTCCACGTGATAATCTTGAATTTATTTTTAAATTTTCAATTCAAAAATAAGTTGGATCTGTTGAGGAAGATCTGCATTCGTGATATTCTTGTTGAGGATAAGCTGAGATAATTAGTTTGACCGAGATCTTCTTTGGATATATCTCTTGAATCAAGTTTTTTGAACATATCCCTCACATTGTGGAACCATATCTTGATATAACAACCATATCTCTTATCCTTATCTTTGTAACTGCTGGATCTCCCAAAATATAGTACAAATATCCAATTTTAAATCTGGATAAAACTTGTAAATCCTATATGATCTCACTTTATCATAGAATGAAATCTTTGAATAAAATCTTGTGAAACTTTATGTAAATTAAAAAAACTCGTGATATAAAATCCAACTTTAGTAAAACACATCAAGTATATTACCCAAAAATACTTGACACGTAGAGCTAGGCCTTGAAATTTATTAAAACTATCGATATAAAATTTAGAACGTAATCTGGAAAAATTCGTAACAGACATGAAAGGTTCTGAAAGTGCTTCTGAAGCAAACCTGTTAACTGTCCTAAAGGTTCTGAAAGTGCTTTTGAAAGGTTACCACGATAACTACGGATACATTACACAACTTCTGAAACACCTTCTGTCAGAACAAAAATAGTCTTTATAACACTTTTGAAGGTTCTGAACAAGCTTCTGTCTCCTTGTTCAACTTTAGAAAAAAAAATTACGTGCTATCTTAAACATTCATTACACTCATTCCTCTTTTGTTAACATCAAAACTAAATTAGAGAACTTAACATTCTCCCCCTTAACATCAACAGAATGTCTGATGATGAATTTGATGAACCTTCTGTTGGGAGTTATAGAGGTTATAGTAGTAGGAATAGAGGAACTAGGGATTGGGAAGATAGAGGAGATAGGAATAGAGAGGATAATCAACTGAGTAGTATAAAGATGAAGATTCCTCCTTTCCAAGGGAAGAATGATCCCGAGGCGTACTTAGAGTGGGAGAAGAAGGTAGAGATGGTGTTTGATTGTCACAACTATAGTGGGAGAAAGAAAGTGAAACTTGCTGCCATTGAATTTTCGGATTATGCCATAGTGTGGTGGGATCAACTAATGTTAAATCAAAGAAGGAATGGCGAACCACCTATTGAGTCGTGGGAAGAGATGAAGAGGGTGATGAAGAAGCGGTTTGTGCCTGCGTATTTCTATCGTAAATTACACAACAAATTGCAAACTCTTAGGCTGGGAAGCCGAAATGTGGATGAGTATTTCAAGGAGATGGAAGTTACTATAATTAGGGCGAATGTAGAGGAGGATAGAGAGGCTACCATAGCTAGGTTTCTTGCTGGATTGAATAGAGAAATTCAAAATGTCGTGGAATTGCAGCATTATGTAGAATTGGAATATATGGTTCATATGGCTATAAAGGTTGAGAACTAACACAGGAGGAAAGGTAGTAGTATTGCACGGTTTCAACAGGGTGCTGGTTCATCCGCCTGGAAGACTAACCAATGGAAGAAGGAAGAAAAGCCTTTACCCACTAAACCAAAAGGAGAGTAGAGGCAAGCGGGTTCTACTCCTGGTAACCAAGGTAAACCTGATTCTTCTACTCCTAGAAATCATGACATTAGATGTTTTAAATGCCAAGGTAGAGGCCATATTGCTAGTCAATGTCCGAATAGGCGTGTTATGATTCTGCGTGATGATGGTGAGTATGAGACTGAGGGGGATAGTGAAGAGGATGATATGCCTCCATTAGAGGACGCTAGTGATGATGAGGAGCCTGCAGTAGGGAAGTTAGTGGCAGTAGTGAAGAGAGCTTTGAATATGCAGGTGAAGGAAGAAGAGGAGGTTCAAAGAGAGAATATCTTTCATACTAGATGTTATCTAAGTGATCATATTTGCAGTTTGATCATTGATGGAGGAAGTTACACTAATGTGGTGAGTAATTTTATTGTCGAGAGGCTGGGACTCAAGACGACTAAACACCCTAGTCTATATAAATTGTAATGGCAGAATGATAGTGGCGAGACTAAGGTGAGTAAGCAAGCCTTGATTGCTTTTCGCATTGGTAGGTATGAGGATGAGGTGTTATGCGATGTAGTGCCGATGCAAGCGTGTCATGTGTTGTTGGGGAGGCCATGGCAATTTGATAGGAAGGTTATTCATGATGGCTTTTCTAACAAGTATACGCTTGTTCACCAAGGGAAAAGCTTTAATCTTAAACCTTTAACAACTAAACAGGTGTATGTGGATCAGTTGTAGCTACAATAGTCTCTTGCAAAATATAAGGTGAGTGAAAAACAGAGGGAGAGTGAGAGAGCAAAAGATAACGAGAAAGAAAAGGAACACAAAAGTCGATATCAAAAGGAAAAAGAGAGGAAGGCTAAAAAGAGTGTGAGAGACCAAGTTGAAGGGGGATCAACTTTGGTGGTGAGTGAAATGGAGAGTGCAGCCTTGCAAAAGGAGAGTTGTGTGGCAAGAGCGAGTGTAGTGAGGAGAGCGTTAGTGATGAAGCAACCTATGTTGTTGCTGGTCTTTAAGGAAACTTGTTTGAATACTAACGAACTATTTAACTCTTTGCCTAGTGTGGTTGTGTCTATTGTGCAGGACTTTGAAGATGTCTTCCCTGAGGAGGTTCCAAAGGGATTACCACCTATTCGTGGTATTGAGCACTAGATTGACCTTGTACCCGGAGCATTGACTCCAAACAAACCAGCTTATAGGAGCAATCCAGAGGAGACAAAGGAACCCCAAAAACAGGTCGATGAATTAATGGAGAAGGGGTACGTGAGAGAAAACATGACTCCATGTGCAATGCCTGTGATTTTAGTACCTAAGAAGGATGGGTCATGGAGAATGTGTGTTGACTGCCTCGCCATCAACAACATCACGGTAAAGTATCGTCATCCCATTCCTCGCTTAGATGACATGTTAGATGAGTTACAGGGGTTTAGTGTTTTTTCCAAAATTGATCTGAAAAGCGGATATCACCAAATTAGAATGAAAGAAGGTGATGAATGGAAAACCGCATTTAAGACAAAATATGGATTGTATGAGTGGTTTGTAATGCCTTTCGGTTTAACTAACGCATTTAGTACTTTTATGAGACTTATGAACCATCTTTTGAGGACTTTTATTAGCAAATTTGTGGTTGTCTATTTTAATGATATCCTCATTTACAGTAAGAGTTTGGAGGACCGTATATCTCACTTGAGGGATGTTTTAGAAGTGCTTTAAAAGGAGCAATTATATGCTAACCTCAAGAAGTGCACTTTTTGCACAAACAAATTTGTGTTTCTTGGTTTTGTTGTTAGTGCACAAGGGATACAGGTTGATGAAGAAAAGATTTGTGTGATCCAAGAATGGCCTAGTCCAACTAATGTAGGTAATGTGCGGAGTTTCCATGGACTAGCGAGCTTTTACAGCAGGTTTGTGAAGGATTTCAGTACCATTATAGCACCACTTACTGAGATAATTAAGAAGAACGTGGGGTTCAGATGGGGAGAGCAACAAGAGAAGGCCTTTCAGAGGCTTAAAAATAAGCTAACTTAGGCGCCATTACTTGCTTTACCTAATTTCTCTAAAACATTTGAAATTGAGTGTGATGCTTCAGGATTAGATATTGGAGTAGTGCTCATGCAGGAGAGAAGACCAATTGCATTCTTTAGCGAGAAGCTAAGTGGGGCAACCTTGAACTACCCTACTTATGACAAGGAGTTATGTGCATTGGTTCGAGCACTAGAGACTTGGCAACACTATCTTCGGCCAAAAGGGTTCGTGATCCACACTGACCATAAATCCTTGAAGTACTTGAAGGGACAACATAAGCAAAACAAAAGGCATGCTCGTTGGGTGGAGTTCATCGAAACATTTCCCTATGTCATCCACTATAAGCAAGGTAAAGAGAATGTCATTGCTGATGCACTTTCTTAAAGGTATGCTCTTATCTCTACTCTTAGTTCTAGACTTCTTGGTTTTGAGCACATTAAGGAATTGTATGCTACTGATCGAGATTTTTGTGAGTATGTGCATTGTGAGAAGAGTGGTCATGGTAAGTTTTATAAACATGAAGGATTCTTGTTTAGGGAGAGTAGACTATGCATTCCAATTTGTTCTTTAAGAGAATTACTAGTGAGGGAGTCTCATGGAGGAGGTTTAATGGGACATTTTGGAGTAGCTAAAACCTTAGGGGTATTGCAGGAACACTTCTATTGCCCTCACATGAAACGAGATGTTGAGAGGATTTGTGAGCAATGTGTCACGTGTAAGCAAGCAAAATCTAGAGTCCAACCTCAAGGGCTTTATACCCCACTTCCCATTCCTCATGAGCCTTGGGTAGATATTTCCTTAGATTTTGTGTT
Source organism: Laguncularia racemosa (assembly GCA_037954665.1). Classification (NCBI taxonomy): domain Eukaryota; kingdom Viridiplantae; phylum Streptophyta; class Magnoliopsida; order Myrtales; family Combretaceae; genus Laguncularia; species Laguncularia racemosa. The sequence goes on from JBBMOL010000225.1 coordinate 821,235, forward strand.
AGGATTACCCAGGTCTAGACATGGTCGAGATTCTATTTTTGTAGTCGTGGATAGATTCTCTAAAATGGCACATTTCATTCCTTGTCACAAAACAGATGATGCTTGCAATATCGCTAATTTGTTCTTTAGGGAAGTTGTGAGATTACATGGTATGCCTAGAACAATCATATCGGATAGAGATGCTAAGTTCTTGAGCTACTTCTGGAAGACCTTGTGGGCTAAGTTAGGAACTAAGTTATTGTTTTCTACTACTTGTCATCCACAGACTGATGGTCAAATTGAGGTAGTAAATCGAACTTTATCTACTTTGTTGAGGACTGTCATTAAAAAGAACATTAAAAGTTGGGAAGATTGTTTGCCGCATGTTAAATTTGCCTATAATCACATAATGCATTCTGCTACTAAGTTTACTCCTTTTGAAATTGTGTATGGTTTTAATCCACTAACTCCTTTGGATTTATCACCTCTGCCTATTTCTGAGTATGTTAATCTAGATGGCAAGAAGAAAGTAGAATTTGTTAAACAAATCCATGAGAAGGCAAGGCTAAACATTGAGCAAAGAACAGAGCAGTATGTGAAACAAGCCAACAAGGGTCGTCGACAAGCTGTCTTTGAACCTGGAGACTAGGTTTGGGTTCACATGCGCAAAGAGTGGTTTCCTGTGTAGCGTCGATCTAAACTACTTCCTAGAGGCAATAGACCATTTCAAATTCTTGAGCGCATAAATCATAATGCATACAAGATAGATTTACCCGGTGAGTATCAAGTAAGTGCTACATTTAATGTTATTAATTTGAGTCCTTTTGATGCAGGCAATGATTTGAGGAAAAATCCTTTTCAAGAGGAGGGGAATGATGAGAGCCATGATGGGAGCCAAGCCAGAAGATGGAATGTGGATCCTCTTGAAGTGCCACCTAGACCGATCACAAGAACTCGAGCAAAACGATTCAAGGAAGCACTTAACAGGTTGATAAAGGATGTCCATGAAGTCGGAAAGGATTGGAGCAATCATGAAGTTGGAAAGGATCGGAACAACCATGGGAATGCCCTTGCTCTTGTACAAGTCATAACGAATACAGGTTGAAGAGGGCGTATCTTTACAAGGCACGGCCGTGTAAGTGTCTGGAAGTTACACAGAATCATACACGGTCGTATACACGGTTCAAAGGCACGGCCATGTATGGTGTCAAGAATTTCCACAGAAAGATACATGACTAGAAGTACACGGTCGTGTATAAGCTCCACACCGACTCAAAGCCGCCGACCTTCACTCAGACGTTGCCGGCCTTTAAGTTATTGTTTTGTTATTTTACGCAACTTATTGAAGCTATGTCGTTTTGGGGCATCATTGTTACGAATTCTAAATCCTAATAAAAAGCTCCTAGGGTTTAGATACACCATAGAATATAGAATATACAACATACAAGTTTGAAAATTCACTTTTGAGAGAATTCCTCTCTTGGTTCTTTAAAGAACTACTCTAGAACTTATCGGATTTTCTTCCGTGGCGTTCATCCTGACTTATCAATCGGTCTTTCATCCCGATTGTGGCATCTACATATTATACCAAGGTTCTTGTCTCACTTATAGGCAACGGGTCGCAGTTTCCACTTGAGTGTGTTTGGCATCTTGGGTAGCAAATTCCGAACGTATTGGTATTGGGTTTCGTCACACGTTGGCATGGTTCGTATCAGTTTGGTATCAGAGCAAACCAATTTCGTATCAGTTTGGTATCAGAGCAAACCGATTCCGTATCAAAAATGGAATAAAACCTTAAGTCTCACAAATTCAATTTTACATTAGGGCCCTAAAATAACATTTCATCTAAATAGTCTACCATTCACAATTCTCACTTTATCATTCTTGGCTTCCAAAAACTTTTGACACTTCACATATTATCCCATCCCAAGCTTTTAAGATTTTTACCTACAAAATAGTTTGTCTAAGGGGTGAGCACACTACGGATCAGTGAATGAGAGTGTAATACTCTCAATGCTACACATGCAAAAGCAATTTCAACTTAAGTTATCAAATCATATGCTATGCATGAATAACCATATGAATGCAGCATCTCACGTGGTCTTCTGGTAACCGATGTAAAGTTTAGGGTTTATGCCCCCTTGACCTTGGGTTAGGGATTTCGGAGCCACCATCAGTGCTTGAGTATCACAAGCAATTCAATTATTCTTATCTCTTTGATGATTAAAATATCTTTTAACTTTAATATTATAAACTCGAGTGTCCTCATACACTGAGTGCTCTCGTACCTCATGCACTAAGCAACACCCTCAAGGACCAACTAAACTCAAAATTGTCAAGGTGCGACAATCCCCTAGTCACTTAGTTCACGCTTAGCAGAATAGTAATCCTTTGATTACTTCCAACGAGCCCTATAGCAGTGATGGCCTTTAATTTCATGCAATGCATGTCAATTTTTATTAACCAAATGTCATTATGTCAATTTAGATTTAAGTGATCAATCAGATAAAACAAATCAGGTAAAGTAAACCACTTATAAGGAAATAAAATTTCACAACAAAGCAACAAGCAAAAACCAGCTCAATAGTAGCATATTACGACCCAATTTCATCAATCACGCTGCTACTTAGGCTATTAGACATCAGGTTTCTATTTTTGTATCAAAATAGAAACAATCAATTATTATTCCACTTTAAGAAATTCTCGGTTCGTTGCAATCCAATTAACTAGGATTGATACATCATTCTCATTCTTCAACAACAATCGAGTCACTCCATTAGTCAATCGTCGAAATCCCAAAATTTGTAAAAATAAGTCCACCAATATACATCACATAATTATCAATCACAAATACTAAATCCACTTCGTCAAAATATGCACTTCCATTCACAACTTCATTGTCATAATCTAACAATTTCTCTATTGATATTAATTTATAACAATCAATAATTTTTATTTTAATAATGATTTCACAATCATAAATATATACGTATGAAAATATATATATATTTATATTATCTAACCCTATTTATATATATACATATATTTTTAATTTATCTAGGGAGGTACGTTTGCAAAATTTGTTTCCTTACGAATTTTCCAAGAGTGAAAGAAATTATTTATTAGCTTTGAAAGGTAGAAATTTATACTCTTGACTTTATATAATTTGATGTGCCTAAAAACCAAGATTAAGCACCTGCAAATGAATCAAAGAAACGACTTCAATTCACAATTAAAAATTGGTTCAATAGGATCATGAATTGCGTGAACCTTAATGGAGATTTAATGAAATCCGAATGCTCAAAGTTGCAATTAACAATCCAACAATGAATAATCTTCTCCAATATAACAACAATCACAAGAATTTCACGTGAATTACACACAAGAACAAGAAGATCCAATTTCGTGATTCACTTTCCCAACAAAATGACCCACGATTCCAAGAAGATGCTAAATTGAAGGTTGAAAATTAAGGCTAAAACCAATCAATTAAGTAACACGAATTTGATTACAAATGCAATCAAATTCGGTCAATAAACAACCAATTCAACCCTAGATATTACTCACTAGAGAGAAAAGGAAATTGCAACAAAGTAAATTTGATATTACTCACAAATTAGCCTTGAAGCCACTCTCCACAACCTCAAATTGGGATTTGAAATTGATAAGAGCAAATGAATTAAGAATAAGCCCTAACCCTCTCGCATAAAAGTGAAGTTCAATTCTAAAAAATGGCCTCCTCAAACCCTACTTTAAGCAAGTATTTATACTTGCTCCCTTTAGCATTAAAAAATGCACAAAATTACAACTATGCGAATTTTAAGTTAGCTAGTCCTTAAATGGAAATTACAATCAAAATGAAAGTTTCCCAAAAGAAAATACAACATAAAATAATCTATACAAATGAAAAATATGTAAAAGAAATGAGTCTTCATGATGCCGATCTTCAAGGTACTTTCTTAATTAAGCCTCGATGAGAGACCCGACTCGCTCAAGAGTATAGGTGATTTGGTATTCTGTAGGACTGATAAGTGAGCCTGCTGGAATGCACTACAATTATAATGTAGAAATGAAGAAAATAGATTAGCTTCCTCAAGATTAGGTTTCTCATGCAAGATTCTCAAAACTAAGTTATGGAGACCCTTAGCTCGGGCCCTGGTGATAGGTCCTGTAGGAGTTTGCTTCATATCATCTCCTCGGGCTTCTGGAAGATATGCCCTCAAATCTAATAGGTCTTCATGCATGTCGTCTGATAAGTATGGTGATAGATCCAAGACATTAAAGGCCGTTGATACTCCATAGTCTCTTGGTAACTCTATCTGATAGGTGTTATTGTTAGCGCGCTTTAAAACCCTAAATGGTCTATCTAACCTAGGAGACAGCTTCTGTAACTTCTTATGTCGAAACTCGTCCTTGCTAAGATTAATCCAGACTAAGTCACCTGGATTATAAAGATGAATTTTCCTATGTATATTTCCCTGGATTCTCTACTGTTCATGGGTCTTCTAAAGGTGTTTAGTTGTTTTATCATGAATGTGCTGAATTTGTCTGGCTTGGTCAACACCACTAAGACTCTCTTCCTTTGTCGCTGATCCTACTATAAAACCCAATGGAATAGAAGGATTATAGCCATAAACAACTTCAAAGGGAGACTTACTGGTTGAACTATGAGTAGACCTATTGTAAGCGAACTCAACAATAGGAAGACACAAGTCCCAATCAGTAAGATTCTTGCCAACTATTGCTCTAAGTAGATTCCCAAGCGTACGGTTGATAACTTCTGTTTGTCCATCTGTCTGTAGATGGCAAGAGGTACTGTACATAAGCTTAGTACCTAGTCTTTTCCATAATGTCTTCCAAAAGAAACTAAGAAACTTAGTGTCTCTATCGAACACTATGTTGTGTGGAACTCCATGTAATTTGACAATTTCCTGCACAAAAATTTTAGCAATAAAAAGAGCATCATCTATTTTGTGACAAGGCACAAAGTGTGACATTTTCCTTAATGATGTGCACAAAACCCCTTTGAAACACAATCAAATGACTCAAATAAAACAAGTCTCAATTCAATCACAAACCGGCCCACTAAGGAGAAAATTCACGTGAACACCTTGGAGATTTAGATGGAAAATGTAGATCAAATGATGTAATTACAATCCCTTTTGTAACATTCACCAAGTAACCACAAAAATGATTGAAAATCCACATGAAAATCAAATCAAAAGAAAGCAACAAACCATGAATTCCACTTCCCCCCTTTAATCCCAAATTCACTCTAATCACTAAATGATATATATAATTCAAGTACTAAAACAACAATCAATCTTACAAGATGATTATCCACGAAATACAACCACAAATATGTTCAAGAAAGATTCAAATCTACCCTAGATATGACTCACTAGAGAAGAAATGAACATACAACAAAGATGGAATCGATATGACTCACAATTCCCCTTCGTCGCACTCGCCACAATTCTAATTCTTGGGTTGAAATTGATAAGAGGTTTGAACTAAGGATGAACCCTAATTCCACACGTGGAAGTGTATGATTCTAATATGCAAAAATGGCCTCCTCAAACCCTCTTCTAAGCAAGTATTTATACTTGCTACTCATAGGGTTAGAAAGTAGTCAAAATTACAAGTTTGCCACTTTTAAGATGGCTAGTCCTAAATGAAAATTACAAGGAAATAAAAGTGTCCCAAAATGATTACAACATAAATAGTCCATGCAAATGAAAAATATATAAAATAAATTGGTTTTCAAGATGCCGATCTTCTATAGGATCCATCGGCCCAGCTCATCGCCAGTTCAGGTCGGTCCATGGATAACCCACAAGCTGAGTTTGAGGGAGTTTGTCCATTGCCCTATAAAATATGATAAGTGTGCCTATTGGAAAACACAATATAAGAATAATAGAAAAGAGGTTAATTTATAAATAATTCCGGGGTCGATCTACTCAAAATGGGTCCTCATCACCAAAATTCGAATTCCTTTAGTTCTTGCCTTAATGATAGGTCTTGTTGGATTTTGATTCCTATCACTTAATCGATCAACAACCACCATAATATAGTCTTTTTCCCTTTATGTTCTAGGTAATCCCAACACAAAATCCATACTGATATCAGTCTAGGGTTTATCTGGTATAGGCAAAAGCATGTACTCACCTTGTGTACCTTTCTTCCCTTTAGCTCTCTTACAAATACCACACCTTTCTAATACCCTATGGACATCCTTTATCATACCCTTCCAATAGAAATTCTCCCTCAATATGGCTAGGGTTCTCTTCTCACCAAAATGTCCTGACAATCCACCTGCATGTGCTTCCCTCACTAATAACTCCCTCACAGATCCAGATGGAATACATAGTTTTCCTGATTTATATATAAACCCCTCAATCACGCAATAGCCATCATATATCTTGCCCCCATAACACCTCTCCATAACAGTCTTGAATTCCTCATCACATATATATTGTTCTTTCAATAATTCAAAACCCAGCAATTTTGATTGAAGAGAAGTGATAAGTATATACCGTCGTGATAAAGCGTCAGCAACAATATTCTGATTACCCTTTTTGTACTTTATCACATAAACAAAACCCTCTAGAAACTCCACCCACTTAGCTTGGCACTTAGACAAATGTTGTTATCCCCTGAAATGTTTCAAAGATTCATGATTTGTTTAAATAATAAACTCTCTCGGGAGGAGATAATGCTGCCACATCATGAGAGCTCTCACTAAGGAATAAAATTCCTTATCATATATAGAATAGTTTAAAGTTGCACCACTCAACTTCTCACTAAAATATGCTCTAGGTCTCTTTTCGTACATTAGTACAGCACCAATTCTAATCCCAAAAGCATCACATTCCAACTCAAAAGCTTTGTCAAAATCAGGTAAAGCCACTAATGGAGCACAAGTGAGTTTTTCTTTTACCTCTTCAAAACTCCTCTGAGCCTTTTCACTCCAGATAAAATGTACACTCTTTTTAGTCAGTTCTGTGAGAGAACTGACAATACCACTGAAATTTTGAACAAAGAGTCTATAAAAGGATGCAAGTCCATGAAAACTTCTTACCTCAGTAACTGAAGTAGGTGTTGGCCATTCCTTGATTGCCCTCACTTTCTCCTCATCTACCCTAACACCTGAACTAGATACAACAAAACCCAAAATGGTTACCTCAGTTTAGTAAAAGGAACACTTCTGGATATTTGCAAATAGCTATTGTGTCCTCAATACTGAAAATACTGCCCGAAGATGCTCCACATGTTGTTCTAGGTTTTTGCTGTAGATCATAATATCATCAAAATAAACAACAACAAATTTTCCTAGAAATTCTTTTAGCACATTATTCATCAACCTCATAAAGGTACTGGGAGCATTATTCAAACCAAAGGGCATAACCAACCACTCATACAGTCCATGATGTGTTTTAAAAGAGGTCTTCCACTCATCCCCTTCTCTCATCCGAATCTGGTGATATCCGCTTTTAAGATCCACTTTGGAGAAGACCTATAACCATGCAGCTCATCTAACATATCATCAAGTCTAGGAATAGGATACCTGTATTTGATGGTGATTTTGTTGATGGCTCTGCTATCGATACACATTCTCCAAGTACCATCCTTCTTAGGAACAAGAAGGGTGGGAACAGCGCATGGGCTGAGACTCTCTCTAACAAATCCCCGTTCAACCAATTCATCTACCTAACGCTTCAATTCTTTCACCTCCTTAGGATTCATGCGATATGCAGGTTGACTTGGTAATACTGAACTGGCATAAGATCAATAGCATGCTCTATCCCTCTCAAAGGTGGTAACCCTGCTAGCAAATCATCAGGAAAAATGTCGGTATACTCATTCAATACCTAAGAAACTGCTGAAGGTAGAGATTGTGGTTCCTGCAACCCTAATATACATCTCAATTGGAGTAAGTATGTTAGAGCCTCTTCTATAATTAACCTCTCCATTTCACCCTGTTCCATCAATAATACCTTCTTTTTCCTCAGAATCATTACACTATATTAAAGCCCTTTTAACCTCTGATGGTCAACTGATCTGTTGCTGAACATTTTGGACCTCTGAAGGTGACATTGGATTCAGAATAACTCGTTTGCCTTCCTTCTAGAACACATAAGTATTCTTGAAGCCATCATGTAAGACCTTTCTGTCATATAACCAAGGCCTGCCAAGCAATATATGGGATGCACACATAGGCAAGATATCACACTCAATCTCATCACGATATTTATCCCCTACACTGAATGGTACCTTAGCTCTTTGGTCACATACAAACTTCCCTGATCACTAAGCCAATGCAATTTATATAGTTTAGGATGTGGAATAGTAGCTAGTCTTAGCTTCGATACTAACGAGGCGGCTAATACAATGGTATAACTACCACCATCAATTATAAGGACACATAAATTTCCTTGTATCCTACAAGAAGTATGGAACAAGTTTTCCCTTTGTTCTTCATCTTTATTAGCAAATGTAGTCAATGTTCGGCGCAACACATTAACATATTGAAACATTTCACTAAACATTGTTGTATTTCAATTCAATCACCACAATAATAATGATCCCTACACCTCTCAAATCATGGTGCAACAACCTTCCAAATTCAACCCAATTTCATGCCAAAATTACACACACACTCTTAAACTTCAACACAAACAAACTATAACACGTTGCAACCCTTCACTACAAACAACACTAACAATCACGGTATAGCACTCCACTCCACGGCAACAACAACAAAATGGAACCAAATATAGATACTTCTCCAAATGGCAAGCAATTGATTCCAACTAGTTAATGTGCAATTAAAGTGATCAATATATAATAACTCTATAACTAATGATTGATTTGAATTCAAAATAGTTTCCTAATTCTCCATACAAGTTGAACAATTCTGAAAAAAAAAATTGACCCTTGCAATTCCGCAATGTTAAGGAAACAACATACACTAATTAACAATGCTTCAACTATTTGAACCCCAAATTATGGAATTCAATTTAAGAACTTCCCCTTCTTCCTCAAACAAATAACTCACGGCAAAGATGAAGATAACAAAAATCAATTTCCGAAATTCAATTCAATTCAAGAACTTCCCCTTCTTCCTCAAACAAATAACTCACGACAAAGATGAAGATAACAAAAATCAATTTCCAAAATTCAATTCAATTTAAGAACTTCCCCTTCTTACTTAAACAAATAACTCATGGCAAAGATGAAGATAACAAAATCAATTTCCGAAATTCCACTTTCCTCAAATAATCACAATGTTCACTTCCCTTAATCAATCATGATCAACTCAAGGATTCCAAGAGTGTTCTAGTCTCCAATTGTACATCTACCAATCAACAAGAGAACAAAATTCAACAATCACAATAAAAGATGCAATTTCACGCTAACAATTTTCGGATCAAGGTGCTGCACAGCAAACCCTAACTTCCGAATTTCAATTGACAAATCCCTCCTCTTAAACCTCAAGCTCTAATACCAAAAGATGATGTGCCTAAAAACCAAGATTAAGCACATGCAAATGAATCAAAGAAACGACTTCAATTCACAATTAAAAATTGGTTCAATAGGATCATCAATTGCGTGAACCCTAATGGAGATTTAATGAAATCCAAATGCTCAAAGTTGCAATTAACAATCCAACAATAATAATCTTCTCCAGTATAACAACAATCACAAGAATTCCACGTGAATTACACACAAGAACAAGAAGATCCAATTTCGTGATTCACTTTCCCAACAAAATGACCCATGGTTTTAAGATGTTAAATTGAAGGTTAAAAACTAGGCTAAAACCAATCAATTAAGCAACACGAATTTGATTACAAATGCAATCAAATTCAGTCAACAAACAACCAATTCAACTTAGATATTACTCACTAGAGAGAAAAGGAAATTGCAACAAAGTAAATTTGATATTACTCACAAATTAACCTTGAAGCCACTCGCCACAACCTCAAATTGGGATTTGAAATTGATAAGAGCAAATGAATTAGGAATACGCCTTAACCCTCTCACATAAAAGTGAAGTTCAATTATGCAAAATGGCCTCATCAAACCCTACTTTATGCAAGTATTTATACTTGCTCCCTTTAGCGTTAGAAAATGCACAAAATTACAACTATGCCACTTTTAAGGTGGCCGATCCTTAAATGGAAATTACAATCAAAATGAAAGTGTTCCAAAAGAAAATACAATATAAGATAGTCTATACAAATGAAAAATATGTAAAAGAAATGAGTCTTCATGATGCCGATCTTCAAGGTACTTTCGAATTGAGCCCCGATGAGAGACCCGACTCGCATAAGAGTATAGGTGATTTGGTATCCTGTAGGACTGATAAGTGAGCCTGCTGGAATGCACTACAATTATAATGTAGAAATGAAGAAAATAGATTAGCTTCCTCAAGATTAGGTTTCTCATGCAAGAGTCTCAAAACTAAGTTATGGAGACCCTTAGCTCGGGCCCTTGTGATAGGTCCTATAGGAGTTTGCTTCCTATCATAATTATATGTATAAACATAGGTATACATATGGGGTGAAAATAGCTTTGTTCAAACATACATACATATATTCATAATTAGATTTCCATTTATGTGTAAAATGATATAGTTTGTCTCATAATATGTATACATATGCACTAATTTATATAAGGGAATAGTCAAGTTCATATATTAATTTTGTTTAAAGAAAATAAAGTTGAAATCACGGCATCAAGCCGATGGTGATAATATTAGTGTAACGGTGCTAAGTGCCACCATCAAAATGGTGACATCTAAATTTTTAGACCCTTCTGTTTCCTCTACCATTAGGACAGTGTTTTTATGATGTCAAAATGGCATTCATTGGTATCGTTTGACTTCAAATCTCTTTACAAAATTGCATTCCCAACCCATTTTACACCGTTTCTAACTCCAAAATAATAACATCCATAATAGCTATAGCAGCAACCAAGCAAGAAAATACACATATACACAGTATATCACAAGTAAACATAACATTATAGCATGTCATAGAGTTTCTCACTCACTTGTTTATTGTCATCATAGTTCCAACTACAATCAAGTGATTCCAACAAGTAATTCCTTTACCTAACGATAAAATAAAAGAAAATAGGATAAATGTCTAGAGTCTAAGCCAAGCCTCAAATTAACTAAAGGTACTAAGTGGGATCCTTTTATTTTTTTATTATACCTAATTTAATGTTTAATTATAGTTTCTTCATTTTGCATTAGTGTTTAATAATCCTATAATTACAATAACATGTTCATATCTCGTTGGAGTTTGAATAGAAATTATGGAAATAGAGTTGCAATGGAAATTAAAGCGAAGAGTGAATAATAGTCAAAACAGGATCAAGAGGTGCAAGTTTATCACCTTCATTATTACTGAGGTTGTAAAAGGCTAAAACCTATAATAAACCCAAAATTTGACGACTTGCTAGAGTAAGTGATGTATGAGAGAACCATTCGGTCAAAGTAGATAGACTTTGCTCCTCATGAGGCACCAATATCACTAGAACTAATTGACGCCTTTAAAGTACTCTTCCCTTTTTTATGATAGGCCAAGATCATATTCACCCGACTAAAAAATGCATTTGAGAGAATTCTTGAATACCAAATGACCAAAGCTCTCTACAAGCATAACAAGCCCACCAATTCTTTCAACTACTTTAAGTTCTGCCACTCCTACCTGATCGAGAGTACATGTAAAAAGATCGAACACATGCCCTTAGTTCACAAGCTACTTTGAAAGCCTTTCATAAAACTTAACAGCTTTATGATGTTGCAGAGCAGAGTCTTTATCTAAATCTTTGTGAGATCGAATAAGCTCGGAGAAAGTTTCTAGCACAATCTAAACCAGGAACACATGCTCCTAATAAACCTGTTGCCACATTTAAAGCCATGCTAGTACACCTGGAAGCCCTCTACTCGGTAGGCACAAGCTAAGGATCCTTTTATAGCTCATCTAACACTGAATTAAGTGCAAACTCGCATTCAAATACGGGGACCAAGAAATGAGCAATGCTTTCAATGCCCAATCCGTCCCTAATACCAGTGATCACACAATAGGAGGTTTCAGCTTCTTAGAAAAAAAAAGCTCATCTACTTAAGTAACGACTCTTTGGTAACCTCATCGTTCCCTCTAAATACATAGCTCTTACTAATCTTGCCAAACCATAGTTCATGAACATGAACTTAATTCCCAAAAGTGATCAACCATACAAGCGAATCCCCGAGGACCAAAGAGGCCGCTTAGAGAAAAGCTAACTTGAGAAAAGCCAATTCCTCTGCAATTAGACATATGTTTAGGATGAATAGGAATATGGGAGGGACCAAAATTTAAGTTTCATCAGAAGTGGAAGATGTGACCATGGCATCTCTTAGCCTCTCTTCTCGGATAAAGCTTTCCCTTTGCACTTTGCTTCCCTTCAACTCCTTTACGGTGCGGACTCCTTTGGGTGACTCATCAGACTCAATAGCGAAGGGTATCATTGCGGGTTCAAGCTCGGTTGAGACTGTAGCAAGTTTGTCCATTTCTTTGTACTTTGTTGTATTTTGAAGGTTTTTAGCACCTTAGAACTTCCCCTTCTTCTTAGACGTTGGACATTACTGGACAATCTCCTCCCCTGTTCGCCGAAACCAAGACGTTGCTTGAACTTTCACTTGGAACTTTAGATGATTGCCTCGCTGAACAAAGAAAAGTGAGAAAAAGAAGATAGAAGAACACGAGAAAGACTTCATGGGGAGAAGAGAGACTAGGAATGAGAGGGTTCGGGATGGTGAGGTCGTGTGGAGGGAGAGGGAATTTGGCCAGTGTCAAGAAAAGAAGACGAGAAGAAGAAGGTCGAAAGGAGGAAGGAATGAAAAAGAAAGGAAGCGAAAGGTGGAGTTGTGTTTGGGAGGCAGTGAGGAAGCATGATGCAATAGCAAGAAGAAGAAGAAAGGAAGGAAAGAAGAAGCACAGGATGAGGGATAGTAGGGACGGATGACATGACAATGAGCAATTGATGGGATGGTGACCTTCCTATGTCGACTGCTCTTGATGTGGACAATGGAGGGAAACAGAACAAAAGAGCAACTATTTTTTTTTTTATCTCTGCCGACCTGCTGCCATTCGATTTATATATTATATTATTTTATATTTTATATTATAATTATAATTATTTATATTTTAAGGTTTTATATTTAATTCCATGCATACCACGATATTTGCAAAATTTGCAACTTTAGTGTTTTATTACGAAACTTTATGTCTAAGCTAATTTGATCATTCCGAACATAAATATTTACTCAAAATTTTCATTCGAAATTCCTGAATCTATAATTTCAATTAAGTTCATTATTTAACCCAATATTGTTTGTAATTTATGTTTCAAGAAATTTATTCTTTTAATTTAAATTGCATGAACTAAAATTAAGGCTTGCAATTGTTTTCATTTATATTTTATTTATTTGTTTATATACCTATATGTAGGTATTTTCCATCTTACTTCATTCCCTAAATTTATTTAGTAATATGTTTCGTATAATTTGTAATTCTAAGCTTGTTATCTTTTTCCTCGCAAACAATTATTCTTTCCAATTGTTTTAAATGTCTATTTCTCCTTGTTTGTTATACTTATCAAATGGATCTCACATCTTCCTCATTTTTCTATTTTAAAGCCTATTATTATTTGTCATAAGTTTTTAGTTGTACATAAATTATTAAAATAGTATTAATGTATCACAGTGTTTCAAATTTTTCATGATAAATTTATCAAAATTTTTAATATTGCAAAATTGTCATTCTCGCTATCCCAGCCTAAAAGTATATATTATTCCATTTATTTTCTTTAATTTTTATATAGTTTTTCAAAATTTTCGGGGCATTACAATATATGTAATGCGCATATAGGAAGAATGTCATAGAGAATCTCATCATGGTATCTCTCCCCTTTGTTGAATGGAATTTTAGCCCTTTAAGTGACTTGTAAACTACCATGTTTACTCAACCGGTGCAACTTATATGGCTTAGGATATGGAGTAGTAGCTAGTTTCGACTTATTAACTAATGAAGCAGCCACCACATTGATGCAACTACTACCATCAATAATAAAAGCACAAGGATTACCTTAAACCTTATAGGAGATATGGAATAGGTTCTCCCTGTAATTCATTAGGAGGAAAAGTAGTCATCACCTTGTGCAAAACATTGATGACCAAATATTGATCATCCCCCCTATGTCTACGTACATCAGTATCTACATCCCCATAATACTCATCTGATACTTCTAACAAATATTTTAGCTCATCCAACTCTTCCTCTTTATCATCACTCTCTGCCTCCACAGCAGTCATTACCCTTCAGATTGGACACTGAGAAGCCACATGTCCAAAGCCCAAGCACTTGAAGCACTTGATTTGACAAGTTTTTCCACCTAGGGGCCTAACTACTATTTTCTTATTTTCAGCCCAAAAACTATCTTCCCTTTCTTAAAAAAACTCTTCTCTCCCTTAACATTTGTAACAGTTGCATTCCTTTCCGCATTCTTACCAGATTCCCCTTTATTTACATTCTTACCTTCTAAACCATACAACTTATTAGAGGATCCATACCTGTTATTCCTCGTTCTACAAGGATTGGAACACCTTTGTCTTTTAACCTTCAAAGCTGGCTAGATGGCCTCATTAAGGGTGTCATATCACTGCAACTCCACAATATAAGCAATCTCATATTTTAAGCTCAACACAAATTGTGCCATCGTCTGCTCAGGAGATTCAACGGCCCTACATCGAATCATTAACGTTTCAAATTCTTAGACTTACTCATCTGCTGTCTTGCCTCCCTACCTCAATGTTTAAAGGCACATGAATAGCTCATGCTTGTAATGCTTTGGGATAAATCTCTTCCTCACAACTCGCTTTATCTCTTGCTAAGTACGAATCTCAACATCACTATCTCTCCTTCTACTAGCCACAATGTTCTTCTACCATAAGCAGCATACCTAGTAAACTTAACTGCTGCCAATCGTACTCGAGTATTGTCATTAATCTCATAACACTTGAAAAGCCCTTCCACCTTATCTTCCCAATCAAGGTAGCCCTTAGTAGATCTTCCTTTAACAAATAATGGCATTTCTAGTTTAACATATTCTAAACCACTAGGTGGCCTAAACTCATGATTATAATAATAATCAACTTCAAAATTATCATCTCTTCCTTCCTAGTGAGCGTGATAATCTCCTCTAAAGCAACTTACCCTATTATTTCCTAATGTTCCTTCCCTACAAGCATTGTTAATGGGTACTTGAGGTGGAGGTGCTTACAGATTTGCTATTGGCTATTAGGGAAGTGTTATTTGATCCACCCGCGTAGCTAGATTAGCAAAAATGGTGGTTAGATCTTGTAATTGCTCTTTCAAATTTCTCCTACCACCTACAACACGACATCCCTAACCTCCTCCTCCAACCTAATTGTTCGCTTCACACCCAATTCCTCCATTCACACTATCATTCAACATAATTTACTAAATTGTAGTCTCAACACAAAATTCCTAAACCACATTCACACAATCACAACACAAACCCAAATCTCTGCTTCACTCAATTCCAATCCACAATCATGTAGCCTATGATATAAACCCCAATCTTACCCCTTATTCAATTCCAATTCACAATTAATCAACCCAAGGCACAAACCACGGTATAAACCCTAATTTCAATTCACAATCATGCTACCCATGGCACTAAACCCTAATCTCAGCCATTACTCATTCCAGCTCACAAACAAGCAACCCATGGTACAACTCACGGCACAAGTCATAGCATAAACCTAATTTCAATTCTTAATTAAGCAACCATGGCACAACTCACGGTACAAACCTTAATTCAGTTGCCAATCAAGCAACCTATGTTATAAGGCCTAATCTTAACCTTAACTCTAATACCAAAATTATCATGTGCCAAATTCTAATGGAGAGTCAAGCAATTGCAAAATCCCAAAAGATAATTTGCAATAAAACAAACTAAATAAGCCAAGCACCACGAAAAACACACCCAATTCCCTTACCAGATATGATGCACTAGTAGAGGAGGGTCTTAGCATAGTTTTGTTGATATAATGCACAACAAAGGATTGATGCTTTCACTCACCACAATCAAAGGATTGATGAGAGTTTCAATGAGAGACTAGCTCCACTCATGTATATCTAATGTCTAAAAGAAAAGTTTCCTTTGTGTTTCTATTAAAAGATATTTATAGTAGCCTTTAAAAGAAACAAATATTGGCTAAGGAAATAAAAGAAAAACACAAAGAAAACCGACCTAAAGTATTTGTAAGCCACCTTTGAAAGCCAGTAGCCTAAGTGGATTACACCATTGGTTCAAGTTGAGTTGCCTTCTTTTTAGTTTACTTGATTTTTATCCCAAAGCACTGATAAATGCATTTGATTGAATATAAAACAATCATGTAAAAGGAATGAAGATACTATGTGATTTTCTTTGGGTTCCATCTATCAAGTAGAACTCTTAATGTTAGATTCTCTAGTCCTTTGGTTCTAGCTCAAGTAAGTGGCCCTATAATTGAAATGATTTTATTCCCTTCAATGTTGCAATCAATTGAGCTCCATATTTTGATGGCACAAATTATTTGTACTGGAAAATGCGCATGTCCACTTATATTAAGGCTAATAACTATGCTTCATGGGAGGTGATTGACATTAGAGATAAACAAGTGATAAGAACTAATGACAATGAGCTCACAAAAGCCAAATTGAAGTTCATCAAGCAAAATAATAAAGCTAAGAATATTCTTCTAACTATTATATCTCCATATGAGTTTTACTTAATTTCTTCTTGTGTGACGGCTAAAGAAATATGGGATGCATTGTCTGAAATGTATAAAGGAACTAATACAATTAAGGAAATAAAAATTAATGCTTTACTATAGAGATATGCATTGTTTAAAATCAAATTTGATGAGAAAATTAGAGATGCTTTTAATCATTTTACCACAATAACTAATGAACTAACTTCTATTGTAAAGAAAATAGAAGATTCTAATCTTGTTAGAAAAGTGTTACAAATTTTACCAAAATCATAAGATGCCAAGAAGACTACTGTAGAAGAGACACAAGATCTAAACAAGCTCACACTTAGTCAACTAAGAGAAGCTAATGACATATGAGTCCTATCTTATCGTAATAGAGGAATCTAACAGTATCATAAAAACAATTGCATTCAAAGTTAAGAAAATGGTTGTTGAAGAATCTGATTCTGACAAGATCAATGATGATGATGACTAAGTATGCTTGCAAAAATATTCAATAGACTAATGAAGAGAAAATGTAAGAAATTTAAAGATTTTAGTAAATGTAATAAATCTAATATAGGAAGAAACTTTAAAGAGAAAGAAGATAAGAAAGAAATTACATGTTATGAATGTTAGAAACCTAGACATATCAAATACAAGTCCCCAATTTTTATGAAGAATATGGAAAAATTGAAGAAGAAGAACCAAGCAATGATAGCAACTTGAAGTAACCTAGATGAGCCAGAAGCTGACTCAGAAGCTAAAGGTAAAGATCAGGAAGAAGCCAACTTGTGTTTAATGGCTACATTTGAGGTAAATCTTAAGTTTAAAGCTGACATATCGATGATGAAATGTATGCTAAAGTGAAAAAGTTGTGAAAAGCTCTAAAAAGGGCAAAGGTGAAAATATCTAAGCTAGAATAAAAAAAAAAAAAAGGCTTTAAAAAATTAAAAGGATATGTTAAGTTAAACCAATAAACTACTTGTAGACGAAAATGATATTCTTTAGAATGATAGCGAAAAGATGCATGATAGTTCTATTATATTAAGAAAAGAAAATGATATATGAATGATGAGATTAAAGATTTAAATGTTAGAATTAAAGATCTGTCACAAACAATCAAACATACCATCAATAAATTTGATGAAAGTAACAAGAAACTAAACATGATCATAAGTAGTCAAAGACTTACGAGTATTAAACATTGACTTAGATTTGAACATGGTAGCTCATCTAATGATATGAAAAAGACTGTGTTTGTTAGAGGAAGTGAATTTGTAAATACTTAAATTATTAACGATAAAGAATTTGTTAAAAAGAACTCGAATAGTAGCAGTAGAGGATACTTCAAGAGGTGCCCTCAATAGCATAAATATCCACTTAGAGGATATCTTAGAAACTACAAGTATGAATATAATAAATGGTATCCAAGGCAAAACTATTAGGTAAATCAAAGGTCTAATAGATCTTCTTATGTGTTTTTCTTTTGTAGTAAAGTAGGACACATAGAAAAATAATGCTTTTGTAAAAGAAATAAACTTAGTGCATATCAAGTTAAGAAACAAGAAAAGACAAGCTTGACTTATCAAGACCAAAGCTGGTTTAGGTTCCTCAAAGGGATTGATTACTATGTGTATGACTATAGGAACAAGGATCTAAAATCAAAGGCAACTGGTATCTGGATAGTGGATGTTTAGGCTATATGATAGGAGATGCATCCTTGTTCACTAGCATCATATGGAAAGAAAAAGGATATGTAAGATTTAGAGCTAATAGCAAAGGTAAAATTATAGGAATAGGTATGATTGGTCGTTCTCCATATTCAATTAAAAATGTTTCTTTAGTGAAAGGATTGAAACATAATCATTTAAGCATAAGTCAATTGTGTGATAGAGGTTATAGAATGACCTTTGAAAAGAATAAATGTTTTGAATATAATGTAAATGGAATAAAATTATTTGAAGGACTTAAGAAAAGGAACATATATCTTATTACACCCTCTAATATGAATAAGGAGTATTGCTTCGTGACTATGAATGAGAAAATAAGAACATACATGTTTAGCATAAAAAGCTTTTACATGTGAATTTTAATTAACTAGAAAAGCTTTTAACAAAGACTCTAGTTATTGCTCTACCTAGAATTAGCATAAAGAATATTATTAATTGTATGATGGGAAAATTTCTGGTACCATCGACACTCTCAGAACTCGATTTGGATGATGATCTAAATCACTCGTATTTTATGTCATTTCTTTTCATCTAATAAGTATTTGAGAAATAATCTTACAAGTACAATAATAATTCTCCATGGGATACCAATATGTCCTACATTAGTCGATGGACACGGGACATCTTCAGAATTACAATCAAAGATCCGCTGTGATTGTTTCCACTCCGAAGCATTGGCTCATGAAGAATTATGATATTTTGTACTTTATAATTGCTTTATGAACTATTTTATGTTGTATTTTCTCTTGGGACACTTTCATTTTATTGTAATTTTCATTTAGGACTAACTACCTTAAAAGTGGCAAACTTGTAATTTTGACCATTTTCTAACCCTAGGAGTAGCAAGTATAAATACTTGCTTAAAGTAGGGTTTGAGGAGGCCATTTTGCAGATTATACACAAGCACTTAACATGTCGGAATTAGGGTTCATCCTATTTTTAATTCTCTTATCAATTTCAACCCAAGAATTGGAATTGTGGCGAGTGCAACAAGGGGAAATTGTGAGTTATATCAATTTCTTTCATTATTGTTTTTCATTTTATCTCTAGTGAGTCATATCTAGGGTTGATTTGGAGTTTCTTGGATATACTTGTTGATGGGTGTCGAATCCAACAAAAATAAAACCTACTCCTAGACAATTATATGATTTGCATATAGTGGTGAGTAAGGTCGAATCCACAGGGATTGGTAAAGATATTTCTATTCAAAGAGAACAATAAGAAAAAGGAAAATGGGGGGTTTGGTTTGTGAATCAAATAAAGTAAAACAAGGTAAGAAAATCAGATATTGGTAAAAAGCCTAGCCAAAGGAATCAAGATGGTTTAATTCTAGGAATTGATCATCGATGCAAATGTTCTCTATTCTTGTTTTAGATAAATTAGTTATGGTTATTAACAAGCTCTAACAACCTATCTCTCCTTACTTCCTCGATAACCTCGGACAAGCGCTTTGAATTATTTCTCTTATTGATTAAACAACCCTTAGACAAGCGCTTAGGATTTAATCTATCAATAGCATTAAGATCTAGAGAGACTACCAATTCATGCCAGTAGATTATAAGATAACCTATTTAAACATGATCACACACCTCCATAACATGAATTCGATCATCTCTTTTATAACCAAACATGTTATTGCGTCACTAAGACTAGAACAATCAAACAATTATGGATTTAACGTGCTAGTTGACAATATATTAACTTGCTAATTGAGTAGAAGAGCTCTATTCATACCAATCAACAAAGATAATAATGACAAAACGATTAGAAGATATATGAATACCCGAAAGAAAAGAATAGAATAAATACAAGTCAATTAGACCTCACAATTCGTGGAGAATTAAACATCTGTGACCCTTTGGCTAGAAAAGTAGCTTAGCTACACATGTTCATCAATAAAACGAAAATAAAAGATAGAAACATAATGAACCCGGTTGCTTGCTCTGCCTCCACGTTTCCTTCTTCAAGATCCAAGATTATGAGATCAAAAGTTGTCCTAACCCTCTAGGGTTAGCTCTATTTATACTATTAGATGGATAGCATGTGATCTTTTGCTAGCAAGATACAAAAATATCTTTCCTTTTTCAAGTAGATTTCAAGAATTGAAGATACGTCTGCCTGGCACGCCCCACCGCATGGCCGTGGGTTAAGCCGTGCCATCCTCTGTGCATAATCTTCAAGTCTTCAACCGCGCCCAGTGTGAACCACGGTTACACACACGGCAAGATTTCAAGCCGTGCCTTAGTCTGTGCATAATCTTCAAGTCTTCATCCGTATCCAGTGTTTAGCACGGTTACAACCACGGCTAGATTTAAAGCCGTGTCTTCATCTGGTTGATGTTCCACACTTTCTTCTCCTTGGCACATCTATCTTCCACCACGGCTTCAAGCACGGTTTATCCCACGGGTTCCACCACGGCCGTGCCTTAAGCCGTGTCTCTCTCTGTTCAAAGACCTCATTTTCGCCTTCTTGTCCAGTGTGTAACACGGTTTGAACCTTGGTCGTGCCTCAAACCGTGCTTCCTCCGGTGGTGTAATTTCTTGTCTTGATCCAAGTTGTAGATGACTTCTCTAAAATACTTGAATTAGCATCCTTGACTCCATTTAACCTGATTTATCACGATGATAGAATTAAAATACCATTTCCTTATGATTTCTATAAAATCAATAATAATTTAACACAATTTATACTATAAAGATTTAGTATAAAATGGCTCTATCAAATTCCCCCACACTTAAACTCTTGCTTGTCCTCAAGCAATTGCATCAAATCAATTGAGAAATCTATCATAAATTATACAAGCTTTCTTTTCATCATTCCAAGCATCTATTCATTTGTAATTCATGACTTGTAATTTAATGTCTACTACTTCAACCCAATTGGTTTCCTGTGGTCAAATTACTTTGGACAAAATTCAATAGCTAATCTAAACAAAACAAACTTTAATCCTCATGTTTAGCAAAAGAATTTTTATTCCAAAAGTAAATACTTAATCCACTAAGGAAAAACACCCAATTAAACTTCATTGGACATTAGCAAACATATAATCCTTGCAACATAAAGTAAAAGCATATAGTGTAAGCTCTTTGCTAGATATTCTCCCTTTTATACATCTTTGTTTTATTCAATGAATGTTTACATTCATGTTCTTTTGATTTATTCAAGCATCTGTTTTGACGGGTTTTTGCCCGCTTCTTTTCATGAACTTTCGCCTTTTTCGCCCTTATCGTTATAGTGAGTTCATTGAGTCGGCAACATCCCGAGTTCATCACTCAAGTGACCGGGTTTTAAGATACCCCTACGGACTCTTCCTCACTCTAACATTCAAGTTTGAATACTCTTAACTCAATTAGTTGAATCATTGGAGTAATGGCTATGCTTGATTCTTTCTTTCTTTCTTTTTTTTTTTTTACTAAGTGTTATGATTGCTTTACAAACAACTTCAAAGAGTATACAGTAGCTAATATAACCTAGAAGTAAACTTGTTTATTTTTCACTTAAGGACTCGACTTACTCTTAGACTTCCAATTTTAAGGCTAAATATAAGGTAAATTTGTTTCTTAAAGATTTCACTACTTAATTTTAACCATGTATTCTAATCACAGCAGTGGGTGAGTAAAACATTTGAACAAGTCAATTTCACATTTTGTAGATGCTTATTACAACATTTAGTACAATATCTAGATTTCATGATAATTTTGAAAAAATTTGGCTTAAAATTACTTAAGGACAAACATTTAGAGTATAAGTTAGTTCTCTATTCTCTATATTTTATTATCCTCTCCCCCACACTTAGCTTGAACAGTGTCCTCACTGTTCCTAATTCAGCACAATTGAAGAGGAATTAACAACACAAAGGACATTAGAGAATAAGAGAGAGGAAATATTGGTACTTCCCTGGTATTGGAGTGCTCCCTTTAAGCTCTGGAAAGTGTCATCTAATGATATGTATCCTTGCTGCAGCCGATCCAAAGAGTTCAAAACTACACTAAAATCAAAACAAACTAAACTAAAACAAAACAAAACTAAAACAAACCAAAACTAATGCAAAACAAAACTTTTTTTTTTTTTACATGGGTTGCCTCCCATGAAGCGCCTTTCTTTAATGTCTTTGGCTAGACGTTCCTGGCTAAATATTCGGATAAGGATTTAGATTCCAGCCTTGGTGCCTGAGGTGATGGGTTAATAATATCCGCAACAAAAACAGGAGATGGGTTAATAACATCCGCAACAAAAACATGAGAGATATCGTTAGGGTGTTTCATGGCATCATAAATGTTAAATCTAATCACTTCACCATCAAATTCCATAGTGAGGGTGCCATCATTTACATCAATTTTCGTTTTAGAAGTCTTAAGGAATGGTCGCCCTAATAATATCAATGATGAAGTATGAGAATCACTATCATCCATGTCAAGCACATAAAAATCAGCAGGAAAAACCAACTCATTGACTTGAACTAAAACATCCTCTAGAACTCCCTCAGGATAAACATTGGACCTATCAGCAAGTTAAACAATAATACCCGTTTCCTTTAAAGGACCAACATTTAAACGTTGATAAACAGACAAAGGCTTGACATTGATAGAAGCTCCTAGATCACACATGGCTTTAGCGATTCCAAGACTACCTATTTTGCAAGGAATGGCGAACATACCTGGGTCCTTACATTTAGGAGGAAGCTTTTTCTGAATAATAGCTGAAACATTTTCACTCACACTAATCTTTTCATTGCCTTTCAGCTTCCTTTTGTTAGTGCACAAGTCCTTGAGGAATCTAGCATAGCGAGGTATTTGCTTAATTGCATCAAGTAAAGGAATATTTACCTCGACTTTACGAAACGTTTCCAGAATCTCTTTTTCTTCCGCTTCCTTCTTGGATTTCGCTAATCTGGAGGGGAAAGGAGGTGGTATCAATGTGACCTTCAATGGCTTATCTAGAGACTTGCAAATCTGGTCGCCCTGCTGGCTCGGAGTCGAAGTCTCTTTCTTGGTCTCTTCCTCAAGATTAGACGGATTTCCTTTCTTATTTGATCCCTGCAATTCTATTCCACTTCTCAAGGTAATTGCATTAACGCTTTGCTTCGGGTTTGTAATAGTTTGAGAAGGTAACTTACCTTGAGTTTCTAACCTATTGATAGCTGAAGCAAGTTGGCTTACCTGATGCTCCAAGTTTTGAATGCTTTGCTTTGTTTCCTCCTGAAATTGTTTGGTATTCACAGCTAGAGACTTAACAATATCCTCAAGGGGCATACCTGAAGTGGAAGGAGCTTGGGGTACGTGGTGTGATGGCTTTGGCTGGAATTGTTCGACATGTTGAGGGTTATTGCCATATCGGAAGTTAGGATGATCCCTCCATTCGGGATTGTAAGTGTTTGAATAGGGATCATATTTCCTTTGTGGCTGTCCTGGGAATCCGCCTACAGCATTGGCGTGTTCATGGTTGTCATCTTGCAATGTGGGACACATGTCGGTCGGATGACTAGGAGCAGCACAAATTCCACAAGCTTTCACCTGTTGGGTATTTCCAAGAGCTAGCTGCTGCACAAGGGAGGTAAGATTAGAAATTTGATGTTCAAGGTTAGACACATTTACCTCATTTACCTTCCTTGAAGACGTATCTTGCCTATACCCAAATTGTTGTGAATTAGCAGCCATAATGGAGATCAATTCCCTAGCTTAACCAGGGGTTTTGTTTACTATGGCGCCTCCACTTGCAGCATCCATCATCTTTCTTTCCATCGGAAGTAGGCCTTCGTAGAGATATTGGATGAGGAGTTGTTCGGATATCCCATGTTGTGGGCAGCTTGCACACAGTTGCTTGAACCTTTCCCAATACTCATGAAGAGTCTCGGTGTCCCTTTGTTTTATACCACAAATTTCTCTTCTTATACCAGCGGCTCTGGAGGCGGGGAAGAATTTGTCCAAGAAGAGTCTCACCATATCTGTCCAAGTGGTGATAGAACCTGGAGGCAAATAAAACAACCAATCTTTAGCTTTAGTACTTAAAGAAAATGGAAAAGAACGTAGCTTGATTTGATCGTCGGTTATTCCTTGCGGCCTCATACTAGAACACACTATATGGAACTCTTTCAAATGCTTATGAGGATCTTCATTCTCAAGACCATGAAATGTAGGTAGCAGATGTATCAACCCAGATTTCAATTCGAATTCCACGGCTAGTTCGGGGTAGTGAATACAAAGTGGTTGTTGATTCACATCCGGTGCAGCCAACTCCCTTAAGGTTCTCTCGAGATTTACCATGTCGTCCTCTTTTTCAGAATCAGACAAGTTCGATACTAAGTTCGGTCTAGTGGATGATCTAGCTTCTTGTCGCAGCCTCTTTAGAGTCTTCTCAATCTCCGGATTATAAGTTAGTTCACCTATCTGAGAAGAACGAGTCATACAAGAATAGAAATAAATTCGACACCAATCCCCGGCAACGGCGCCAAAATTTGATGGGTGTCGAATCTAACAAAAATAAAAACCTACTCCTAGACAATTATATGATTTGCATATAGTGGTGAGTAGGGTCGAATCCACAGGGATTGGTAAAGATATTTCTATTCAAAGAGAACAATAAGAAAAAGGAAAATCGGGGGGTTTGGTTTGTGAATCAAATAAAGTAAAACAAGGTAAGAAAATCGGATATTGGTAAAAATCCTAGCCAAAGGAATCAAGATGGTTTAATTCTAGGAATTGATCATCGATGCAAATGTTCTCTATTCTTGTTCTAGATAAATTGGTTATGGTTATTAACAAGCTCTAACAACCTATCTCTCCTTACTTCCTCGATAACCTCGGACAAGCGCTTTGAATTATTTCTCTTATTGATTAAACAACCCTTAGACAAGCGCTTAGGATTTAATCTATCAATAGCATTAAGATCTAGAGAGACTACCAATTCATGCCAGTAGATTATAAGATAACCTATTTAAACATGATCACACACCTCCATAACATGAATTCGATCATCTCTTTTATAACCAAACATGTTATTGCGTCACTAAGACTAGAACAATCAAACAATTATGGATTTGACGTGCTAGTTGACAATATATTAACTTGCTAATTGAGTAGAAGAGCTCTATTCATACCAATCAACAAAGATAATAATGACAAAACGATTAGAAGATATATGAATACCCGAAAGAAAAGAATAGAATAAATACAAGTCAATTAGACCTCACAATTCGTGGAGAATTAAACATCTATGACCCTTTGGCTAGAAAAGTAGCTTAGCTACACATGTTCATCAATAAAACGAAAATAAAAGATAGAAACATAATGAACCCGGTTGCTTGCTCTGCCTCCTTGTTTCCTTCTTCAAGATCCAAGATTCCGAGATCAAAAGTTGTCCTAACCCTCTAGGGTTGGCTCTATTTATACTATTAGATGGATAGCATGTGATCTTTTGCTAGCAAGATACGAAAATATCTTTCCTTTTTCAAGTAGATTTCGAGAATTGAAGATACGTCTGCCTGGCACGCCCCACCACACGGCCGTGGGTTAAGCCGTGCCATCCTCTGTGCATAATCTTCAAGTCTTCAACCGCGCCCAGTGTGAACCACGGTTACACACACGGCAAGATTTCAAGCCGTGCCTTAGTCTGTGCATAATCTTCAAGTCTTCATCCGTATCCAGTGCGTAGCACGGTTACAACCACGGCTAGATTTAAAGCCGTGTCTTCATCTGGTTGATGTTCCACACTTTCTTCTCCTTGGCACATCTATCTTCCACCACGGCTTCAAGCACGGTTTATCCCATGGGTTCCACCACGGCCGTGCCTTAAGCCGTGGCTCTCTCTGTTCAAAGACCTCATTTTTGCCTTCTTGTCCAATGTGTAACACGGTTTGAACCTTGGCCGTGCCTTAAACCGTGCTTCCTCGGTGGTGTAATTTCTTGTCTTGATCCAAGTTGTAGATGACTTCTCTAAAATACTTGAATTAGCATCCTTGACTCCATTTAACTTGATTTATCACGATGATAGAATTAAAATACCATTTCCTTATGACTTCTATAAAATCAATAATAATTTAACACAATTTATACTATAAAGATTTAGTATAAAATGGCTCTATCACTTGTGAACAATTATCTTGTTTAAGATTGATTGTTCTTTAGTACTTGTAATCAATATCATTTCATTTGGTGGCGTGAATTGGAATTGAAGAGGAAGTTGATGTCACAATTTTGATCAATCCATTTTGATTTGAATTCATGTGGATTTCAATTATTTTTGTTGTTATATGGTGAAGATTACATATAGGGATCGCAATTGCATCATTTGATCTTTGGTTTTCATCAAATTTCCAAAGGGGTTTCACGTAAATTGTTAACCAATTGGACTGGTTTTGTAATAGAGTTGTGATTTGTTTTCTTTGAGTTATTTGATTATGCTTGGAATTGGTTTTGAGCACATCATCTTTTGGTATCAAAGCTATACCATATTTGGATTTAATATTGAATACACTATTGTTGTCAAATTGGTTCAAAAGCATTGAGATTTGACTCTAATGTTCATGAGATTGAAGCTAGTTTTAATGACATTATCTAAGTATCTTTCAATCTTGGTTTTTGTGTGCTTAAACTTGGTTTTAGGCAGTTCATCCTAGTTCTAATTCTCTTATAAATTTCAACCCAAGAATTGGAATTGTAGCGAGTGCAACAAGGGGAAATTGTGAGTCATATCAATTTCTTTCATTGTTGTTTTTCATTTCATCTCTAGTGAGTCATATCTAGGGTTGATTTGGAGTTTCTTGGACATACTTGTGATCGTAATTTGTGAACAATTATCTTGTTTAAGATTGATTTTTCTTTAGTACTTGTAATCAATATCATTTCATTTGGTGGCATGAATTGGAATTGAAGAGGAAGTTGATGTCACAGTTTTGATCAATCCATTTTGATTTGAATTCACGTGGATTTCAATTATTTTTGTTGTTATATGGTGAAGATTACATATAGGGATCACCATTGCATCATTTGATCTTTGGTTTTCATCAAATTTCCAAAGGGGTTTCACGTGAATTGTTAACCAATTGGACCGGTTTTGTAATAGAGTTGTGATTTGTTTTCTTTGAGTCATTTGATTGTGCTTGGACTTGGTTTTGAGCACATCATCTTTTGGTATCAAAGCTATACCATATTTGGATTTAAGATTGAATACACTATTGTTGTCGAATTGGTTCAAAAGCATTGAGATTTGACTCTAATGTTCATGAGATTGAAGCTAGTTTGAATGACATTGTGAAAGTGTCTTTCAATCTTGGTTTTTGTGTGCTTAAACTTGGTTTTAGGCACATCATCTTTTGGTATTAGAGCACAAGTTAAGAGAAGGGATTAAGTGTTAGTTGGATTCTTGATCATCACGCTCAATTAGGGTTCTTCAATTGTGAATCGAAATTGTATTGTGAATTGAGTTGTGAAATTGTCTTGATTGAGAATTGAATTTGCTGTTTGTTGAAGTCGAATTGAAGGGTTTGTTGTAGCGTCTTATGGTTGATCATTTTTGTGGAAGGCAGGAGTGTAGAGGTGTGTTGTTAACTTACAATTTTCTAACTTGAAATTTGCCCATTCATATCGTGATTAGCTTGTTGTTTGAAGAAGCTTGTAAAGTATGTTGTTGTGAATCCTTTGTGCAAATTCGGAATTGGGGAAGTATATTTTACAGATTTGCATTGTGTGGATAGTAGGGAATCTATTTGAATTCAAACACATCAATTAAGTTGAGGAGTTAATGAGTGTTTGCTTGAATTTGAAATTCATTTCTTACCAATTGTGGAAGGATTGCAATTAGTGAAGTGGTTGAATTTCAAATTTGAATTGTTGCCTATTTGTGAGTTGCGATTAGAACTTGTGAAAAGTGGAGTATATCTTATTATTATTGCCGTGGAAGTGGAGTGTATTTGTTGTTGTTGTCATTTGTTATTATTGTCGTGGAAGTGGAGTGTATTTGTTGTTGTTGCCATTTGTTATTATTGCCATGGAAGTGGAGTGCAATTTTTGTGTTGTTGCCGTAGGAGTTTTTTGTGAAGGAGTCACTTGTGGAATTTAGAAAAATTTGTTGCGCCGAGAATTTGAAAGGAGTGGGAAATATTGTTGTTGTGGTGATTGAATTTGTTAAGCACCGTGTATAGAAAAGGTTTGTGTGTGTGGCATTGCATTTGTGTACTAAGCCAATAGTGTGTGTATGGTGTTGTGTGTGTTGATTAAAAAGGAGATTGCAAGTGTTGCATGTGGTGGTGAATTATATAAGTATTGCACCATGATGTGTTAATTTGTTGTGGAGAAGGGTGCTACACATGGATTGTAATAGCATACTTATGAAGTTAAGTGGAGTTGTTTGTTTTCCTTTTTGTAGTGGCTATTGTGTGGCGTTAAAGGAAGTGTGGTTATGAGGTGTGCTTCCTTGCTTCAAATTGTCTTTGAGGTTTAATATACTGAGTCTACAACTATGTCGAATGATAGCATGAATGGGGGAATTGGCAATGAAGCCAATAGTCAAGTTGGTGGAGGTTAAGGTCATAATGTTGCAGGTAGGAGGACTTTGGAAGAACAGCTCCAAGATCTTACTACCATAGTTGCTACTCTGGCAACTAGGATTGACAGAATGACATTACCACAACCACCAGTGGTAAACCAATAGGCACCACCTCGGGTAGCTCTACAGAATCCTCATCGAGACAGAATGGTGGGTGATAGAAATCTGAATAAAAGGATGGGTGAGGAGCATCTTCCATACAGGGAAGAATGGGATGACAATTTTGGGGCAAACCCATATCAGAATAGGGATTTCAGGCTGCCTCGGGGCTTGGAATATGTGAAACAACAGATGCCTTCTTATGATGGCAAGGAATCAGCTGATGATTATTTAGATTGGGAGGATAAGGTTGAGGGTCTCTTTGAATTTTATGAGATTGATGATAACACCAGGGTCCGATTGGCTACTGTCGAGTTTATAGGGTACGCTGCATTATGGTGAAAGAATCTAATTATCAGCAGACGTAGGGATGGAGAGGCTGAGATTCAGACCTGGAGGGATATGAAGAGGGTATTGAGAAAAAGGTTTATTCCTTAGCACTATAAACAGGAATTGTTTATGCGACTATAGACCTTGAGGTAGGGAGGCATGACA
Source organism: Laguncularia racemosa (assembly GCA_037954665.1). Lineage (NCBI taxonomy): Eukaryota > Viridiplantae > Streptophyta > Magnoliopsida > Myrtales > Combretaceae > Laguncularia > Laguncularia racemosa. Next base: position 850,899 of record JBBMOL010000225.1, read on the forward strand.
GTGGATGATTATGTGTAGGAATTTGAAACCCTCATGATTAGGTGTGGATCCATTGAACCTCTAGAACAAATCGTAGCATGCTTCGTCTCAGGTTTGAAATATGAAATAGCGTGTGTTGTTGAGCTGCAGCGCTATAGTACACTTGATGAGACTATTTAGTTGGCCTTGAAAGTAGAGAGGTAAAGGAGGTCCAACTTGTTTAGGGCTCCGAGCAGTAGGCCCAATGCTATTACTAGACCCATATCAGCTGACGGTCGATCAGGGGGAATAAAAGCGGTAGGTGAGACAGTGAAGGCAGTGGAAAAAACTACCCCAAATATTATTAGAGAAAATTTACCTACTGGGAAGAGTAAAGAGGTAATGACTCCAAATGTGAGGTAGACTGTTCCAGGATCTACTAGTGGAAAAGAGCGCTAGATCAACTACTTTAAATGCATGGGATTTGGGCATATGGCAGCACAGTGTCTAAATAAGAGGGTGATAATTGTTATGGAGGGCATTGGGGAGGAGTATTATGAAGACCAAACTGCAAACGCACATTGAGGACCGTACAAGTGAGCAATATCTACCCATTAATGTGTTGCACAGGGTTCCAAATATATCTCCTGATACTAGTGACATTCAGAGGGAGAACATATTTCACACTTCTTGTAGAATCAAAGGTAACCTTTGTGTACTCATCATCGATAGTGGTAGTTGCACGAATGTTATATCTGCTGCACTGGTAGACAAATTACATCTGTCTACCATTCCACATCCTAGCCCTTACAACTTGCATTGGCTGGATAATCGAGGTAGTATGTATGTTACACTTAGGGCAAAGGTTCCTGTGAATGTTGGGCAGAAATATCATGATGAGATCCTGTGTGATGTAGTCCCATGCATGCATTCCATTTACTATTAGGTCGGCTTTGGTTGTTTGATCCGCATGTGTTACATGATGGGTTTAGAAACACCTACATGTTCAGTGTGGGCGAATCTCGGATAGTTCTGTCGCCAATGACTCCATCTAAGGTACATGGGTTTTAGGAACAGATCAGAACTCCATCCATTACAGTTGATAGACGGAAGAGCAGGACAATAGAGACATTAGGGTTCGGTTCTAAAACTGATCCTCTAGATTTGAGGGCAAATCTTTCAAAAGACCGAGGAAATGATGGGAAAATTTCCGGCACCATCGACACTCTCAGAACTCGATTTAGATGATGATCCAAATCACTCATATTTTATGTCATTTCTTTTCATCTAATAAGTATTTGAGAAATAATCTTACAGGTACAATAATAATTCTCCATGGGATGCCAATATGTCCTACACTAGTCGATGGACACGGGACATCTTCAGAATTACAATCAAAGATCCGCTGCGATTGTTTCCACTCCGAAGCATTGACTCATGAAGACTTATGATATTTTGTACCTTGTAATTTCTTTATGAACTATTTTATGTTGTATTTTCTCTTGGGACACTTTCATTTTATTGTAATTTCATTTAGGACTAGCTACCTTAAAAGTGGCAAACTTGTAATTTTGACCATTTTCTAACCCTAGGAGTAGCAAGTATTGGGTTTGAGGAGGCCATTTTTCAGATTATACACAAGCACTTAACGTGTGGGAATTAGGGTTCATCCTATTTCTAATTCTCTTATCAATTTTAACCTAAGAATTGGAATTGTGGCAAGTGCAACAAGGGGAAATTGTGAGTCATATCAATTTCTTTCATTGTTGTTTTTCATTTCATCTCTAGTGAGTCAATACTAGGGTTGATTTGGAGTTTCTTGGACATACTTGTGATCATAATTTGTGAACAATTATCTTGTTTAAGATTGATTGTTCTTTAGTACTTGTAATCAATATCATTTCATTTGGTGGCATGAATTGGAATTGAAGTGGAAGTTGATGTCACGGTTTTGATCAATCCATTTTGATTTGAATTCACGTGGATTTCAATTATTTTTGTTGTTATATGGTGAAGATTACATATAGGGATCACAATTGCATCATTTGATCTTTGGTTTTCATCAAATTTCCAAAGAGGTTTCATGTGAATTGTTAACCAATTGGACTGGTTTTGTAATAGAGTTGTGATTTGTTTTCTTTGAGTCATTTAATTGTGCTTGGACTTGGTTTTGAGCACATCATCTTTTGGTATCGGAGCTATAACTTATTTGGATTTAAGATTGAATACACTATTGTTGTCGAATTGGTTCAAAAGCATTGGGATTTGACGCTAATGTTCATGAGATTGAAGCTAGTTTGAATGACATTATCTAAGTGTCTTTCAATCTAGGTACCATGAAAACTTCATATGATTGGTTTTGCAGTAGAAAACCTTTTGTTTCATATTTTCATGTGTTTGGAAGTACATGCTTTGTGAAAACGAATGCGAGTAACCTTGGAAAGTTTAATGAATGATCAGATGAAGTGATCTTTTTAAGATATTCACAAAATAGTAAAGCATATCGTGTTTTTAATAAAACTACAAGAGTAGTCGAAGAAAGAATCAATGTCCAATTTCTAGATGAGATGAAAGATGATTATGATGATGATGTAGTGTTTATACCAGTAAAGGAAGATTAGAGTAATAAATTGAGCCTGATACAAATAAAAGGAAAGAATCATCTACTAAAGTATTAAAATCCGATAACTTAGAAATTAAAGCAGAAAATAAGTCAAAAGATAGTTCAGAAGGTAGTTTAAAAGGTAATCCATAATATAATCTCAAGAGTTCAAAAACTTGGAAGTATAAATCATCTCACCCCTCTACTTTAATTATTGGTAATGTAGATTTAGGAGTAAAAACTAGATCCAAATTGCAAGAACTTGAAAATCATTTTACTTTGTTGTCTAAATTTGAACTAAATAATATTAATGAAGCATTAAATAATAGCAATTAGATCAATGCAATGTAGAAAGAATTAAATCAATTCCAAAGAAATAATGTTTGGAATCTAGTACCTAAACCGCAAAATAAATCGATAATAGGTACTAAATGGGATTTTAAAAATAAACTAGATGAAAATAGAAAGATTGCTAGAAATAAAGCTAGGCTTGTAGCTAAAGGACATTCACAAGAGGAAGGCATAGACTATGATGAAACTTATTGTCTTGTTGCTACACTTGAAGCTATATGACTTGTGCTTACCTATGCTTGTTTTAAAGATTTTAATTTTTTAAATTCGATGTAAAAAGTTCTTTCTTGAATGGTTATATAAAAAAAGAAGTGCATGTTAAAAAACTCCCTAGATTTAAAGATCCTTTTAAACCTGAGTATATTTTTAGGTTAAGAAAAGTTTTGTATAGACTTAAACAAGCACTAAGGGTTTAGTATGAGAGACTCGGTGAGTATTTGATCTTCAGTGGTTATTAAAGAGGTATAATTGATGCGACTAGGCATGGAGCCAGTTTGGAACTGACCCCAAATCGACCTAGAACCACTAGGTCAAGGGTCGAGGGGAGGGGGAACCGGAACTAACCTAAGGGGAGAAGGGTCAAGCTGGTTTCCTTAACCTAGTGGTTCTCGGGCTAACTCAAGCTTTGAACTAGCCTTCCAAGTTTTTTTTTTCGATTAATTTTTTTATCCTCATTTTTTATTACATAATTTTCATATTCTAATCATTTGGTATTTATCTATGTGTATTTTTTTTAGTTGGTTTAATCTTTTTCCTTAAATTTATAATCATTGAAATTTAATTTATCATTTCTTAAGGCCATATATGATGTTTTGGAATTAATTGGTGGTAATATGCCATACACACCCAAGGGGAGGGGGAGTGTAGATGCCAACCTCGAATTTTACTGATTAAATAAAATTATTACAAAAAAAGAGGGGAAATTTTGGCCTTACCTCTTATACATGATAATAAGACTTTTAAAGTAAATAATAGAAATAAATAAAGAAGTACAACTCTCCTTACAAAATATGTCTAACCTAGTGCAAAAAATTAAAAACATAGTACTACTATCCTCACAAAATTTTTTGGCTTACCCAATATTAGATCCAAACCAATAGAGCTTTTACCTTATGGGACAAATTTGCTAAAGTATTCATCTTCTTCACTAGATACCTTGTACGACTCTTATGTGTGACTCCTTACCTTCGATCAATCCTCTACGTAAGCTAGTGCCTCAACGTTGACAGGTGATAGTCTTGATCATTGTTGGGACAAGTTACTATTGATGCAGGAGTAGCTAAAACTTGGCAAGCCATTCGAGAGAGTATCAGATACGTCTTCTTATGCCTCCTCCACCAGTCAAGGATGTTGAAATTTGTGATACTACTATTACTAAATTTAAAGTGTGTATTGAAGTAATTGTCAAGTTCAGTGTACTTGGTTGAGCAGAAATGGTGCCGCTTCAACTTTTGCAACATCATTTGTTGCGCAATGAGTGTGGGATCATGTGTAGTACCATGTGAGTTGAAGGATGGTGAGGGATTTTAAGACACTTGACCATCAAATGTAGAGTAAAACTTATAATATAATTCTTCCGTTTCCTGGACTGCTCGGCATGGTTCTTAAATGGCAATAATGGCATAAATGTCTTCTGTGTTAAAGAATGTGTTAATAGTGGAATAATACAAATTAAGATACCACTATGGATCTAAAATTGAATTAACAAGATAAATTGCTAGAATTTGTCTATCATAATGCTACCATTTTAGAGTCACCTGTAGAAAAGGGTCAGATTGGGCATTAAGTAGCACCGACAGTATATTCACCACATTCATAAGGAAAAAATGAACACTAGCCTAGTACACTTGCAAAAATGTTAGAATACTGTTATGAAAAACTCTTAAAACATTCAACATTCTATTGTATGCATCCTAATCGCTAAGGTGCAGTGGAATGCCTGGGACATTCATGGTAGCAAAAGAATATAATGCATCTTTATAGGAAATTTTACTTTGTAAAAGTCGATATGTAGAATTTTACCTATGCTTGACATCCTTTCTAAAGTTTTTTAGTCACGTTGCATTTTTAGTATAAAATCTCTACCATGCCTTATTTATAGAATGATGGTCAATTAAAAAACATACTAGTTATGTTATTGGAGATATTTTAAAATCTAAATAGTTCATACAATCCTTAACGTAAAGATTTATAATGTGGCAGGCACATCGAATGTGGAAAAATTCCTACCTAATGTGGTTGACATAAAGTTTAAAGTTCATCAACGAATGTTTTATTAGCAATCGCGTTGTCAAAACTAATTGAAAAAAATATTTTTTGTCAAACCGTATTCACCTAAAATAATACTAATGATACAGAAAATATTTTAAGTTGTATGCCGATCATTAATAACCCCTAGAGCTATTAGTCTCTTTTTGTACCTACTATGCATCATCTATCCCATGCATGTAACTCCCATGTATGTATCTTCATGATATAGATCGATCCATATATCTGCACAAATGGAAATATGCATCTCAAGAGAATTGAAAAAAGCAACCAATTTACACTTACCATTATGATATAGCTTAATAGTGGTTTTTTGTATGGTTTTTAGGTTGTAAGTCCATGAGCTTGGATTCAGCGCTTCTCGCTCGTACTCCAACCGGTGTGAGAAAGTAGTGTGACTCTATGAAAGGTTACACTTTGCTAAGTATTCTGCAAGTAGAACTTGTTGCCTATTAGTAGAATAATGAAATATGCCTCCTCTTTGTGATCCTATTGATTGTGAAATTTGTTGCTACAATTTATCTACACCGAACTTTGTGAGTGCTTCACTTGCATATGCTTATTAAGGTTGTCATACCCCTCTCCCTTTTACTACACATAACTTGGTTAGTAGTAGTTACAATAAGTACGGTTGTTCCCATCTTCACCTATAATTTTACGAAAATATTTTTTAAAAATTTCCTATTTAACCGAGGCTAGTCGCTTACCTGTAGAGCTAGATGGGTCATATAAGTGGCCTAGAATTTCTTCCTCTGGCACTTCTTGCTCATCGTCTTGCCTTCTCCTGCCACTTCCTCCTCACTACCTTGTCATGGCAGCAGTTCGCTTTATTCACCAAAAGGCCTTTCATGAAAGCCTAGGGGTGGCATCATCGAGTCCTCTAGGCATTCATTGGTAAAAGTCATAGATATTGTTATCATCTACTTCAAAATATTGTTTAAGTGCCTCTTGCACATATTTCCCCTTATCATCTTTGTTAAAATGATCTTTCTTAGAAGATCCTGAACCACGAAAATAACTTGCCATTTTTTTATATTAGGATAATTATAAAATACTAATATGGGTAGATAAGGGGACATAATATATTTAACAATTGGCAAGAAATATAATGAAAATTATTCGCAAGGTATTCATAATGTAAAAGATGCAAGCACAATAAATAGAAGATGAGTGCACATATAATAGAAGATTAGAGCATAGAAAATTGAAGATGAGAGTAGAAGACAAGAATTAGTGCAAATTTTTTATGTGGATAATTTTGCTCATGAAACTATACTATGAATTTATATAACATACAACAATACGTTTAATTTCTTCTACTCTTTTGCAACGTTCAAATTTGAAATTTTGAACATGATATGCCAAATCTAATTGCAATCAACACAATTCTAATTATGAAATAATTGAATAATTATTCCAAAATAGCAAGGATCCCTTTTTCAGGTGGAACCTAATTTTTCCAAGAATAAAAGAACAAATGAATTCCAAATTCTTACCAAATATTACTCATAGTAGAATGAGGAAACAACTTGCAATTACTGACTTTACAAACAATAATCCAAGCATAGACTTGCCATAATCCCATAAGACTTGATAAGAGTGTAAGGAAAAGAGAGAAAAGCCCTCCTTAACGTGTTTTCCTTAACTAAAATATATGAAGTGTGTCTTTTGTTATTCCCTTTACTTGTATTTATAGTAGTCCCTAGATATGGAAAAACAAACATAAGAAAATAAAGAAAATAGCATAATATATGGTCAGCTATCTATGGTTCATTTCGGATAAAAAAAATGGATCGTGAACCCTTGTCTAAACCATGTGCTAATTAATTTGATCACCATCTTATAGTACTGACAAGTATACCTAATTAAATATAAAACAATCATATAAAATGAATGAAGAAATTATGTGAGTGTCTTCGAGTTCCATTTCGTCAAAAAAGATTCTCAATGTAAGGCTCTACACTCCTTTAGCTCTTGATTAGGTAATGGGTCCTATTGTTGAAATGGTTTGATTCCCATCATCTCTTCAAGTTTGTGGAAGATTTGCCCTCAAATCTAATGGGTCTTCATGAGCATCTTCCAATAAATAAGGCGATAGATCTATAACATTGAATGTAGCAGAGATGCTATATTCTCTTGGTAACTCTACCCTATAAGTATTATTGTGGATGCGCTTTAAAATTTTGAATGGTCCATCTACTCTAGGTGAAATTTTCTATGATTTCTTATGGGGAAACCTTTCTTTGCTGAGATAAATCTAAACTAGATCACTTGGATTACAAACTTTGGTTTTCCTGTTTTTGTTGCCTTGAAGTTTCTATAGCTCTTGAGTTTTCTTAAGATTCTTAGAAGCCTTTTGTTGAAGTTTCTAAATCTCCTTTGCATGCTCTACTCCACTCAAAATTTCTTCCTTTATTGTCGGATTAGCTATTAAATCTAATGGAAGGGTAGGATTATAGCCATACACAACTTTAAAGGGAGACTTACCGGTTAAACTATGAGTTAACCTATTGTAAGTGAACTCAACAATAGGAAGACACAAGTCCCAATCGATAAGATTCTGCCAACCGTTGCTCTTAGTAAGGTACCAAGAGTACGATTGACAACCTCTATTTGGCCGTCCATCTAGGGGTGACATGATGTACTATACATGAGTTTAGTACTAAGTCGTTTCTAAAATGTCTTCTAGAAGAAACTGAGAAACTTAGGTCTCTATTAAACACTATGCTATGGGGAATACCATGTAATCATACAATTTTTTGCACAAAAAAGTTAGTAATAAATAGTGTGTCATCTGTTTTGTGGCAAGGGATAAAGTGTGACATTTTGCTGAAGCGATCGATGACTGCCATGATGGAGTCTTTGCTTCTCCGTGTCTTAGGAAGTCCGAAGATAAAATCCATATTGATATTAATCTAAGGTTGTGTAGCTAAAGGTAAAGGCATATATTCACCTAAGCGTCCTTCTTTCCCTTCACCTTCTCACAAACACTACATCTCTCTAACACCTTATGGACATCCTTTAACATACCCCTCTAGTAGAAATATTATTTTAACAACTCTAAAGTTCTTTTTTCCACCAAATGCCTAGATAACCCTCCAACATGAGCTTCCCTAACCAAAATTCCCTAATAGAGCCATAGGATATACATAATTTTCCTGTTCCATATAGAAAACCATCTACCATATAATACTATATACTATATTCCCTCTAGAACATCACTCAACAATCAATTTCAAGCGTTTATCATAAACATATTGTTCCTTCATTAATTCAAACCCAATAAACTTTGATTGCGGAGAAGTGATAAGTACATACCAACGTGACAAGGCATCAGCTACAATACTTGTGCTCCCCTTTTTGTACTTAATCACATAGGCAAAGCTTTTTAGGAATTCCACCTATTTGGGTTAGTGTTTTGACAAATGTTTTTAACCTTTGAAGTGTTTTAGTGACTCATGATCTATATAAATAATAAACTCCTTAGGAAAAAGTTAGTGCAATCACATCATCAATGCCCTCACTAAGGAATAGAACTCCTTATCATGTACTAAGTAGTTTAGAGGTGCACCATTTAGTTTCTCATTGAAATATGTAATGGGCCTCTTTTCCTACATCAACACAGCATCAATTCCTATCCTAGAAGCATCACACTCCAGTTTAAAAATTTCGTCAAAATCTGGTAGCATTAACACTAGAGCACTAGTTAACTTTACTTTCACTTCCTCAAAACTCTTATGAGCCCGATCTCCCCAAACAAAAGTGATGTGCCTAAAACCAAGATTAAACACATGCAAAACTAATTTGAAAGACAAACAAACAATGTCAATCAAACTAGCTTCCAATCACATGAACAATGGCATCAAATCCTCAAAATTTATGATCGATTCTTCAACTAGGATGTGAATCAATCTTAAATATCCAAATAAGATAGCTCTGATACCAAATTATGATGTGCCTAAAATCCGAGGTCTAAGCATAATCAAATGAACCAAAGGAACCACTTCAACTCTCAAATAAAAAAACCTGATGAGAGCCATGATGGGAGCCAAGGTAGAAGGTGGAATGTGGATCCTCTTGAAGTGCTACCTGGACCGATCACAAGAACTCGAGCGAAACGATTCAAGGAAGCACTTAACGGGTTGATAAAGGATGTCCAAGAAGCCGGAAAGGATTGGAGCAACCATGAGGATGAACTTGCATTTGTACAAGTCATTCAAGGATGATCAAAGCTGCCGGCCTTGATAACGCTGGCTTAAACACTATCGGCTTTGAACCGGCATTGCAATTAGAGGCGATAGAGGGACTATGCCGGCTACTATGCCGCCGGCCTATATACCCGGTGTACATCCTACGCCGCCGACATACATTGCCTATTTGTTATTTTTCCGCAACTTTATTATGTTATGTCATTTTGGGCTTTTGTTTTACAAGCTGTAAACCCTATTAAACGTTGCTAAGGTTGGAAAACACAAGATAGAACATACATACAACATTGAATAACACAATTTAAGAGAATTCCTCTCTTGGTTCTCCAAAGAACTTCTCTTAAACTTATCTGATTTCTTCGTAGCATTCAAACCAGACTTATCAATCGGTCTTTCATCCTGATTATGGCATCAACAGAATATACCAAGGTTCTTGCCTCATCTATAGGCAACGGGTCGCGGTTCCACTTTGGTTGTTTTGGCATCTTCGGTTGCAATTCCAAACGTATTGGTATAGGGTTTCGTCACACGTGGGCGTGGTTCGTATCATTTGGTATCAAAGCCTAGGTTTATTAAACAGCAGTTCGATTTGAGAAAGGTAACATCAAAACCTTAACTCCAATCGTTCATATCAATTGTTCATATCAAGTTTCAGTATTACCATCACTTCATACTCAAGTCCATAGTGTTAACTGTCTCTTCAGTAGTGTAGTTTCATTCTAGCAATCTTGTTATATATAAAAAAAAAAGGAACGAAAACAAAGACAACAAAAAAGAAAGAAAAAGGAAAATTCAAGCCCGGAAAGTTTGTTCTTGAATTCTATAGAAGAATTTGGTGTGGTTTGGATTAGTTCCAAGAGAATTGAGAAGAGGGATTAGTGAGTTGATATCATATCTATTTGTGAGAATACACGAGTGATTGTGGGATATCCTTCTTGAGTGAAACACATAAGGGAGTGAATCGTGAGGCTTAATCCTATATATTTGTGTTAGTACTAACCTTTATTACAAGAACTATGTCATGGCAAAATTCTCCTAAAGGTGAGAGGGGAAGGTTTGATGCTAGGTTAGTGATTGAGGCATTGAGGAGTTGATGAGATCCATGATGAGAGCCAAGCCGGAAGAAGAAATGTGGATCCTCTTGAAGTGCTGCCTGGACTAATCACAAGAAATCGAGCAAAACGATTCAAGGAAGTACTTAACGGGTTGATAAAGGTTGTCCATGAAGCCGGAAAGGATTGGAGCAATCATGAAGTTGGAACGGATTGGAACAACTATGGGAAGACCCTTGCTTCTGTACAAGTTATATTAGACACGGGATGAAGAGGGCGTGTACTTTCAAAGCACGACCGTGTATGGAGTAAAGCAAATCCACAGAAAGATACACGGCCAAAGTACACGGGCGTGTATGTTGCCAGAAGTTGCACAGAAAGATACACGGCCAAAGTACACGGCGTGTATGTTGCCAGAAGTTGCACAGAAAGGTACACGGCCAAAGTACACGGGCGTGTACACGGCCGTGTATCCCCTGCCGGCCAGCTTGATCTGTTTTCGCGTTTTTACGCCACTTATCTAAACTACGTCGTTTTGGACTTGTTTTACACGAATTGTAACCCTAGTATAAAAGCTCCTAGGGTTTAGAACAATGAACAACATACATCTTTGAACATTAAACACTTTTGAGAGGCACCTCTCTTGGTTCTTTAAGAACTAAATCGAACTTATCGGATTGTTTTTCCGTGGCGTTCATCCCGACTTATCAATCGGTCTTTCATCCCGATTGTGGCGTCTTCGTTTTTATACCAAGGTTCTTGTCTCGCTTATAGACAATGAGTCGCGGTTTCCACTTTAGGTGTTTGGGCGTCTTAGGCAACGAATTTCCGAACGTATTGGTATTGGGTTTTGTCACGGGTTGGCGTGGTTCGTATCAGTTTGGTATCGGAGCTTAGGTTTGTCAAAACATCAAGTTCGGTTGAGGAAGGTAATATCAAAATCCCTAACTCCAATCGTTCATATCAATTATTGTATTCAATTTCGTAGTATTGATTGTCTTTTGATAGTGTAATATCGCCTAGGAGATTGTTAAAAAAAAGAAGAGTAAAAATCACGAAAAAAAAAGAAGAGAAAAGAAGAGAAAAGAAAAACGTGATCAAAAGCAAAACAGAGAGAAAAAAAAATTCGGATAAAAAAAATAGAGGAAAATTTGCGAACCCTAGAGTTGTTTTGAATTCTACGGAAGGAAATTGGTGTAGTTCGGGTTAGTTCCAAGAGAATTGAGAAGAGGAAATTGACGAGTTGATATCATCATTATTTGTGAGAATACACGAGTGACTGTGTGATATCGTCATTTGAGCGAAACACGTAAGGGAGTGTATCGCGAGGTTTAATTATATATATATTTGTATTAGTACTAACTTTTCTGCGGGGACTATGTCGAGACAACATTCTCCTGAAGGTGAGAGGGGAAGGTTTGATGCTAGGTTAGTAATTGAGGCGTTGAGGGGAGAAACGAAGAGGATGTTCCAAGAAGGAATGGAACAAATTCATGAGACGGTGGAGCAAAGACTAGAGCAATCCATAAACGTATTCCAAGGGCGTAAGAGGGATAGTCGTTCTAGGAGAGTACCGAGGGGTGGAGATGAAATGTCGGATGATGATTTTGATGAGCCTTCTGTCGGGAGTTATAGAGGATATAGTGGTCGGAATAGAGGAACTAGGGATTGGGAAGATAGAGGAGATAGGAATAGAGAGGATGATCAATTGAGTAGCATAAAGATGAAGATTCCTCCTTTCCAAGGGAAGAATGATCCCGAGGCGTACTTAGAGTGGGAGAAAAAGGTGGAGATGGTGTTTGATTGTCACAACTATAGTGGGAGAAAGAAAGTAAAACTTGCTGCCATTGAATTTTCGGATTATGCTATAGTGTGGTGGGATCAATTAATGTTGAATAGAAGGAGTGGCGAGCCACCTATTGAGTCTTGGGAAGAGATGAAAAGAGTGATGAAGAAGCGGTTTGTACCTGCGTATTACTATCGTGAATTGCACAACAAGTTGCAAACTCTTAGGCAGGGAAGCCGAAGTGTGGATGAGTATTTCAAGGAGATGGAAGTTACTATGCTTAGGGCGAATGTAGAGGAGGATAGAGAGGCTACAATGGCTAGATTTCTTGCGGGGTTGAATAGAGAAATCCAAAATGTTGTTGAATTGCAGCATTATGTAGAATTGGAGGATATGGTCCACATGGCTATAAAAGTTGAGAACCAACACAAGAGGAGAGGTAGTAGTAATGCACGGTTGCAACAGGGTAATGGTTCATCCACTTGGAAGAATAATCAATGGAAGAAGGAAGAAAAGCCTTTACTCACCAAACCAAAAGGGGAGCTGAGGCAAGCGGGTTCTACTCCTGGTAATCAAGGTAACCCTGAATCTTTTACTTCTAGAAATCGTGACATTAGATGTTTTAAATGTTAAGGTAGAGGCCATATTGCTAGTCAATGTCCAAATAGGCGTGTGATGATTTTGCGTGATGATGGAGAGTATGAGACTGAGGGGGATAGTGAAGAAGAGGATATGCCTCCATTAGAGGATGCTAGTGATGATGAGGAGCTTGCAATGGGAAGGCTAGTGGCAGTAGTGAAGAGAGCTTTGAATGTGCAGGTGAAGGAAGAAGAGGAGGTGCAAAGGGAGAATATATTTCATACTAGATGTTATCTAGGAGATCACATTTGTAGTTTGATTATTGATGGGGGAAGTTGCACCAATGTAGTGAGTAATTTTATTGTTGAGAGGCTGGGGCTCAAAACTGTTAGACACGCTAGTCCATATAAATTGCAGTGGTTGAATGATAGTGGTGAGACTAAGGTAAGTAAGCAAGCCTTGATTGGGTTTCGCATTGGTAGGTATGAGGATGAGGTATTATGTGATGTAGTGCCAATGCAAGCATGTCATGTGTTGTTGGGGAGGCCATGGCAATTTGATGGAAGGTTGTGCATGATGACTTTTCTAACAAGTATACGCTTGTTCACCAAGGGAAGAGCTTTAATCTTAAACCGTTAACACCTAAACAGGTGTATGAGGACCAGTTGCAGCTACAACAGTCGTTTGCAAAACACAAGGTGAGTGAAAAGTAGAGTGAGAGTGAGAGAGCAAAAGACAATGAGAAGAAAAAGGAATATAAAAGTCAGGATCAAAAGGAAAAGGAGAGGAAGGCTGGAAAGAGTGTGAGAGGCCAAGTTGAAGGGGGATTAACTTTGGTGGTGAGTGAAAAGGAGAGGGCAGCCTTGCAAAAGGAGAGTTGTGTGGCAAGAGCGAGTGTAGTAAGGAGAGCGTTAGTGATGAAGTAACCTATGTTGTTGCTGGTTTTTAAAGAAACATGTTTGACTACTAAAGAACTATCTAACTCTCTGCCTAGTGTGGTTGTGTCTCTTGTGCAGGACTTTGAAGATGTCTTTCCTGAGGATATTCTAAAGGGATTACTACCTATTCGTGGTATTGAGAACTAGATTGACCTTGTACCCGGAGCATCAATTCCAAACAAGCCAGCTTATAGGAGCAACCCAGAGGAAACAAAGGAAATCCAAAGGCAGGTCGAAGAATTAATGGAGAAGGGGTACGTGAGAGAGAGCATGAGTCTATGTGCAGTGCCTGTGATTTTGGTGCCTAAGAAGGATGGGACATAGAGGATGTGTGTTGACTGCCGCGCCATCAACAACATCACGGTAAAGTATCATCATCCCATTCATCGTTTAGATGACTTCTTAGATTGGTTATATGAGTATAGTGTCATTCCTCATGAGCCTTGGATAGACATGTCCATAGATTTTGTGTTAGGATTATCTAAGCCTAGGCATGGTTGAGATTCTATTTTTGTGGTTGTGGATAGGATTTCTAAAATGGTTCATTTCAGTCCTTGTCATAAAATGATGATGCTATACACATTGTTGAATTGTTCTTTAGAGAGGTAATGCGTCCGCAGGGTATATCTAGTAGCATTGTTAGTGATCGGGATGTAAAGATTTCGAGTCATTGTTGGAGAGTATTGTGGGAAAAGTGGGGAACTAAACTAATGTTTTCGACTATCCGTCACCCACAAACGGATGGGCAAATTGATGTGGTTAACAGGACTTTAATTCAATTGTTGAGGGCAATCATAGAGACGAACATTAGGACCTGGAAGGATTGCCTACCATTTGTGGAGTTTGCGTATAATAGGGCTTTACATAGCACTACTCATTGTTCACCATTTGAGATTGTGTATGATTTTAACCCATTGGTTCCTAATTATTTATTGCCATTGCAACTTAACAAGTTTGTGAGTTTTGATGCTGATTCTAAGACAGATTTCGTGAGAAGACTAAATATTGAGCGAAGAACGGAGCAGTATGTGAGACAAGCCAACAAGGGTTGTCGACAAGCTGTTTTTGAACCTGGAGATTGGATTTGGTTTCACATGTGCAAAGAGCGGATTCCCGTATAGCGTAGATCTAAAATACTTCCTAGAGGTGATGGACCAATTCAAAGTCTTGAGCGCATCAATGATAATGCATACAAGAAAGATCTACCAGGTGAGTATCCAGTAAGTGCAATGTTTAATGTTACTAATCTAAGTCCATTTGATGCAGGCCATGATTTGAGGACAAATCCTTTTCAAGAGGAGGGGAATGATGAGATCCATGATGAGAGCCAAGCCGGAAGAAGAAATGTGGATCCTCTTGAAGTGCTGCCTGGACTGATCACAAGAAATCGAGCAAAATGATTCAAGGAAGTACTTAATGGGTTGATAAAGGTTGTCCATGAAGCCGGAAAGGATTGGAGCAATCATGAAGTTGGAACGGATTGGAACAACTATGGGAAGACCCTTGCTTTTGTACAAGTTATACTGGACACGGTATGAAGAGGGCGTGTACTTTCAAAGCACGACCGTGTATGGAGTAAAGCAAATCCACAGAAAGATACACGGCCAAAGTACACGGGCGTGTATGTTGCCAGAAGTTGCACAGAAAGATACACGGCCAAAGTACACGGGCGTGTATGTTGCCAGAAGTTGCACAGAAAGGTACATGGCCAAAGTACACGGGCGTGTACACGGCCGTGTATCCCCTACCGGCCAGCTTGTTCTGTTTTCGTGTTTTTACGCCACTTATCTAAACTACGTCGTTTTGGACTTGTTTTACACGAATTGTAACCCTAGTATAAAAGCTCCTAGGGTTTAGAACAATGAACAACATACATCTTTGAACATTAAACACTTTTGAGAGGCACCTCTCTTGGTTCTTCAAGAACTAAATCGAACTTATCGGATTGATTTCTGTGGCGTTCATCTCGACTTATCAATCGGTCTTTCATCCCGATTGTGGTGTTTTCGTTTTTATACCAAGGTTCTTGTCTCGCTTATAGACAACGGGTCGCGGTTTCCACTTTAGGTGTTTGGGCATCTTAGGCAACGAATTTCCGAACGTATTGGTATTGGGTTTCGTCACGGGTTGGTGTGGTTCGTATCAGGAGTGAGATGAAGAGAATGTTTTAGGAGGGGATGGAACAAATTCATGAAACAGTGGAGCAGAAACTAGAGTAATCTAAGAACATTTGTCAAGGGCGTAAGAAGGAGAGTTTTTCTAAAAGAGGACAAAGGGGTGGAGATGAAATTTCTGATGATGAGTTTGATGAACCTTCTGTCGGGAGTTATAGAGGTTATAGTGGTAGGAATAGAGGAACTAGGGATTGGGAAGATAGAGGAGATAGGAATAGAGAGGAACCTGTAGTAGGGAAGTTAGTGGCAGTAGTGAAGCGAGCTTTGAATGTGCAGGTGAAGGAAGAAGAGGAGGTGCAACGAGAAAATATCTTTCATACTAGATGTTATCTAAGTGACCATATTTGCAGTTTGATCATTGATGGGGGGAGTTGCACTAATGTAGTGAGTACTGATGTACGATCTGACCATTCTAACAAGTTAAACCCTATACTCAATCCTAGCTTACGATCAGTTCTCAGGCAAGTATACCTATCAATTAGCAGTATAGCATAGGAGTACAGGTATCGATCCCACGAAGACATATAAGTACTAGTACTAACGATTATCCTACTATTTAACTTTTCACTATTGATGATCTCAATTATCCTAATTATTACTTAAATATGAAAGAAATGAATAAAATGAAAAAGTAAATATATTCAAACACTCCCTTAATTAATTCGATGATCTAAACATACCCTACCCAAGATCTACCCCTAATTCTCATGCAACTTTTATTCAATTCCAAACTTTCCAATGATTAATACCCAATCTCTGATCTGCGGAGTTTCTTACACTAGATTAGGGCCTTTCTCAAGATCAATAATCTCTAATCCTAATTAAGT
Source organism: Laguncularia racemosa (assembly GCA_037954665.1). NCBI lineage: Eukaryota > Viridiplantae > Streptophyta > Magnoliopsida > Myrtales > Combretaceae > Laguncularia > Laguncularia racemosa. Next base: position 867,642 of record JBBMOL010000225.1, read on the forward strand.
AAATTAAGATCTCTCTTTAATTAACATAATTAAGATTGCAATAAAATCCAGGACTCTCAATTGAACTAGACCACAATGACCTCGTTCAATATAGAAAACTCCAATAACCTATCTCTAGGATTACAAGGGTCTTTTTATTCATGCCAGATCTACTTTATTAAATGATTTCTCAATCTTAATAACAGAGATCTAATCCATCCTAATACTGCGCACATATCAAGATGAACAAACTATGATTACAACATGAATAAACTTAAAGATTAGAATTAATTATTGAACATCAACAATTCTGTTACACGACAATCAGGGGTTTCTCAAGGGACCAGGTATGAAACAATTAGCTACTCATGAATCTAATAAAAAGAACAAAACAGAAAATAATTGAATCCATAAGGAAAATTCAAACACGAAATATCTTGGCTTCAAATCTGAAAACTATTCTGGCAATAACTTCTCTTCTCTAAGGTTTCTCTTGTGCCGCCTCCCTTCCTCTCCTTAGGGTTGTTCTATTTATACTTCCTAAGGAATGGCCGAGCATCTTCAGCTGGAAAGATACGACTGTATCTTTCCTTTTCCAAGTGAATCTCAACAAGTGAATAAGAGTCGCCTGATACGCCCAACAACATGGCCAGATTTCAAACCGTGTCTCCCTCTGGTTGATAATCTGTAATTCCTCATTCTTGTTCAGTGTTTGGTACGGCTAGAAATACGGCTAGATTATAAAACCGTGCCAAGTTCTAGAGCTTTCCACGTCTTCACAGCGTCTGCCGCGGCTTCAAGCACACCCATATCACAAGCCGTGCTTCCTTTCCAAGTGATAACTTTCATCTTCAGGTGTGCCCACGGTTCATGACTCGGGCGTGGCTTTCCCTATGTTGTCCATAAGTAGCTTTAACTTGATCTTTTAAGCCTCAATCATGCTCCTTTTGTTATCTTTCTCCTTCTCTTTGGTATTATACCTTAAAACTGATATATTTATCTATTAAGTACCGAATCCGCATTGATTTTATTTAAAAGACTACACAAATTCATCATTAACGCCCATGATTTACAAGGGTTAATTTACTCTTATCAAATTTCCCCACACTTAAGCTTTTGCTTATCCTCAAGCAAACACGGATTACAGAAAACCCAAAGGACAAGTTCTCATAAGTTCCAGCAATCGAGAAGATATTTCAACATCATCGATTTCATGCTACACCTCAATCATTGATAATCTTTACTCAATCTTACCGTTAGTTGTATACAAAATACAACTACAAAAATTCCCAAAGCTAATCCAAGTAAATTAAACTATTACCCTTATCATTTAAACTAAAATTCCCAAAGTCAAAATTGCCACAAGATCGAGACTAGTAAAATAAAGTATACAATCCTTTTAACCAAGGTTGTAAGAATACAACAGAGACTAAAGGCATGTTGTATCCACTTGTCCTCTAGCTCTTCCTTTTCTATTTCATCCAATTCTTAAGTTAATTTTGGGAGTTTACCATTAAAGAACTAGACTAAGTTAACCGACCCATGTAATGAACTTTCGATCGATAATCCCGAGTTCATCACTTGAGTTAACAGACGTTATTCCCTTAGCGTAGAAGGCATCCCTAGGATTTACTTATTCGAGTCCAATTAACTCATTTAATTAATTAATTAATTAATTAAGATGGTTTCCTTGGTCAGTAAGTCCCAAACCAAGTGATCTTAGGCTACTAGGTTTTAAAAGTACCCCTTCGAACCTCTACCATCTCAATCAATCAACTATCATTCATATAAGCTCTTTTAAGTTCAGTTTTCTCAAACTTTTCTCACGACCCTTGTAGCGAGCTTTCAGCCATTGATCCCAAGTTCGTCACTCGAGTCAATAGATGTTATTCCTTAAATAGGCATCTCTCAGGCTTAATTACTCGAGTCTATGAGGCCCACTTCTGAACTATTTACATATTAATATATTCTTCCATTACTCCCTTTTTTTTTTTTTTTACACTTCTTCGAAAAGGAATCACCAAGTTACAAGTATCATTTAGTCCTTCACTCCAAGTTATATAGCTTACCTACTAAGCAAAAAGAAGAGCATACTAAACTCACTAGTGACCTTAATCCAATCTCACTTCCGAAAGTAAAGGTTAAATAACAAGTAATTTTACTTTACTTGGATTTCATTTTGTAATTTTAGCAATGTATCTCTAATACATAATAAGAGAATAAAAATTGTTAAAGATTTTCCACGGGGGTATAAACAAATCTCAGCAGTCCTTGATTATCAAAAGTCATCATCGATTATACCTTAATTAAGAGGAAATTACATTTTTGATTGCACAACCCTTGTATCCTAGTTTCGTTTTCCTAACCCCCTTCCCCACACTTATAATAGACATTGTCCCCAATGTCCTCATGAAATGCATAAAGGGAAGCAAAGAATAAAAGAAAAAAGAAAACAAAAGGAAAACGAAAAACTTCCCTACGACGCGGATCTTTAACAGAAAGTCAAGCGACGCACAAGTAGAGTCATGAGAACCCCTGCTAAATGTAACGGGTTGGTATACTTTGAAAGCCTGTATCTCACAAAAAAAAAAACAAAAGAAACTAATAATCGACTGAAAATAAAGCTAACTATCATCAGCATTTTCTATTTCAAACATTAGTGGTTGGTCAGTCTTCTAGAATTAAACAAATTAGGACAGTAAAAATAAAAGTAAAACGGTTGTTCTGCACAACGGTCCAAATCTCCTGGGTCCAACTTCAATCTATCCACTCGCGAGATCAACTACTGAAGTCATCATCAGATGGCAACGGTACAGTGCTTGATCGGCGAGGAGATTCAGATCTAATCACCTCAGTATCCTGCTGATTGCTCGCTTCGGCAGTAGCAACTGCGGGACTTTCATGTCGTGCCATGAAAGCTGCACCCGAGGATTCTCCAAAATGAAAACCAGGATCATATGCACCGCTCGAGTGACGATCTCCCAGAAATAACCCGAGTAGCTTGTGATGCTACATCCTCATCGCTAGAGCCACCACATGGGGGAAGATCTACCCCTAATTTCTCACAAATACGGGATAAACACGTGACCAAATAACTCTTTAGGCCCTTCACCCACTTTGACTGCCTGGCTTGTTCTCTCTTAATTTCTGCCAAATCCATAGTTAATCTCTTCACAGAATCTGCTAGCTCCTGGTTTGGTCCGGCCTGCTCTTGCTCTTCATCCTGCTCGGGTTCTATCTCCAGCTCTTGTTGTTCGTCAGATGCATCCAGTATACGAAACCTCCACCTCCGCAAAACACTCTCGGGGAGAGAGGTACTCCTTCCATAATTGTCCCTGGGAACCCGTGTTGGAAAGACACCATAATTTTTCAAAATACGGGTAATCCAGGAGCTGACAAAAACCTTGTGATGCCCTAGATCGCACTGTTTTTTCAAACACCAAACAACTGCTAATCCAACATTAACCCGGGTACCCGTGATCATACTCCACAGCTAGTATAGGTCCGAAGCATTCACAACCCCTTGAGAATCACCTCTACCAGTGGTTGAACGGGCCAGAATGTAATGAAGTACACGCATGACAGGATCCCTTAAATGGCTTCCTTTAGATTTGGAGGGATCATATCCACCATCTCCCATACTGTTCCACACTCTATACTGTAGTATGCCCCTAGGAAAGGCATTTGGAAGCTGAGAGAATTCAGTGGAGTCGATAAACTCATTGTCATAAATACCTAGGCACTTGATGAAGTCTCTCATTTCAACACGGTGGTAACTCCCTTGGCAATAGAAGGAGACCACGTTATCAAGTTGGGTATGCTGGCCGAAACTAAGCTTGAATGTGGCGACGAAATCATAGCTCAGCGAAGAATACACGTCCTCCTCAATGCTCAGAAGTGCTCTCTAAGCTGGATCGTTCAAGAATTGATCAAATCGTTCCACCAACCCATACCGAGCCAGCACTTCCCAATCGATTACCACATTAGGCATGAATACCTTCCGTTCTCGTACCGTGTCATACTTAACTTCATCCTCCCTCCTCAAGTTAGGAGAATAGCATCTCGAAGTCCTAGAGGAACCCCTAGTTGAACGAGGTTGGGCATTCTTACGCGCCACCGTTTTAGTCCTAGGCATCTTGAATACACCACGCTTAAGAAATCTCTAAAGATTGATGAATGATGTTCTTCACCTAGTGGAAACAATAGAGAGGAAAGAAAAAAAAAAAAACAAAGATGCGGAGAGAAGTAATGTAGGAATGAGGAGAGAAGTGTAATGCAAGGCGTCTTATTTATGAAAATCGCGAACCTTAAGGGCTATTGACGACACGGTCTCAAAACTGGGCGTGTTATAAGCCGTGTCATGTACTGCTCCTATATAAAAGAACTTGGAAAAATCTTACCTTATGGCACGGCTTGTAACTTGGCCATGCTTGTAACCGTTTCATCCCCTGGAATGAAACACCTTTCACAAATGCCCGTACACTTAGGTGTGGCTTAGACCATGTCGTACCCTCTTTGTTAAAATCTTACCTGCGAAACCACTACTCACAAATGTATTGATGATGACAGTAAAAAGGAAAAACTAACCTAGTAGATACATGGGTTGCCTCCCAACTAGCGCTTTTGTTTAACGTCGTTGGCTCGACCTAAGGAATAGAAAAAGGTCAGTTATGGATTCGAATAAGGGTTAGCTCCGCTCTTTCTTCAAAGACCCTCTTATCTCCTAAGTAATGTTTAAGTCTCTGTCCATTGACCTTGAAAATACCCTTTTCAGGGTGTTCTAACTCCACCGTGCCATAAGGGAAAACGTTCTTTACCTGAAAAGGACTTGACCATTTTGATTTGAGTTTCCCAGGAAAAAGTTTTAACCTGGAGTTGAATAGCAATACCATATCTCCTTCCTCAAATTGCTTGTGCTGGCATAACCTTGCGTCATGATATGCTTTGGCTCTCTCCTTGTAGAAACTAGTGTTGTCATAGGCAATAAGTCTTAACTCATCAAGCTCATTAATCTGCCTTTTCCTATGAGCTCTTGACTTGTCGAGATTGAGGTTGATAGTCTTGATTGCCCAGAACGCTCGATGCTGAATCTCAACTGATAAGTGACACACTTTCCCATATACTAACCGGAAAGGAGTTATATCAAGTGGTGTTTTGTAGGCTGTCCTATAAGCCCATAACGCATCGTCTAACCTATCTGCCCAATCTCGCCCATGCTGGAGAGTTGATCTCATTAAGATGTGCTTTAGCTCTCTATTTATCAACTCTACTTACCCACTTGTCTGTGGATGATAAGGAGTGGTGAGACGGTGAGTCACTCCATATCTTTTTAAGACTTTTTCAATCTGAGAGTTGCAAAAATGTGTACCCCGATCACTAATTAGTGCTCGAGGCATCCTAAAACGGCAAAAGAGCTTCTTGAGGAACTTGATAACCACCTTAGCGTCATTTGTTGGTAGAGCTTGTGCTTCAGCCCACTTAGACACATAATCCACTGCTACCAATATATACTTGTTTCCATATGAAGGAGGAAATGGCCCCATAAAATCAATACCCCATATGTCAAACACCTCGCACTCCAAAATATAGTGCTGTGACATTTCATCCCTCCTTGAAATGTTACCATCTCTCTAGCATCGATCGCACTGAGCTACAAAACTTTAGGCATCCTTGAATACTGACGACCAATAAAAACCAGCTTCTAGCACTTTGTGGGCTGTCCTATTGGCACCATGGTGTCCTCCAGTGAGTCCACTATGGCAATGGTTCAAGATCTCTCGTCCTTCCTCATGTGAGACACAACGCCTGATCATTTGGTCTGAGCAATACCTAAACAAGTAGGGGTCTTCCCATTAGTAATACTTTAGGTCAGTAAAGAACTTCTTTTTCTATTGCTTTGACATGTCCTGTGGAAGGACCCTAGCCACTAGATAGTTGGCCATGTCTGCAAACCATGGGGACTCCGAACTGCTAACTTTGTTGACGGAATACTAATTCTCCTCAAGAAATCTATCATTAATATCTTCTTCCTTCAACTGCTCCACACATGGGTTCTCCAATCAAGATAAATGATCCGCTGCGAGGTTTTCTACTCCCTTCTTGTCTCCAATCTCAAGGTTAAATTCTTACAATAGGAGTATCCACCTGATGAGGTGGGGTTTTGCATCCGTCTTGGTCATTAAATATCTCAATGCGGAGTGGTCAGTATACACTATCACCTTAGAAAGAACAAGATAAGATCGGAATTTGTCAAAAGCGAACACTACTTCCAATAACTCCTTCTCAGTAGTGGTATAATTCTCTTGAGCATCGGTTAGAGTTTTGTTGGCATAGTATATCGGTTGGAAATACTTATACTTTCTTTGACCCAGGACAGCTCCTATAGCATAGTCGCTGGCATCGCACATCAGTTCAAATGGTAGGTTCCAATCTGAAGCCACCATGATAGGAGCTTCGGTCAGTTTCTCCTTCAGCACCTCAAAGGCTTAGAGACATTCATCATTGAAATCAAAGGCGATGTTCTTCTCCAGTAACCTGGTGAGAGGACGAGCAATTTTGCAAAATCCTTGATGAATATCTATAGAATCCTAGCATGTCCCAAAAAACTCCGAATAGCTTTAACTGAAGAGGGTGGGGGGAAGTTTGGCTATAGTATCAACCTTGGCGTTGTCTACTTCAATCCCCTGCTGAGATATTTTGTGTCCTAAGACAATACCTTTAGTCACCATGAAGTGACACTTCTCCCAATTCAAAACTAAGTTAGTTTCTTCACAACGTATGAGCACCCTTTCCAAATTCTGTAGGCAAGAATCAAACGAATCCCCAAACACGGAAAAGTCATCCATGAATACTTCCATAATATCTTCAACCAGATCTTCGAAATCGCTAACATGCACCGTTGAAAGGTGGCCGGTGCATTACATAATCCAAAGGGCATCCTCCTGTAAGCAAATGTGCCATAGGGACATGTGAAGGTAGTTTTCTCTTGATCTTTAAGGGCAATCTGAATCTGGTAATATCCCGACATCCCATCTAGAAAACAATAAAACATATGTCCAGCAAGCCTCTCCAACATCTGATCGACAAAAGGTAAAGGAAAATGGTCCTTGTGAGTGGCTTCATTTAATTTGCGATAGTCAATGCAGACTCGCCATCCCGTCACCGTCCTCATTGGTTTGAGCTCATTATTCTCATTTGGGACCATCGTCATCCCCCCCTTCTTTGGCACCACCTGGATGGGGCTTACCCATGAACTATCAGAAATGGGATAAATTAGCCCAGCATCTAACAATTCGATTACCTCTTTCTTAACGACTTCTTTCATGTTTGGATTAAGCCGTCTTTGAGCTTGCACCACTGGTTTGAAATTGTCTTCCATCAGGATTTTGTGTGTGCAAAAAGATGGACTAACCCCTTGGATATCCGTGATTTTCCATGCTAAAGCACACTTATGCTCCTTCAAGATCTTCAAGAGCTTTTCCTTCTGAACAATGGTTAGCCCGGCTGCAATGATGACCGGCAACTGAGAATCCTTCTCTAAGAAAGCATACTCTAGATAGTTACGGAGTTGCTTTAGCTCTAGAATTGGAGGATCTTCAATAGAGGGCTTCAATCTGGTAACATCTCCTGCATCAATATTCTCCCTCTCTGTTTTTATCCCAAGTTCATCCTTGCCATCAAGATGAGTCAACATTTCTTGTATTGCACAATCTTCTGTCTCTTCAATATCGCATACTCTCAAACTTAACTCTAATGGATCCTTGCTTAAGATATCTTCCACAACGGTATCAGTTAAATCAATTGCATAACAAGTATCATAAGAATTTACTGATTTCTTCATCACAGCTGGTATTTGTATCACTAACTCGTCTCCCCCAATGCGCAGCACTAATCGACCCTCAGCCACATCAATGATTGCTCGGGTTGTGGCTAAAAAGGGGATTCCCAAGATCAAAGGAACTTTAGTGTCAACATCCATGTCCAGGATCACAAAATCAACCGGGAAGATGAAAGTTTCTACTTTTACTAATACATCTTCAATAACCCCTCTAGGAAACTTCACTGATCGGTCTGCCAATTGAAGGCTTATTCGTGTGGGTTTTGGCTCCCCTAATCCCAGCTTTTGAAAGAGGGAATATGGCATCAAATTTATGCTAGCCCCCAGATCTACTAATGCTTTTTCTACGGGTAAATTACCAATGAAACATGGTATGGTGAAACTCCCTGGATCTTTCAATTTCTTTGGAAGCTTGTTTAGTAAAATCGCATAACAACTCGCACCAATTGTTGTAGTGGAGATCTCTTCCATCTTCTTCTTATTAGATAGTAAATCTTTCAAGAACTTGGCATACCGGGGCATCTGAGAAAGGGCTTCCACCAGTGGTAAGTTGATATGTAACTGTTTGAACAAATCCAAAAACTTACCGAAATGTTCGCGATCCTTATCGTTCCGCAGCCTAGCAGGATATGGCAATGGGGGTTTATAGGGCTGGACGATAGGTGTCTTCTTAGCTTCCAAGTCTTTTGTTCGTTCCTCTATAATTCTGCCTTTTTCTTCTTTATTAGTGGTCTCGCCTTTATCAACAGTCTCATTCTCCTTCCTACTAACAGGAGTTTCCCCAACCTTATCTGATTTCACTTCCTTTCCACTCCGAAGAATTACTGCCTTCACGTGTTCCCTTGGGTTGGTCTCTGTATTTCCGGGAAGAGACTCTTGCGATCGCTCAGCAAGTGCTTTAGAGATCTGCCCCATCTAGTTTTCCAAGTTGTGGATTGAGGCTTCATGATTTCTTAGAGCTGCCTCTGTGGATTGCTGGCGTTGCTCCGACGCTTGAATAACTTCACAATCATATCCTCAAGGCTAGATTTCTTTTCTTGGAAAGGAGGTGGAGCTGGTCTTTGGAATCCTGGAGCAGGTGCATTACCCCTTTGAGATTGCTGATTATTCCAGGAGAAATTGGGATGATTACGCCACTCTGGATTATATGTGTTGCTATAGGGATTGTTCTATGATCTTGTGGGATTTCCCATATACTCAATACGCTCTGTCACTTTAGACACCGTATTATTGGAATGAGGTTCATGTGAGCAGTATTGGGATGGTTGAGATACAGCCATCCCTTCAACTTTTGAAGCGAGCGCATCTACTTTTGCTGCAATTGTTGTCATCAAATCGACCTCATAAATGCCCGCTGCCCTGTGCTTTTGTCTACCATGGCTCCATTGGTGATTATTTTTTGCCATGTTCTCAAACAAACTCAACGACTCTTCTGGCGTTTTCACATTCAAAGTACCCCCAGCCGCAGCATCAATTGTCTGCCGAGTTGCATAGTCAAGCCCATTATAGAAGGTGGAAACTTGCAGCCAGTTAGGCATTTGGTGATGTGGATACTGCCTAAGAAGATCCTTGAATTTGATCCATGCTTCATGCAGGGGCTCGTGATCTAGTTGGGTGAATGATGTGATATCATTTCTCAACTTGGCAGTTTTCGATGGTGGGAAATAATAATCCAGGAAAGTCTTCGCCATTTGGGTCCAAGTGGTTATGGAATCCCGGTTTAGTGAACTAAACCACTGCCTTGCTTTCCCCCGTAGAGTAAAAGGGAAAAGTCACAATTTCAGTGCTTCCTCAGATACTCCGTTTTGCTTAACAATTGTGCAAATATCCAAGAACATCTGAATGTGCGCATGAGGGTCCTCGTCAGACAAACCGTCAAACTGGCATTGGTTGTGAATCATATGCATTGTAGAGGCCTTGATTTCGAAGTTGTTGGCCTCTATTGCTGGTTGCACAATACACGACCCCGTGCTGCTCAGAGTAGGTCGAGCATATTCAACCATCGTCCTTCGTTCATCTGCCATTGGTCTAGTTTCTGTGTTACCACGGGTGGTATAAGTTTCCTTATCAGCCACCAATGTTGCCTCTTCACTTTCCAAAGGTTCGTCGAGATTCAAATTCCCTTTATCTCCTCAGCACCTCTCAATCGCCTTCTAAAAGTTCGGTCAATCTCAAGATCAAGGTCAAGAAGCTTAGATGAAGAGCTCCTCGTCATAAATTGTGAAAAAAAAACGATGAACTTAGTTTCCTCAACAAATTTGAATGGAGGCACGAATGAAACTAAGAGAAATAATTAAAAGAATTTATAGTTAAAGTAGTAGGCGTCAAGTTTTCCTAATATTACAAGTCCCCGGCAACAGCGCCAAAAACTTGATGTACGATCTGACCGTTCTAACAAGTTGAACCCTATACTCAATCCTAGCTTACGATCAGTTCTCAGGCAAGTATACCTATCAATTAGCAGTATAGCATAGGAGTACAGGTATCGATCCCACGAAGACTTATAAGTACTAGTACTAACGATTATCCTACTATTTAACTTCTCACTATTGATGATCTCAATTATCCTAATTATTACTTAAATATGAAAGAAACGAATAAAATGAACAAAGTAAATATATTCAAACACTCCCTTAATTAATTTGATGATCTAAACATACCCTACCCAAGATCCAACCCTAATTCTCATGCAACTGTTATTCAATTCCAAACTTTCCAATGATTAATACCCAATCTCTGATCTGCGAAGTTTTTTACACTAGATTAGGGTCTTTCTCAAGATCAATAATCTCTAATCCTAATTAAGTCAATTAAGATCTCTCTTTAATTAACATAATTAAGACTGCAATAAAATCCTAGGACTCTCAATTAAACTAGACCACAATAACCTCGTTCAATACAGAAAACCTCCTATAACCTATCTCTAGGATTACAAGGGGTCTTTTTATTCATGCCAGATCTACTCTATTAAATGATTTCTCAATCTTAATAACAGAGATCTAATCCCATCCTAATACTGCGCACATATTAAGATGAACAAACTATGATTACAACATGAATAAACTCAAAGATTAGAATTAATTATTGAACATCAACAATTCTGTTACACGACAATCAGGGGTTTCTCAAGGGACTAGGTATGAAACAATTAGCTACTCATGAATCTAATAAAAAGAACAAAACAGAAAATAATTGAATCCATAAGGAAAATTCAAACACGAAATATCTTAGCTTTAAATCCGAAAACTATTCTGGCAACAACTTCTCTTCTCTAGGGTTTCTCTTGTGCCGCCTCCCTTCCTCTCCTTAGGGTTGTTCTATTTATACTTCCGAAGGAATGGCCGAGCATCTTCAGCTGGAAAGATACAACTGTATCTTTCCTTTTCCAAGTGAATCTCGACAAGTGAATAAGAGTCACCTGACACGCCCAACAACACGGCCAGATTTCAAACCGTGTCTCCCTCTAGTTGATAATACTGTAATTCCTCATTCTTGTTCAGTGTTTGGTTTGGCTAGAAATATGGCTAGATTATAAACTGTGCCAAGTTCTGGAGCTTTCCACGTCTTCGCAGCGTCTGCCGCGGCTTCAAGCACACCCATATCACAAGCCGTGCTTCCTTTCCAAGTGAAAACTTTCATCTTCAAGTGTGCCTACGGTTCATGACACGAGCGTGGCTTTCCCTGTGTTGTCCATAAGTAGCTTTAACTTGATCTTTTAAGCTTCAATCATGCTCCTTTTGTTATCTTTCTCCTTCTCTTTGGTATTATACCCTGAAACTGATATATTTATTTGTTAAGTACCGAATCCGCATTGATTTTATTCAAAGACTACACAAATTTATCATTAACGCCTATGATTTACAAGGGTTAATTTACTCTTATCAAGTACTTTCATTGTTGAGAGGTTGGGGCTCAAGACTACTAAACACCCTAGCCCATATAAATAGCATGGCTAAATGATAGTGGCGAGACTAAGGTGAGTAAGCAAGCCTTAATTGATTTTCGCATCGATAGGTATGAGGATGAGTTATTATGCGATGTAGTGCGATGTAGGCTTGTCATGTCTTGTTGGAGAGGCCATGGCAGTTTGACAAGAAGGTTGTTCATGATGGCTTTTCTAACAAGTATACACTTGTTCACCATGGCAAAAGCTATAATTTTAAACCCTTAACACCTAAATAAGTGTATGAGGATCAGTTGCTGCTACAGTAGTCTTTTGCAAAATATAAGGTGTGTGAAAAATAGAGGGAGATTGAGAGAGCAAAAGACATAGAAAAAGAAAAGGAACACAAAAGTCAATATCAAAAGGACAAAGAGAGGAAGGCTGGAAAGAGTGTGAGAGGCTAAGTTGAGGGGGGATCAACTTGGGTGGTGAGTGAAAAGGAGAGTGTAGCCTTGCAAAAGGAGAGTTATGTGGCAAGAGCAAGTGTAGTGAGGAGAGCGCTAGTGATGAAGCAACCCATGTTGTTGTTGGTTTTTAAAGAAACTTGTTTGAATACTAGCGAACTTCTTAACTCTTTACCTAGTGTGTTGTGTCTATTGTGCAGGATTTTGAAGATGTCTTCCCTGAGGAGATTCTAAAGGGTTACCACCTATTCGTGGTATTGAGCACCAGATTGACCTTATACGCGGAGCATCTATTCCAAACAAGCCAGCTTATAGGAGTAATCCAGAGGAGATAAAGGAACTCCAAAGGCAGGTCAATGACTTAATGGAGAAGGGGTACATGAGAGAAAGCATGAGCCCATGTGCAGTGCCTGTGATTTTGGTGCCTAAGAAGGATGGGTCATGGGGAATGTGTGTTGATTGCTGAGCCATCAACAACATCACGGTAAAGTATCGTCATCCTATTCCTCGCTTAGATGACATGTTAGATGAGTTACATGGGTCTAGTGTCTTTTCCAAAACTGATTTGAAAAGCGGATATCACCAAATTAGAATGAAAGAAGGTGATGAATGGAAAACTGCATTTATGACAAAATATGGATTATATGAGTGGTTAGTAATGCCTTTCGGTTTAACTAACGCACCTAGTGCTTTCATGAGACTTATGAATCATGTTTTGAGGACTTTTATTGGAAAATTTTTGGTCGTCTATTTTGATGATATCCTCATTTACAGTAAGAGTTTGGAAGACCATATAATTCACTTGAGGGCTGTTTTGGAAGTGCTTCGAAAGGAGCAATTATATGCTAACCTCAAAAAGTGCACTTTTTGCACAGACAAACTTGTGTTTCTTGGTTTTATTGTTAGTGCACAAGGAATACAGGTTGATGAAGAGCAGATTCGTGTGATCTAAGAATGGCCTAGTCCAACTAATGTAAGTAATGTTCGGAGTTTCCATGGACTAGCGAGCTTTTACAGGAGGTTTGTGAAGGATTTCAGCACCATTGCAGCTCCACTTACTGATTTAATCAACAAGAACGTGGGGTTCAGTTAGGGAGAGCAACAAGAGAAGGCCTTCAGACGCTTAAAAATAAGTTGACTCATGCGCCACTACTTGCTTTACCTGATTTCTCTAAAACTTTTGAGATTGAGTGTGATGCTTCAGGAATAGGTATTGGAGCAGTTTTCATGCAAGAAAGGAGATCGATTGCGTTCTTTAGTGAGAAGCTAAGTAGGGCAACCTTGAACTACCCTACTTATGACAAGGAGTTATATGCATTGGTTCGAGCTCTAGAGACTTGGCAACACTATCTGTGGCCAAAAGAATTCGTGATCCACACTGATCATGAATCCTTGAAGTACTTGAAGGGACAACATAAGCTGAACAAAAGGCATGCTCGTTGGGTGGAGTTTATGGAAACATTTCCCTATGTCATTCACTATAAGCAAGGTAAAGAAAATGTTGTTGCTGATGCACTTTCTAGAAGGTATGCTCTTATCTCTACTCTTAGTTCTATACTGCTTGGTTTTGAGCATATTAAAGAATCGTATGCTGTTGATCGAGAATTTTGTGAAGAGTATGTTCGCTGTGAGAAGAGTGGTCATGGTAAATTTTATAAGCATGAGGGATTCTTGTTTAAGGAGAATAAACTTTGCATTCCCAATTGTTCTTTGAGAGAGTTATTAGTGAGGGAGTCTCATGGAGGAGGATTAATGGGGCATTTTGGAGTAGCTAAAACTTTAGGGGTTTTACAGGAACACTTCTATTAGCCTCACATGAAACGAGATGTTGAGAGGATTTGTGAGCGATGTGTCAATTGTAAGCAAGCAAAATCTAGGGTCCAACCTCATGGACTTTATACCCCACTTCCAATTCCTCATAAGCCTTGGGTAGATATTTCCATGGATTTTGTGTTAGGATTACCCAGGTCTAGGTATGGTCAAGACTCTATTTTTGTAGTCGTGGATAGGTTTTCTAAGATGGCACATGTCATTCCTTGCCACAAAACAGATGATGCTTACCATATTGCTAATTTGTTCTTTAGGGAAGTTGTGAGATTGCATGGTATGCCTAGAACAATTGTGTCGGATCGAGATGCTAAGCTCTTGAGCTACTTCTAGAAGACCTGTAGGCTAAGTTAGGAACTAAGTTATTGTTCTCTACTACTTGTCATCAACAAACGGATGGTCAAACTGAGGTAGTAAATCGAACTTTGTCTACTTTGTGAAGGGCTGTCATTAAAAAGAACATTAAAAGTTGGGAGGATTGTTTGCCGCATGTTGAATTTGCTTATAATCGCACAATGTATTCTACTACTAAGTTTACTCCTTTTGAAATTGTGTATGGTTTTAATCCACTAACTCCTTTGGATTTATCACCTCTTCCTATTTCTGAGTATGTTAATCTAGATGGTAAGAAGAAAGCAGAATTTGTTAAGAAGCTCCATGAGAAGGCAAGGCTCAACATTGAGCGGAGGATAGAACAGTATGTGAAACAAGCTAACAAGGGTCATCGACAAGCTGTCTTTGAACCAAGAGACTAGGTTTGGGTTCACATGTGCAAAGAACGATTTTCTGTGCAACGTCAATCTAAATTACTTCCTAGAGGCGATGGACCATTTCAAATTCTAGAGCACATCAATGATAATGCCTACAAGTTAGATTTGCCAGGTGAGTATCAAGTAAGTGCTACTTTTAATGTTACTGATCTGAGTCCTTTTGATGTAGGCGATGATTTGAGGACAAATCCTTTTCAAGAGGAAGGGAATGATGAGAGCCATGATGGGAGCCAAGCTAGAAGGTGGAATGTGGATCCTCTTGAAGTGCCACCTGGACTGATCATAAGAACTCGAGCGAAACGATTCAAGGAAGCACTTAATGGGTTGATAAAGGATGTCCAAGAAGCCGGAAAGGATTGGAGCAACCATGAGGATGAACTTGCATTTGTACAAGTCATTCAAGGAGATCAAAGCTATTGACCTTGACAACGCTGGCTTAAACGCTGCCGGCTTTGAACCGGCGTTGCAATTAGAGCACGACATAAGGACTACGTCGGCTACTACGCCGCGGCCTATATACCCGGCGTACATCCTACGCCGGCTACTACATCACCTAATACGCCACCGGTGTACATTGCCTGTTTGTTATTTTTCCGCAACTTTATTATGTTATGTCGTTTTAAGCTTTTGTTTTACGAGTTGTAAACCCTATTAAACGCTGTTAGGGTTGGAAAACATAAGATAGAACATACATACAACATCGAATAACACAATTTGAGAGAATTCCTCTCTTGGTTCTCCAAAGAACTTCTCTTGAACTTATCAGATTTCTTCCATGGCATTCAAACCAGACTTATCAATCGGTCTTTCATCCCGATTGTGGCGTCAACAGAATATACCAAGGTTCTTGCCTCATCTATAGGAAACAGGTCGCGCTTCCACTTGGTTGTTTTGGTATCTTGGGTTGCAATTCCAAACTTATTGGTATAGGGTTTCGTCACACGTAGGCGTGGTTCATATTAAAACCGGTTCAAAAGGGTAAAATTACGTGAACCCTAGTGAAGATGCAATGAGATCCAAATACTCAATGATGCAATTATAACTCCACAAGGATAATTTCTTCCAACATAACACTAATCACATATAAATCCCCGTGAATAATTCACAAGATCAACAAATCTTCAACTCTAAGAACCCCTTTCCACATTTGCTAATCACAGTTCAAGAAGCATACACAAAGGATGAACCGAATTCAAATGCAAAAGTAACTCAATTAAGCACAAAAATTTGAAATGAATAGGAAGAAAATATGACCAAGAACTATCTCAATTCACCCTTAGATATTACACAGTTGAGAAGAAAAGAAATTACAACAAAATGAAATTGATATTACTCACAATTTCAAGTGTTGCACTCGCCACAATTTCAACTCTTGGGATTGAAATTGATAAAAGTCTAATGACAATTAGGAGAACCTTAATCCTCACGCAAAAGTGTATACTTAAATCTGAAAAATGGCCTCCTCAAACCTTACTTTAAGCAAGTATTTATACTTGCTCCCTTTAGGGTTAGAAAATGCACAAAATTACAACTATGCCAGTTTTAGAGTGGTCGGTCCTAAAACTCAATTACAACAAAAAAAAGTGTCCCAAAATGATTACAACATAAACATTCTAAGTAAATAAAAAATATATAAAAATTAGTCTTCAAGATGCTAGCTCTTCTATAAGATTCGTTGGCCAAGCTCATCACCAGTTTAGGTCGGTCCATGGATAACCCACAAGCTGAGTTTTAGTGAGTTTGTCCATCGCCCTGTAAAGCCTGATAAGTGTGCCTGTTGGAATATATAATACATGAATTAGAGAAAAGAGGTTAGTAAACAAATAATTCCAAGGTTGATTTGCTCAAAATGGGCCATCATCGCCAAGATTCGAAATCTTTTAGTTCTAGCCCTAATGATAGGTCTTGTCGGATTTTGATTCTTATAAAAAAGGAACATTCTTTTTAGTCAACTCAGTCAATAGACTGACAATGCTACAAAAATTCCTAACAAAATGCCTATAGAAAGAAGCCAACCCATGGAAACTCCTTACCTCAGTAGCTGATTGTGGTGTCGGCCAATCTATGATAGCCCTAACTTTTTCTTCATCCACCTTTACGCTAGAACTAGTCACAACAAAACCAAGAAATGTTACCACATATTGACATAGAGAACACTTCTTGAGATTTCCGTATAGCTACTATTTCCTCAATATTGAGAAGACTACCTGCAAATGTTCAACATGGTTTTCTAGGTTTCTACTGTAAATTAAAACGTCATCAAAATAAACAACAACAAATTTACCCATAAATTCTTTCATGACATGATTAATTAGCCTCATAAAAGTACTAGGGGCATTGCTTAACCTAAATGGCATGACCATCCACTCATACAAGCCATGTCGTGTTTTAAAAGTGGTCTTTTGCTCATCTCCACCGCTCATATGAATTTGGTGATATCTACTTTTAAGATCCACCTTAAAGAATACTTGTGCACCATGCAGTTCATCTAACAGATCATCAAGTCTAGGAATGGGATACTTGTATTTGATGGTAATTTTATTGATGGCTCTACTATCAATGCACATCCTCCATGTGCCATCCTTCTTAAGAACAAGAATTACAGGAATAGCATAAAGATTAATACTTTCCCTAACAAAACCCCTTTCCAACAATTTATCCACATGCTGCTTTAATTCTTTAGCTTCTTTAAGATTCATGCGATACTCAAGTAGATTTGGCAAGATTAACCTAGGCTCAAAATCAATGGCATGTTCAATGCACCTCATAGGTGGTAATCCCTTAGGTAATTCATCTGGGAATATATCCATGTACTTATCTAGTACCTGGTTCACCACTGAGGTAACTATTCCCATCCATCCACTTCTAATACATATCTCATTTGTAACATATACGCTAGCCTCACTTCCTTTATTGCCTCCTCCTGTTCATGTTATCCCACTAACAAGGTCTTCTTTGTAACAGTCTCATTAATTTGCCTCTATGCTTCTTATACTTCAATAGGTAACATGGGGTTTAATACAATGTGCTTACTCTCCTTCTGGAACACATAGGTGTTCCTAAAACCATCATGCAACACCCTCCTATAATACAACCTGGGTTTGCCAAGCAGTATGTGTGATGTACACATAGGAAGAATATCACAAACAATCTCATCATGGTACTTCTCCCCTATGTTGAATGGAACCTTAGCCCTTTGAGTGACATGTAAACTGCCTTGTTCACTTAACCAGTGCAGTTTATAAGGCATAGGATGTGGGGTAGTGACTAGTGATGTGCCTTTCAAATTCAATTGCATATGCTTCCACAAATGATGTGATTATTAAAATCAAATCAACAATGGCATGATCAATAACTCTCCTTTAATCCCTAATTCATGTAGAACCAAATGGCAAAGCTATTAAATGGTGTTAATGAACAATGCAATTGTATAATAAGCAATGGATAACAATATAAATGAATTAGAATTCCACTCAAATTGACTTGAAACAAATATGAAAATTATGAACCCTAATTCATGTGAAGAACAACAACTAAATAATCAAATTGCACCTAAATATGATGCACTAGAATACAATTTGAAACAACTAGAGAAAGATTGATATTACTCACAATCTGCTCAAGCTAACTCGCCACAATTTCATAAGTGAAATTGATAAGAGAAGTTTGCATGCAAAGACCCTTTCCTCAAGGCAAAAGTGTATATTTTCAAGTGTTCAAAAAGCTCCTTCAAAACCATACTTAGTAAGTATTTATACTTGCTCAAATTAGGGTAAAAATAACACAACAAATTACATATAAGCCACTTAAGTGACCAATCTTAAAATCAACAAATTACAAGTACAAATAAGTCCTTAAATGACTGGTTCTTCACTTCAATATAACACATTGTAGACCAATTCTTCTTTGATTTATGTAGGTCTATGAATAATCCACAAACTAAGCTTTAGCGAATTTATCCATTGTCTCGTAAAAACCAACCAATGTACCTACTGGAATATATAATAAATATATAACAGAAAAGAAGATTGATGTGCTTAAAAAAAGACCAAGCACATGAATTCAACCAATTGAAGAATTCAATTAAAAAATTTCTTAATGGAACATAAATTTAGCGTGATGCTTATAATCACATGAACCCTAATTGGCGTGATCCAAATTGGATGAATTACAATTCTAACACCAATCAAATTACATATAACATGCAACTCCAATCTTATAAAATTGAAGCAATATGAACCCTGATTGCATGAATAATAAATAATGGAAAATAACCTATTATCACTAGATATTATTCCCTAGTAATAACAAGGAAGCAACTTAGAAAATCTTGATACAACTCACAAGATATTCCAAGCCTCACTCGCCACAATTTACTAGAAATTGATAAGAGTGTGTGTATTAGCAAGAGGACTCCTCACTCTCACGGTAACAAGAAGTGTTTATTCAAAGTGTCAAAAGCTCCATACAAACCCTAGTTAACAAGTATTTATACTTGCTCCAATTAGGGTAAAATTTTCAAAAAATTACATATATGTCACTAAGTGGCTAGTTTTACAAACAAATTATAAGTCCTAAAAATGAAAAAAAAATGACCAGTTCAATAATGAAAAATACAAGTGCAAAAGATGGTCTTCAAATGGCCAGTTCTTTAAGTCAATTGAGCAATTTGTAGGCCATTGGATGTGGCTCTAAAAAATGTCCCACAAGTTGATCATTAGTGCATATTATTTGGCCATCCTATAAAAACAATCAATGTACCTGCTATAGTGTAAAACCAAACATTATTAGATAAAAAGTGAACATATGTAGATGTCTTGAATCATACATCCAAATCAAGTTTCCCCACTACTAGAACCATAGGGTAGATTCCCATCATCTCCTTAGGCCTTTGAAAGATTTGCCCTCAAATCTAAGGGGTCATCTCTTAGATTGAAACTCAGTGTCTTTGTGTGCTTATTTGCCTGAATTTTAAAAGAACCAGAGGTAATTCTAATTTGTTCTTGGAAAGTGCACACCTCAGATGGAGACATAAGCATCAAGACTATCTGTAAACCATCCTTTCAAAACATGCAAGTGTTTCTAAACCCGTCATGTAACACCTTTCTATCAAACATCCAGGGCCTACCCAACAATAAATGAAAGGCGCACTTAGGAAGCACATCATAATATTTCTTTCCGACACTGACTGGCACCTTTGCCCTTTATGTAACATGAAAACTACTTTAATCATCTAACCAATGCAATTTGTAAGGGCTAGGATGTGGGCTAGTGGCTAGTTGTAATTTATTTACTAATGTAGAAGATATGACATTAGTGCAACTACCACTATCAATGAATAGCACATAAAGGTGACCTTGAATCTGGTAAGGTGTGTGGAATAGGTTCTCCCTCTGTTTGTCCCTAGCATCTAGAGATATAGTCAAAACCCTGTGCAACACATTAATAGGTAAGTAATGTTCACCCGTTTTATCCTCATGTGTCTCAGTGTTCTGATCATCATAGTATTCTTGCAAAGCTATGGACAAATCTATAGGCTCGACAGCTTCTTCTTCAGTGCCCTTTATGACTGTCATTACTCTCTTATTGGGAGACTGTGCAACCATATGTCTAAATTCCATGCATTTGAAGCATTTAATCTAGTGCATCTTCCGACTAGTCGACCCCGGTACTGTCTGCCTAACATCAAGTTCAACTACCTTTTTTCACTTCTCAGAAATCATTTTCTCTTTATCTGTGCTAGAGGTAACCCTATCTACTGCCTTGACATGCTCACCTACTCCCTTTGGTCCACCCAACTTACCAACAGCCCTTACGGGCTTAGTAGTAGTATTGGGCCTATTACTAGTAGCCCGAAATAGATTAGATCACCTCTGTCTTTCCACTTTCAAGGCTAACTATATAGCCTCATCAAGTGTACTATACCTCTAAAGCTTATCATCCTATCAATCTTTGTTGCTAGTTTAGCAACAATAGTGGTGAGGTCCTGAAGATCTTCCTCCAAAGTTCTCCCACTTATAGTACGATGACCCTGTCTTCCACCAACTTAGCTATTGGCTTCATTGCCAATGCCCCTATTTACACTGTCATTTGGCATGTTTGTAGATGTGATTTGCTGAAGTACAAATAGTTTAAAACAAGTGCAACACTCTCCCTTCACTACACAACACTTCATCCGCCACAACAATTAAATCACTTAAAAAATAAACACAACTCTATTTAACTTCACACACTACATCAACACACACACACTTGTACACCCATAGTGCAACAAACCACCAATGCAACACACTCTTCCCTACACTTTAATTATAGCAACAATTAAACACTTGCAAGTAGTAAGTTATTGAATTCAACTAAGTAAGTGTTTAAGTATCAATACTTAATAACTTTCATACTTAAATGCTTGTTTTGAAATTCAAACTTTACTACTAAACTTCTCTTTTCTAGTCACAACACACATACAATTCTATCTCCACGTGCAATACCTTCCTTACACACAACTCCACAACAATTCACAACACTCTCCACAACATACTCACACCGCTACACACACTACACACACACACGGTGCACTCATTTCAACCCACAACAACACTTCAAGTGCAGCACCTTCCTTGCCTCAACACACATAACACTACACGTTGCAACCCTTCAATTCAATACACACTTACACCACTACACATATACACATAAACACAGCAACAAATTCAAAATTACACCCTTAATGCAACCTTCTCCACAAATGGTAAGAGTCAATTTCAAATTCAAATGAAATGCAATCAATACCACTCAATAACTACTTCAAGCTTAATGGATGTGTTTGAATTCAAATGATTTCCTATTTTCCACACAAATTTAAATCTAGAAATTGTACACTTCCACTTCCGAAATGCATAAGGAAAACACACGGCACACTCCACAACTTCTTCAAATTATGGAATTCAAATTCAAATAACTTCCTTTTCTTCCACACACAAGGAGCTTATGGCAAGATGTTGATCACTAAAGACGAAATATGAAATTCTGCTCCCAATTTCGCAACAAGTATTTCATGACACAATTCACACACAATTACTTCAATTCTTCTTCAAATAACTTCCAGTATGAAATGGAAAAACAAGAACTCTAAATTCCAAAATCAACAATCACAAAATCCCTTCTCAAAACCGTGCTTTGATACCAAATTATGATGTGCATAAAAAAAGACCAACCACACAAATTCAACCAATTGAAGAATTCAATTAAAAAAATTCTCAATGGAACATAAAATTAGCATTATGCATAGAATCACGTGAACCCTAATTGGCGTGATCAAAATTGGATGAATTACAAAAATTCCAACACTAATCAAATTACATATAACATGTAACTCCAATGTTATAAAATTGAAGCAATATGAACCTCAATTGCATGAACAACAAATAATGGAAAACAACCTATTATCACTAGATATTACTCACTAGTAATAACAAGGAAGCAACTTAGAAGATCTTGATACTACTCACAAGATATTTTAAGCCTCACTCACCACAATTTAATAGAAATTGATAAGAGTGTGTGTGTGTTAGCAAGAGGACTCCTCACTCTTACGGCAACAAGAAGTGTTTGTTCAAAATGTCAAAAGCTCCATACAAACCCTAGTTAGTAAGTATTTATACTTTCTCCAATTAGGGTAAAATGTTCAAAAAATTACACATATGCCACTAAGTGGCCAGTTCTACAAACAAATTATAAGTCCCAAAAATGAACAAAAATGATCGGTTCAATAATGACAAATACAAGTGCAAAAGATGGTCTTCAAATGGCTAGTTCTTCAAATCAATTGAGCAATTTGTGGGCCATTGGATGTGACTCCAAAAAATGTCCCGTAAGTTGATCATTAGTGCATATTATTTGGCTATCCTGTACAAACGATCAGTGTACCTGCAATAGTGCAAAACTAAACATTATTAGATAAAAAGTGAACATATGTAGATGTCTTGGATCATACACCCAAATCAAGTTCCCCCACTGTTGGAACCGTAGGGTAGAATCCCATCAAAGATATTAAACAAATATTCTTGGGGTTGGATTATTCAAAGATGACCCTCATCGCTAAATTTTGTAACCTTTTGGCTCCTGCTCTAATGATAGGTCCTGTAGGATTTTGATTCCTATCATCTCCTTGGGCCTCAAGAAGATTTGCCCTCAAATTTGATAGGTCTTCATAAACATCATCGGGTAAATAAAGTGACAGGTTTGTAACATTAAACGTAGCAGAGACACTATATCCTCTTAGCAAGTTATTTGTAAAAATATCACTGTAGTCACCTAGTACCTGAGATACCACAGGGGGTAGTTGCTCTCACCCCTCCATCTCTAGGATATACCTCATCTACAATAAATACAATGGTCTATCATTCACTATGGTCTTCCCTAACTCAAAATGTCCCACCAATAAGGTCTTCTTCTTCCTAGTTTTACTTATATGTCTTTGAACCTCTTGGTCCTCTGAAGGTTTACTCAATTGCCTTTAAACTTTTTAGACCTCTGATAGTTGACTCATCTGCTTTTGAACCTCTTGGTCCTTTGAAGGGTGACTCATTTGCCTCTGAACCTCTTGGTCCTCTGAAAGTTGACTCATTTGCCTATGAACCTCTTGAACCTTTGATGGTGACATTAGGTTCAACACTATACATTTACCCTCCTGCTGGAATGTATAAGTATTTCTATAGCCATCATGCAAAACCCTCTTGTCATACAACCAAGGCCTACCAAGCAATATATGAGATGCACACATGGGAAGGATATCACACACAATCTCATCATGATATTTATCCCCTATACTAAAAGGTACCCTAGCCCTCTTGGTAACATGGAGACTCCCCTACTCATTCAGCCAATGCAATTTATAAGGTTTTAGATGTGGGGTAGTTACAAGTTTTAATTTCGATACTAATGATGTAACCACTGCATTAGTACAACTATAGCCATCAATAATAATGGCACATAAATTACATTATACCATACAAAAAGTGTGAAACAAGTTTTCTCTCTACTCATCATCAATGGTAAGAAATGAAGTCAAAGCTCAGTGCAGTACATTAGTAGATAAATACAAATCACCTCCCTCCTGATTATTGGCCTCATTTACAAATCTCCCATTTACAATAATGCTAGACATGATTGTTGAATTGAGTTGTATAAAGACAATTCAAGGCAAGTGTAGTATATCTCACAATCACCCTTTCACGCCAACAACAATCACTACTCCAAGTCCTTAATCACTTCAAGACACAAAAAACACTCCACTTAAGTTTCATACACCTACGGCACACTTGTAATCACGACAATAATACAAGTAGAAGCAATAATAAACACTTCTCCAAATGGTAAGTTAATGATTCTAATTAGCAAAGTGTGTTTAAAGAATTAATACATAATAACTTTCACACTTAACGTTTGCTTTTGAAATTCAAAACTTAACCACTACACACACTCTTCTAAGCCATACACACTTCACCATGGCACATACACATACATACAACCACGGTGCAGCAACCTTTCACCACAACATAAACACACTATAACACATTGCAACCCTTCACTACACATACTCACTCTTCACTCACGGTGCAGCACACACACACACACACTTTACACTCCACTTCTAATCACGACAACAACACCACAATTGCAACACTTAATGAAGCTTCGCCACAAATGGTAAGAAAAAATTCAAAAATAGTCAAAGTGTATTAAATCAACAATACACAATAACTCTTCAAATTAAAGTTTGTTTTTGAATTCAAATTGTTTCCTAATTGTCCATGAAAAAGAAGGCAAATCTGAAAAGAATTGTACTCCACTTTTGAATTCTTGCAAAGGAAAGTGTATTACAACAATCAACACTACTTAATGTTCAAATTCAAATTCAAATTCAAGCTTCCCTTTCTTCTACTCACAATAAGCACTCACGCAAGATGAAGACAACAAAGTTCAATTTTCGAAATTCCACTTCTACTTATGCAACAA
The DNA here is from genome assembly GCA_037954665.1 of Laguncularia racemosa. Classification (NCBI taxonomy): domain Eukaryota; kingdom Viridiplantae; phylum Streptophyta; class Magnoliopsida; order Myrtales; family Combretaceae; genus Laguncularia; species Laguncularia racemosa. Next base: position 892,419 of record JBBMOL010000225.1, read on the forward strand.
TAAGGTATATCACAATACAATCACAAGTAACGTCTCCAATTCCACTTCAAACAACTTCAATTAAGAAATGCAAATTCAAGAACCTTAATTTCCCAATTGAAATTCACCCAAATCCCTTTCTCCAAAACCTTTGCTCTGATACCAAAAAGTATAATGTGCCTTACAAATTCAATTGCATACACATCTACAAATGGTGTAATCACTAAAATCAAATCAACAATGGCATGATCGACAACTTTGCTTTGATCCCTAATTCATGTGAAACCAAATGGCAATATTACTAAATGGTGTTGGTGAACAATGCAATTGTATAAGAAGCAATGGATAACAATATAAATAAATTCGAATTCCACTCAACTTGACTTGAATCAAAAATGAAAATTATGAACCTTAATTCACATGAAGAACAACAAGTAACCAACCAAATTGCACCTAGATATGATGCATTAGAATACAATTTGAAACAACTAGAGAAAGATTGATGTTACTCATAATCTCCTCAAACTAATCTCGACACAATTTCATAAGTGAAATTGATAAGAGAAGTTTGCATGCAAGGACCCTTTCCTCACAACAAAAGTGTATATTTTTTAAGTGTTCAAAAAGATCCTTCAAAACCCTACTTAGCAAGTATTTATACTTACTCCAATTAAGGTAAAAATAACACAACAAATTACAAATAAGCCACTTAAGTGACCGATTTTAAAATCAACAAATTACAAGTACAAATAAGTCTTCAAATAGCCAATTCTTCACTTCAATATAACACATTGTGGCCCAGTTCTTCTTTGATTTATGTAGGTTCATGAATAACCCACAAACTGAGCTTTAGCGAATTTACCCACCATCCTGTATAAACCAACAAATGTACTGATACAATTTGATATGAAAAATCAAATCTCCAATAACAATCAAATGTTACAAATTTTTAGGATTTTCTGGATTTTAGTATTAATGAATAAAAACAAGGATATGGATAAAATTACCAATCTATAGATGCCAAGATTGATAAAATTAAACTAATTTGTAATCAAATCATAGAATGATTCTATAAATCAATCACTACGGTTAAAGAATTCCAAGAATTCAATAACAATGCTCGCCACAAATTCTATATGAACCAAGAATTTGATAAGAATAACAAGAATAAAGTGAAATCAATTCTCAATATTCAAGAATCTCCAAAGCGGATTCACACACTCAAAAAGTGTTTTTCTTACAACAAAAAAAAAATACATCTGTCTCGAAAAACCCTAAGGATGCCTATTTATATCATCCTAAAAAAATTGTGCAAAGCCATTCAAGGCCAGTGGCCTAAATACTTAGGTCGGCACCAAAGGCCAGCAGCCTTTATTCAAGGCCGACTTAAGGCTGGCCAAACTTCGCCTTGGGTCCTCCCGACGCTTATGTGCTCTTTTTTTAGACCCCGTACTACCACCTAGAGCTCGGATTGACTTTGTCTTCTTTGGTGCTCATATCTTAGCTCTTGGAATCGTATCATTCCCTCCATGTTGAACAAGATTCGATCTCGAATCTGTATCGTCCATCCTGCTAGACAACATAAACAGACTCCTCTTTCCCTTAGGCTTCTTAAGGCAAATTAACCTTGTTTGTTGTACCTCAATTGGACTCATAGGAAGAAGCTTGTATGCCTTGCCCTGTTGCTGAATGGTATACTCATTGGTGTATCCATCATACTTGGCTTTGAGGTCATACTGCCAAGGTCTTCTAAGGATCAAATGTGTAGCTTCCATGGGAACTATATCACAAATAATCTCGTCAGTATAATCTCCAATAAGTAATGGAACACAAACCTGTTTGTGTACATGAACAGCTCCTTGTGGACTCAACCAATGAAGTGCATAAGGTCTTGGATGTTGCTCCACCTGTAAACCCAACTTAGTAACCCAGCTTGCTGAAGCAACATTAGTGCAACTGCCTGTGTCAACCACAATCAAGCAAGTCTTCCCTTGCACCATGCCTTAGATATGAAATAAATTAGCTCTCTGATTAGGAACGGTTTCATCCTGCTTAACCATTAACAAGTCTCCCTGTACTAGATACGCTATAATGTCTTCATCTTCCTCTTCTGTTCTTCTTCCTCACTCTCAACTTTGTCCCCCTTTATGACCATAACCCTTTTATTAGGACATTGAGAAGCAATATGGCCAAGTCCTAAACACTTAAAACATTTGATATCCCTGCTCCTCTTTTGTTGTGTTTGGTCAACAGCCTCACTAGCAACTGCCTTTCCCTTTTCCTTCCTTTCCTTCTCCCTCTCACCATCATCTGACTTATGGTGTTGACATGATTTCTAATCCCGCCTGCGCTGATGCTGCTTAACTGGATTAGCTAATTTAATCACATCCTCAAGAGTCTGATAATGTTGGAGTTCCACTACATTGGCAATGTCCATCTTCATCCCATTGATGAAATGAGCTATGGATTCATCTGATGATTCCCTAATATCACATCTTGCCATTAGTGTCTCAAACTCCTTCACATACTCTTCTATGCTCTTCTTACCTTGCCTCAAGGATTGCAACTCCATCAGCATCTCTTGTTTATAGTAGTCTGGTACAAATCTGCGTCTCATCAACCTTTTCATCAAAGCCCATGAACGCACTTTCTCCTCATCAGCCCTACGTCTCTCAGTTTGTAATTTATCCCACCACAGACTAGCATATTCAGATAATGCTAGAGACGCCATTTTCACCTTCATGCGCTCATCCCACTCATAACGGTACAACACCTTCTCAACCCGTGGCACCCAGTCTAGGAATTCCTCTAGTTTACTACTACCAGTGAAAGGTGGAATTTTCAGCTTAATGTTTTCAATCCCCTTACGCCTGTCATCATTGTTTCCTCTACTACTCCTTTCACTACCAACATTAGATTCACCACTAGAATGTCTCCTCCTAATTCTTGCACCACCATGGCTTCTTCTATCCCTAACCTCCAATCTCTCCATAATCAATCTAAGATTTTCTTAGATTTGATTGAACTCAGCCCTAGTCACAACCTCACCCCCATTATCAGCATCATTCCCATTGTTGTTGTTATGAACACTTCCATGCGACGACATCTCTACCAATCAAAATTTCAGCAAAGATATTCATAAGAACACAATTCTCAACAACAGCCCCAAACACCAATTCACAACAATTCAACACCCAACAATTGAATTCAACAAAGATATTCACAAAACCCTAATTCTCAATAACAACCCAATCACTAATTCAATGCCCAACAATCAAATGCACAACATTACTTATCAAAATAAATTCCCAAATTTTCCAACTAACGACAGTATTGAATTAAAACTACAATTGAGTTGAGATTCAACAGCCTTTCCGATTTAACCCGCTTTCTGATCAAATCTTTCGCTCTGAATCCTTACGAATCCAACCTTTGCTCTAATACCAAATGATACAATTTGATATGAAAAGTCAAATCTCCAATAACAATCAAATGTAACAAATTTTTAAGGTTTTCTGGATTTTTGTACTAACGAATAAAAACAAGGATATGGATAAAATTACCAATCCATAGATGCCAAGATTGATAAAATTAAACTAATTTGCAATCAAATCATAGAATGATAGAGACCACGTTCTATAAATCAATCACTACGGTTAAAGAATTCCAAGAATTCAATAACAATGCTTGCCACAAATTCTATATGAACCAAGAATTTGATAAGAACAATAAGAATAAAGTGAAATCAATTCTCAATATTCAAGAATCTCCAAAGCGGATTCACACAGTTAAAAAGTGTTTTTCTTACAAAAAAAAAAAATACATCTGTCTCGAAAAACCCTAAGGATGCCTATTTATATCATCCTAAAAAATTTGTGCAAAGCCATTCAAGGCCGGCCAAAGGCCGGCACCAAAGGCCAGTGGCCTTCATTTAGGCCGGCACCAAGGCCGGCTTAAGGCTGGCTGAACTTCGCCTTGGGTCCTCCCAACGCTTATGTCCATTTTTTTTAGACCTCGTACTGCCACCTAGAGCTCGGATTAACTTTGTCTTCTTTGGTGCTCGTATCTTAGCTCTTGGAATCATATCATGTACCTATTGGAATGCACAACTAATTTGTAATAGAAAAGAAGATACTAAACAAATATTCTTCAAGTTGGATTGTTCAAAGAGGACCTTCATCGCAAAATTTTGTAACCTTTTGGCTCTTGCTCTGGTAATAGGTCCTATAGGATTTTAATTCCTATCAACTAGTTTTAATTTAATAACTAGTGAAGTAGCCAATACATTAGTACAACTACCTTCATCAATAATAAGAGCACAACGATTACCTTAGTCTTTGTAGGAAATGTGAAATAGGTTCTCTCTATTCATCCTCATTAGCATGAAAGGTAGTCATCACCCTGCACAATACGTTGATGGACAAATACTGATCATTCCCTTTATCCTCATACCTTCGCATTGGCATCACCATAATATTCATCCAATACAACTAACAAATCTGTGAGCTTATGCATCTCTTCTTCTTCATCCTCACTCTCAACCTCCATGGTAGTCATCACTCTTTGGTTTGGACATTAAGCAACCATATGTCTAGAACCTAAACATTTAAAACATTTGACGTAGTGATTCTTTCCTCCTGATGAACTAACTACCACCTGTTTGTTCTCATTCCCAACAACTGCTTTCCCTTTCCCAACAAACTCTTTCTTAGGAGATAAACTAACTTATTAGTCTTCTAAGAAATACAATTCGGTTGCTCTTTCAACGGCAAAAGCTGAATATATCTCAATTGGAAATTATTGTGTGCAAATTCTTTAGATAAAACAACAATTACAAGATTATGGATTAATTTATAAAAATATTCCTATAAGATGTGATGGCAAAAAAAAAAATCTTATGCATCATTCAAGATCAAAACATATAGAAATTCGACATCACTTTATTAGGGATCATGTTGCAAATGGAGAAATTAATACTGAATTCATTTCTACTGAAAATTAGTATTTGGATATTTTTATAAAACCTTTAGATAAAAATAGATTCAAATTTTTGAGAAATGAGATTGGTATGTGTAATTATTTTTAATGTGTTTGTTTTATTATATGTTGTATTCTTTTCATAAAAATAATGGTAAAAATTTTATAATAAATATATATACATTATTTCTAGAAAATATGGAAGCTAACGAATTTATATAGCCATTGAAGCACACTTCCTAATTCTTCCAAATTAGAAACTAATTTAGAAAGTACTCAATATTTCTCACCACTATAAATAGAATTTTTTCAAATTCTAAACATCGTCACATCTAAACTTTTGAAAAGAAACCTCAAACTCTCTTCAATTTCAAATTTCAAAACCCTCGAGTTGCTCTAAGAAGTTCCTCTAAAATGTTGACTAAGGGCATCAAATCTAAGTAAAACAAAGGAATAGTCACCATTAGAGATGAATCAACTGATTCAAAGAAGATGGTATCTATATATGAGAGTGAAGAAACAAGAAGAGATTTCAAGTTAAAGAAATTACATGGCTCGATTAAAGAAATGTTTGATAATGAAGAAAGTAAAAGTGAGGAAGTAGCAAGTGAAATAAAGTCTAGTGGAAATGAAGACTCTATCAATAAAACCGACTTTGAAAAGATTGAAAAAAAGGAACCAAAGGTGGAAACAAAGGGAAGAATGAAGAAGAGGAAATCTTCTATCAAGATAACCTCTGACCACTCTCAACCTAAAAAAATGAAAAGAACTTCAAGCTACCGGAATGTTCTTTTGTAGGTTTTATGTTTTTTAGAAATAATGGTTTTTACTAAGATCATTAGTTGAATAGGATAGGATGTAAAAATATATGTAGTCTAGATGATGGAGTAAATAGTGATGTAGTTAGAGAATTTTATGACAATTTGGAAATGGTGGAAGAGTTAGTTTTAAAATCAAGGATATTAGAAAAAATTATCAAGATTACTAGAAAAGATCTCATAGTGTTTTGAGATGAACAACGAGAAGGATGATAGAAAGTTGATCAACCCTTTTCGAAATGAGATTTTTAAGGAAATAAATGATGGTGTAGGAAACTTCAAAGAAAAGGATATATCTTATACAAATTTTAAGTTGTTAGTAAAGCTTAGCTTAAACTTATGACAGATTTCATACTGCCTAAGAATGTAAGTAAGACGTCAATCTCTAAAGAAGAGGTAATAGTGATCTTAGCAATTAAGAAAATTTTGAAAATTGATATGCCAACTAAAATTTTGAATCATATGTGGAAAACAAAAGGTTGTAGACCATATGGAAATCTTTTAATCAAGATGTTCAAGTTCAAGAAAATTAGTCTACCTAAGGAGACTAAAACACCAATTGAAATAAAAGGGATTGGTGAAATGAACTTGAAACATATGAACATTTTAGTGAAAGAAAAATTTTGGTCAAAAGATGGAGCGTGATATTGACATTAGAAATTCAATAAGGTGAAGTTTGATTGGAAGAAGGTAAAAGCAATTTCTAAAGGGGAGTTTACATTGAATTCAGAAAGTGGTTCAAAGACTTTTGAACAATCTAAAAAAGAGAAAAATGTACCCCATAAGAAGGTAGGGAAGGAAGTGATGAAGGAGAAGAAAAAGAAGAAAGAAAAATATGTTGCTTGAACAGGTGAGAAATCTGAAACAAATGAAAGTAAGATGGTTATTGAAGAAGATGAGTCAAAAAGTGACTTAATAGATATTCCAAGTAGACCACTTGGAGCATCTTCAAAATTGAGCTTCATGTAGACCTTATTAATCTAATGGAGAAGAAGTTCATTGAAATGAAGAAGGATCTTCAAAAATTAGTGCTTGATGTACTAAAAGGTTTTGAAAAACCTCAATCAAAAGATTCTAAGAACAACCCATCATCTATTAGATCATTATTAGAACTAGTCAAATCATTAACTCCAAAATAGGGTCCTGTTGCTTCATGAGCTGCACCAACTTCTCCTGCTACCTCAAATGCTAAAAAGTCAGAAGATTTAACCTTCACTCAAGAAGATCCAAAAGAGTCAGCACCTAGTCTATTGCTTATTTTGTATTATCCCCTAAACTTGAAGAAATTTCAGTCTCAACAACTTGAAGATGATCCTACTTCAAAGAAAACTAGAAGATTTAAAAGATGTACTAGAAAATATGTTAAAAAGACAAAGAAAATTAGTTACAATGTATACTATTCAGAGTATTCTATTATTTGTTTACCATGAAATTTGCTTTAATGACACATCTATTTCATATTCTAGTGTTAGACTCATGATTATCTGTTAGTGTTCTTAATTTTTATATTTTTTTATTCTTTCTTTCTGCTAATAACAAAAAGGGAGAGAATTATATGTGACAAAATTGTGTGAAAAACAAATTTGGAATTATGATATCTGCAAAAAGAAAAAAACTAAAAACATAATATGCGTAGAAAAGGAATGTGTTAAGAAGGAAATAAAATTGTTTTTTTGTTTTTATCAAGGGGTTATGTTATCATCAAAAAGGGGGAGAATGTTAAGTTCTCTTGATGATAATTTTGATGATAACAAAAAGCTAAGAGTTTACTATGTTATTAAGTGTGCATATGAATAATAAACATGAATTTTAAATTAATTTGTTTCAAGCTCTTGAGTTAGAAGGTAACTTAGAAAGTAACTCAAAAAGTAACTTAAAGACTGACTCAAAAATTAGATTTGTTGTATGACTTTTAAGCTTTCAATCAAAAGAAGTGATAAGGTAACTGAAAGAGTAACACAGAAAGTGACTCGTAAGTAGACCTACTACATCAAGAAATGAGCAGCATGTCACAATATAAGTTGATAATTGATTTTTTAGTCAACTTGAAGGCCTAACTCCAAAGTAAATGTATTTTGGTAATGCATTCAAATTGTTTCACATAAGTTAGTTAATATATCATGGGGAGTTATATTTGTAATAATTGTAATTATTACAGTTATTGTTGGTCTTAATCTGATGAACCAGAGTATGAGTGACAAGGAAGTATGTTTTTCAAATTTTAAATCTATGTTTGAGGAGTAGAAATCATTCAAAAAGGATAACAACTGAAATCAATTTCTATCTTCAAGGGATACAAACTGTTTAAACTATCTAAAATCTATGTGAATGACATGGAATCAACTTTTTGAATTTGAAGAAAGTTATGATCTTTAGCTGGATATTCAGAACAAATTCAATGTTCAACTTATTCGTGGTAGTTGTTGTATGGTTGGGAATTTTAAAAAGAAATATATCTTCAGCATCCATGAGAAAAGAAAAAACCAACAACAAGAAAAAGAGAACACAGCACGAGAAGTAGAGAACATAATAGAATTTCAAAAATCATTTACTTGGTTTATTTTTTGTATAGAACTTACGAGGACTATTTTTTTTTTCCTCATCAACTTTGAAATTTGTTGTACAACCTAGATTACAAATAGGCTTTGAGTTCAAAAATAGCTAAGAGTTAGCTAGGAGTCTGATAGAGTGAATTGAGATCACTATTTGTAATTCTTATTTTGTAATTAGATGTAGTGGAACATACTGGTGTGGAATACTAGGACCCTGACTTGGAGTTGGAAGAGAGAGCATATGCTTAAGGCAGAACCTCTATAGATCTTTGCTTTGATTATTCTTACTCAAATCTTTTTTTTTTTTACATTTAATTTTTTAAATTGGGGATTGAAAAATTTAATTTAAACCCCACACTTTAAATACCACCTAAGTGCTATTGCCCTAAAACTTGGGCAGGGCTTTTTTCCCATGTGTATTTGCTATTTAAAAAACACAAAGGGCCCCCTTAACCTCCCTTCATCACAATCAATTAAAAAACCCTATCAACCACTTTTTTTTTAGCAAAAAAAAATTCCATTTTTTTTATTGTAATCATCCCTCTTAAAAATTTAAGATCAAAACTTTAATCCCAAAAATTTAAAACTAAAAACTTTTTCCTATTATATTAGTTTCTCAACAAAGACTAAATTTTGGGCAAACTCTCGATAACTTCCCTAATCTTCAAAATTAATAAAAAATAAAAATTTCAAACTTGCTTTTTTATTTTGATCAAGTCCCCCCCTAGTCTTCAAAAAGGGGAAAATTTAAACACAAGGGGAGTAATCCCTCAATACATGAACCTACAATCACAAGCACATGTTAAAGACATACAAGATTCAATGCATTCATTTGTAGAAAAAAAAAATCAAAAGGTTATTATTTTTTTTGGGGTCCTTTAAACAATACAAGATTTCTAAAAAACTAAACACACTCAACTAATAAAAGTTTTTTTAAAAATTTATCTAAACTTACACTTTTGGGATACTATCATACTGGGCCTAGATACTATGGTGTTGAAAACTCCCAAACCCATGAGTTATCCAAAAATCTATCTTGTTTTTTTCCCTTTGTGCGACCCCCATTTAGGGACAGCATCACATGCGTTTCTTTAAACATACCCCTTAAGGGATCTACCACCACCAGCCCTTTAAGGGGGGGAGTTTTTGAACCAAATAAAACCAATTATTATAAAAGTATTTTAATTTTGGGTTTTGAAAAAACATTACAAAAATTAACTAAAAAATTAAAAGTTTTTGGCATCCCTTGAAGAAAACTTTTCCCGGTTTACAAAAAATTAAAAAAAAATGGGTAACCTTAGAAAAAAACTTGTTTTATACAATGAACAAACTTTATCGTTTTGGTTCCCCCAATTTTGTAATTTCTGGGGTGTTAGTTGATGTTTCCCCCTTCCTTTTTAAATTTTTGTTTAGGGAAAATTTAAAAGGAAAAATGGGAAAAAAGAAAACATTTTGGAAGTATTACAAAAGTAACAGGGCCATAAAATTGTGCTGGGTTTTTAAAACAAAAATGTGTGCATGGCCATGTACCTTTCATGTTCGGGGCCTTTTGCCCGCTCAAGTACACCATCGTATACTTAGTATTGTACTTTAACACAAGTAAGTTAAAGGGTTTTTGCCCCAAACCCCATGCCCCAACATGTTTCCCCATTTCCCCCTTCCATTTTTCACTAGGGAAAAGTACAGGGTCGTGTACTTTTACATTTATAAAACTCTTTAAATTTTTCTATCTAATTTCCCCTTTTCCCCCATTCAAACCCTTTCCCATCATTCTCTTTTAACCTTTAATTCATCTTAAAATTGTAAAAAAATTAAAAAATTTGGGAAACTTAAGAAAAGCAACTTACTTGTTTGGGAATAAATTAATTAACCCCAAGGTTGCCCCAATAAACCCTTACCCCTAAATTAATCCCCAAAATCTTTTTTTAAAAAATTATAACAAAACTTCACCTCAAAGTAAACATTCCTAACACAAGGGGGTTTGTACCTTTAATTTCAAACCCCAAATTTTAAAAACTTACCCATGGTTTTCACTTTTTTAAGTTTTTCAGTAGGGATTTTTTGATTGCCTATTTGATTTTTTTTTCTTTAAAGAAAAATTTCAACTTAGAAAAGAAGAGAATGGGGTTTTGAGGGGGTTTAAAATTGTTTGGGGTTTGAAAAGTTTAAAATCCCTTTGTAAATTAGCAATATTATCTAATTTCTCCATTAAAAATAAATTTTTTTTTTTTTCTTATTTTTTAGTATTTTTTTTTTGTTTTTATGAAGTCATGCATTTTGTTGTGGAAGTTGATGGTCGTTTCCCTTCAATAAGTTGCCCCTTTTTTTTTTTTTTCCCTAAAAGGCCTAATCTTATAAAAAAATTTTCCCCTAATTGTTCAAAATTTTGTTAACCCCAACATCCCCAGGGGCCCCATTTTGATATTTTTCCAACCCCATAAAAAACCCCCTATAAAATTGGATTTGGCTTTTTTGTCCTACTATTGCATCTCCCAAAATGAAATCAACCCCGGGGTTTGTGGAAATTTTCACCTTACAAGAAAAAACCTTTTTAGGAACAAAAATTTTTATCCCAAAAAATTTTGTATTTAAACCCAATTTTTTTTTCTGATAGGCTGGGAATTTATTTAAGCCAATAGCAGCAAGTGCAGGGTTTTATAAAGGTAAAAAAGGGTGGAAAAAACAAGGGGTTTGTCGATTCCCGGGGAAAACCAATAGAGTACTAGACCTAGGGTTTTTTCTTATAAAATTTCAGGGGGTTAAAAAAGGGGTTTTGAAAGGTCTAAGAAAAAAATTTTAATTTAAAAGCAAAAAAGGAGAATTTTAGGAAAAATTCACCCAATTATGAAGGGGAAAATTATTTATTCCCCCAAAGTTTCCCGAAAATTTAAATGCTACCATGTTATATTAACAAAGGGGTTTTTAAAAGGTTATTAAAGGGTGATTTTAGAAAACCCTTTTTTTAGGGAAGTTTAACCTTTAAAATTCAATTATTTCGGTTCCCGTCCCCAAATTTAAAATAAGGAATCAAAATTATTTTCCCATACACCCCCAAATGTTTACAAAAAACTAAGGGGGGGCCAAAAATTAAAATTAAACCCCAATCCTTAGTGATTAATTAACAAGAAAACATTGCTTTGGGCCCCTTTTTTAAAACTCAAATTAAAAAAAATTTATCCCCAACTCCCGTATTGCCCGCGTCTAATTAAAAATTTTCCTAACAAACCTAATAAAACTCCCATATAAAAAAGGTTTTCTAAAAAAATTTTTTAATCAAAGACCAAATTAAAAATTGAAATAAAGGGAAATTTGCAATCAGGGAATTTTTTTCCTAAAATTTCCTAATCATATAACATGGCTCAATTATCCTTTTAAAAATTCTAAAAAGGTTTCACCCAAATTTTTCCCAAGGGAAAAAGACTTAGAAATTTCCCATGGGATAAAGACATGTTTTATGTTTAAGGAGTTTCCGTGCAAAAGAAATCATATTCAATGTTGGATCAAAAAACTTGAATTGCATAAAGAGATAAATTTTCCAAAAATCCCAATTCAAAAATAAAAAAAAACCCTTTAAATTAAAAAAGGAACTCCAAAAACCCCCTTCAAAAGGTTTAATCTCCCCCAAGATCAAAAAGTTTTCCCCAAGTTTTAAATTCTCCACAATTCCCCCTTAAAATAGGTTTAAAACATTTTTAAGATAAAAAAAAATTGACCAAGATCCCCCAAAAATTCTACCTAGGCCCTTTATTAGGGAAAGGGGAAGGCGAGGAGGGAAATTTAAAAAACCCAAAAACCGGCCCAAGGCCGGCACCCTTTCCCATTTAAGCCGGCCAAAAAGGGGCCGGTGGTGTTGGGGCATGGGAAAAGCCGGCCCTAAAGGCCGGTGGTTTTAAATTTTTTCCCTTTTCCTTTCCTTAATCTTTTCATGTTTCCCAATTTGTATGCAATCTCTCCAAATTGATTAAGCTTAAAAATAAAAAGTCCTCCAAATCTGAAATGAAAAAAAATTTTAATGTTAAAGGTTACCTTTTCCCTTGTGATTTCTTTAAATCAAAATGAATATTTGAAAATTGCTTAATAAAATTATGAGTAAATATGCCTTTTTCAATTTCCCCCACTTTAAATTTTTTTTGCTTGTCCTCAAAAAAAAATTAAAACCCAGAAAAAAATCCATCTGGGAAGTACAAAATTTTTCTTTATCATACAAATTTGGGAACATCTTTTTCATCTCAAATTCTGACTCCTATTTTGTGATGCCCCCCCACTAAAAAACCAAAATTGGGGGAATATGTGTTTTAGATTTCTATATAAATTTTTAAAACCAACTAATTTAGAAAAAAAAAATTTTAAATTTCCAAGCTTTTTTAAACCTAAAAATTTTATTTCCAAAAGTATATTTTCGTCCAAAAGGGAAAAAAACCCCCTTTTTAAATTTCCCTGGCAATTGGGAAAAGCATAGGTCTTCCCCATCACTTTTTTTAAAAAGGTAAAATTTAAAATTTAAAAGCTTTAGGGGTTTTTAAAATTTCCTTTTCCTAGATTTTCCCTTTTTATTAAAAGTCCAATGTAATTATTGATGAGCATTCACAAAAAAACCTATTTTTTTTTTTTTTTCTAAAAAAAAGTTCGTGTATTGAACTTTTGTTCCCCCCCCCCCTTATCGTTTATGGGGGTTTCACTATTCGGAAACACTGGGTTCATAAACTCAAGTGACCGGTTTTAAAGGGCCCCCATGGGAATTTCCCCCCTCACTCTAGTTTTAAAAGTTTGGTTTTTTTTTACTTTTAAAACCCCAAATTCCCTGAGTCATTGGAGAAAACCCAAATTTTTTTCATTTAAATGCTAGACAAAAAATTAAGACTTTTTTTAAAAGGGTCAAAAGTGAGGAGTTTCCCTTCCTTTTTAAATTGATGTTGAAAAACTTTAAAAGAAACTTTCAAGAAGATTTACTAGCTAGAAAAGAATCACAACAAGGTGGTAGGCATAATAAGAGATATTATTTTTAATAAATCATAAACAGATGCAAAAGGCTTTTTTTTTTTTTTGGTATAATCTCTAGATTTCATCAAAATTTTTGAAAAAATTAGCCTAAAAATTGTCAGATAACTCAGGGACAAATACAGTTCAAGATAATGGAAGAGTATGATCATCAAAGCACAGAACAAGCAATACTCATCTCAACTTTAATAACCTACATTCCCTTCCCCCACTTAAGAATAGACAATGTCCACACTGTCTCACATTAATGCAAATAATAAAATAGGAAGGAAATAAGACAAAAGGAACTGGTACTCCCCTGGTATAACATGTAGAAGCCATATTTAAATCCCATCAAAGTTGAACTTGGAGAGATTGGTCTTTGTGAACATTCACCTTGCATTTTCCTAAAAACAATTAAAAGAAAACCAACGAAACACAATAAAGTACACGTCAATATAGGCTGCCTCCCATAGAGCGCTTGTTTTATAGTCATCAGCCTGACTATCAGGGTTTGTCATCTCAGCTTAAATCAAGGAGTTTAAACAATTCCTCCAACACCATCGTCTTCAGATTAGGATTCCAAGCTTCCTTCCATGGTATGGTGCCCTTCTTTTCAGCTTCCACCAAGGTTTTGTAGGTGGATATCAACAAACTTACCTGCTAGATGTCTGCCCTTGAACACCCAGGATTTCCCTATGTTCATCCAACTGGCCTTGAATTTGCTGCTGCAATTCTTTGTCATAGGCACTGGATTAATGTGAGGCCATGGATTTCTTGAATTCAGACACTCATAATCAAACAATTGATTAGAAAAGACATTAGGTTCAAGTGTCTACATGGGCATTAGTGTCGGCACTGGTGGCTTCTCATAGTGGTCCGTCTTCTCGAAAGCAACAACATTTTCAGTCTGGGGTACTTGCTCACAGCCTTTGTTTTCTTGCTCATCTCATCCCCCCATCATCTATCTCATTCAAGACAGCTTCAAGAGTGGTTTGCCCTACATCTTCCTCCACATCCTTGTTAGTAATTTCACCCTCAGCAGAAATGTCAGAATACATTGCTTTCTCATTAGACAAAAACATAGTATCATACAAAATCAAATGTTACTTGGTCATCTAGTACTCGAAGGGTGAGCTTACCTTGTCCAACATCAATTAGAGCTTGACCTATGGCTGGGAATGGTCTACCTAGAATGAGTGGAATGTCCTCATCTTCTTCCAATCCAGTATGACAAAGTCACTAGAAATATAAATTTATCGACCTTGACTAAGACATCCTCCACTGTACCCTTGGAAAACCTTGAGCTTTATTAGCTAGTATACAGTGATTGGTCTCCTCTTGCACTTTTGTGGCTTTATTCCAAGCTTGTAAAAACTGAAAGTGGCATTAAATTAATACTTGCACCAGAATCAATCAAAACATTCTCAAAATCAATATTACCAATGGTGCAAGGGATACTAAAACTTCCTTGATCTTTCAGCTTTCTAGGTAGCTGAGCAGATTTCTTCTCTATGACAAAATGAACTCTCACCAAGAAGCATTACTTTTCAACACTCTCCATGGATCTTTTGTTAGAGAGCAGCTCTTTCATGAATTTAGCATAGGATGGAATTTGCTTCAAGGCCTCTAAGAGAGGTATATTGATTTGAAGCCCCTTAAATATGTCACAAAACCTGGCAAACTGGGCTTCTAACTCCCTCTGCTTGAGTCTTCCTGGGAAGGGGATAGGTGGAAATAAGGTTGCAACACTGGTGCTTTGGATGTGAGTTCCTCCTCCTTCTGCTTACCTTTCTCTGGATCTTTCTCTTGAATTTTTACCTGCCTTTCAGCTTTCTTCACCTCCTTACCACTCCTTAGCATGATGGCATTAACATAATGGGTGTTCTCCTCAGTTTTGCTAAGCAAAGACCCTGAGGGTCTAGTACTTAGCTGCTGTGCAATTTGACCGAGCTGACCCTCCAAGTTTCTGATAGAAGCTTGTTGGTTTTGTAGGAGGGTGTCAGTCTTTTGCATGTAGCTCCTCATGAGCTCTTCCATCTAAGTGGGTTTGCTATTGAGAATAGGCATTCTGAGTAGAGTCTTGTTCGGGAAATCCAGGGGGCGAGTTAAGTGCTTGATTCTCATTCCTCCATGAGAAGTTTGGATGATTGTGCCACCCAGGATTGTATGTATTCGAATATGGTCCTTAAGTACCTCTTTGGAGGTTGCCTACAAAGTTTACATTCTCTCCACTAGATGGAGCTGACGACTTTCTAGCCATGCACTCACTAGCTAAGTGAGGTCCTGAGCAAATTTCACAACTAGAAGATGGATTAGGATTAAAAGAATTTAAAGAGGCGAGTCTACTTACCTGAGTGGTGAGGGCAGCTATCTAAGCAATCAACTGAGCCATACTTACATTGTCATTCACTGAAGCCACTCTTGTACCCTTCTCTCATTTGCCAATTGTGTGCACTAGAGGCCATCTCTTCTATCAATGCACTGGCCTCTAAGTAAGTTTTTCCCATTAGTGCACCCCCAGCTGCAGCATCCACAAGAGACCTCAATGTCTCATCCAGACTCAAGTAAAAGATCTCAATAAGGAGATTGTCTGGTAAACCATGATGTGGGCATTTTCTAGTTGCTTCCTTGAATCTTCCCATGCCTCATAAAGTGATTCACCACTAAACTTTGTAAAGTTAGTGATGTCACTTCTTAGTTTGGCGGTCCCTAGCTGGTGGGAAGAATCTCCTCAAGAACTTGGTTGATAGGTCTTCTTAGGTAGTGACAGATCCCTGGGGCAATGAATAAAACCAAGCTCTAGCTTTATCCTTCAATGAGAAAGGGAAAAGTTGTAGTCTTATGGCATAATCAGTGACACCATTCTGCTTAACAGTGTTAGTGTATTGAAGGAACCCAGCAAGACGATCATTAGGGCTCTCATTTGAATACCCTCCAAACTGACTCGATTGCACCATCTAAATGAGTGCCGATTTAAGCTCAAAATTGTTGGCTTGTATAGCTGGCCTAACAATGGGCGGTTCCTGAATCTTAGGAACAAAGAAATCTCTAAGTGCTTGCTGAACACCCTGAATCTGGCGATTATCCTCATTCGCCATCTCTTCTACTTATTCTCTATGCATGTTGTCTCTTCTAATCAGATGTAGAGTACACTCAATCTCAATATCGAATGGTAGGAGATCAGCACTCCTACTCCTACGCATGTAACACCTGCAAAGAGACCAAAAGCCAAGAAAAACGTAAAATTGCACCTAGACTACCAACAGAACTACGAAATCTAATATCTAGTAGTTCCCTGACAACGGCGCCAAAAACTTGATACGCTCAGAATGTATATAAGCGCAATAGCAGCAAGTGCACTGGTGTATCAAGTAATAAAGTGGTGAAAAGTAAGGTTGTCGATCCCTCGAGGAACCAATAGAGTACTAGACCTATGGTAATTCTTATCAATATCTAGGTGATTAAAAAGGGGTTTTGAAATGTCTAAGCTAAAAATTTAACTTAAAGCAAACAAGGAGAATTTTATGAAGAATCTATCAATTATGAACGAGGAAAATTAGAATTCACCCTAGATTCGTTAATCAAACTGCTACCATGTTATATCAACTAGTGGTTATAAGGTTATTCAAGTGAGTTTAGAAAATCCTTTTTAGGGAAGTTAACCATAAATCAATTAGTCGGCTTCCGCGTCTCCAATTAACCAAAGAATCAAAATTATGTTCATACACCTCCCGATGCTACAAACAACTAATGCCCTAAATCAATTAACCCTAATCCCTTAGTGATTAATTAACAAGAAACATTACATTGCACCCTCCATAAACTCTAATTAAACTAATTATCGCAACTCCCGTATTGACAATCAATCTAATTAAGAATTCCTAGCAAATCCTAAGCAACTCCCGTATCGAAAGGATTTCTAACAATTATAATCAAAGGACCAATTATAATTGAAATCAAAGGAATTGCAATCATGAATAATCCTAATAATTCCTAATCATATAACATGGCTACAATTATCCTTTTAACATTCTAGGGTTTCATCAATTTCCAAGGAAAGACTTAGCAATTCATGGAGATAAAGACATGATTATGATTCAATGAGATTCGTGCAAAAGAAATCATATTCAATAGTTGGATCAAATACTTGAATTGCATATAAGAGATAAAGTTCAGAAATCACCAATTCAAAATACAAATAAAACCTTAATAGTAAGGAACTCCACAAATCCTTCACAAAGGATGATAATCTCCGCCAAGATCACAAAGTTTTCTCCAAGATTTGATCTCCACAATTGTCCCTTAAAATAAGGTTAAAACTACTTTAAGAACAAGAAAATTGACCAAAGATCCCCCACAAATCGACCTAGGACCTATATATATGCAAGGGGAGGCGAGGAGATGCAATTAAAACAAGACCGGCTCATGGCCGGCCAAAGGCCGGCAACCTTCATTTAAGCCGGCCATAAAGGCCGGCGGCTTTGATTTTTCCGTTGCCATCCTTCAATCTTTTCATGCTTCAATTTGTATGCAATCTCTCTAAATTGATTAAGCTTTGAACTCAAAGTCCTCTAACATCTGAAATGTAAAAATAAACATGATTAAGTACCATTTCCTTGTGATTTCTCTAAAATCAATAATGAATACTTGCAAATTGCTTAATGAATTATGAGTAAAATATGCCTTTATCACTTTCTCATTAGCACAATATTAGCCAACCTTGTCGAGGGCTCAATTGACTTGATAAAGCCAACATGAAGCAACTTTTTAATCTCTTCATTTATTTGGATCTCAATTTTGTGGTAAAAGGTTCACTATCCTATTTCTCTCGCTTGACCTAATTATAATGTTCAACCTATACACCACTAAACTAAGGTCCATTCCTGGCATTTCATTGTATGTCCATGCAAACACATCTCTACATTACCTTAGTAATTCTATTAGGTGGACCATAATCTCTTGCATGACTCTTGCTAATGAAGATGGGTCACAAAGACTCCCTCAGTTCTACCAAGCTTCATTCTTCAATTTCCTTAACTTAAGGATAGATGATCTTGCATCCTTATAGGGGCAGGTTGGGCTTCTTATATCAGTCTGGGATAAGAAAAAAAAGATAAACAAGCTTCTTTGAATCCATCTTGTTTAGATCCCACAACTTTCATAAGTAACAAACCCTTCGCCCATCAACCTTAACAAAACTTTCCACCTTATTGATTTTTAACCTCCTTTTCTTAACCCATGAGAGTCAAACGTTCTCTTCTTTCTTTGCTACTTCTCTTAGGTTTCTTCCCATGTGGGAACTGGTATGCTACATGGTTTTGCAATAGTTGTCTCCTCCACTTTAGCATACTCATTGATGAATGTAGTCTTAGTAAAGTATTACTTATTGCGCTCGAAAGGATTCTTTGTGATATGACATGGGTACTTTAATCACATGAAGTCATGTAGAGCCTTGGATAGGTCCCAAGTCCATTTTAATGCATCTTACCATGTTTGTAGATAAATTAGTGAAGCTATTAACCACAGTAAATTGTTTCATTAGTCGTCAATTGACAATTTTCACTACTTTGAATGTAGACATTAGCATTATATTTGCTGAAAAGGCATTAAACATGAACATCCGCTTAATTAGGTGACCATTAAGCACACTATCTAGATTTAGAGGATGATTATGGTTAGGATTCTGTGAACACATGTCTGCATTTGTAACAAGTATTGCATTCTCATGTTTGTTTGCCATTCTTCATACAGGTTACACCAAGTTACACTTTCCATATTGTCTTTCAAAGATCTAAATGAGTGTAGTCATGTCTGTGAGCTATACATCTTCATTAAATCCTAGCAAATCAAAGAATTTTCTAAAGTTGGTAGTCATTGTTAGGGCGGGTAGCTATAGGTAGGCATGTGCTTTGGTCATTCTCAATTTAAATCACCTACTATTCATGCACCTTAGTTTACAATACACCTCCTCCTTCAATTTTAAGCTTGTCACTAAGTGCATTAGCAATACCTCACTGATTGTTAGTATAGGAAGTAGATTGTTGTAGACGTCATTATTTTTTATGATAAATTCTCCATTACGAATCCTCTCATTGAAAATCTTCTTTAAGGTTTAACACTCTTTTGTGAGGTGACCCATAGTCCTATGATATCTATAGAATTTAAGATCATTCTTTTTGTTTTGAGTATGCAAATGGTCTAACCTCAGAAGTTTGATGTTTCCATGCCATAGCCATCGATGGAGTATGACATTTACATTTCCTATTGGGCACAAAAATGAAAGAGTTGGAGTAAGACCCCTTGATATGTCATTTCTTAGATTTTGTTATCAACATAAGTTAAGTTAATAAATGTTGCAAATTTCCCAATTCTCCTATTTTCTCCTCATTGCCTTACAACAAAGTTTTTAGTTCATCTTGCAATCTCAATGGGTGTAAAGAAAGAACTTAAGTTGAGATTTCCTAAGTGAATTGCATACTTATTGAACATCCCAAGATATAGATCATCACTAGTTCTTTCTCATCACATGCATCCTAGATATCTAAGGTGTGCTCTCTAAAGTGCTTTATATAATCTATTAGGTCCTCTTTTAGGTTTTGTCCTATCTTTCTTATATCAGTTATTGTAACCCTCTCCTAAGTGGAGAAGAATTTTTTGCACATAGTCCCCATGAATCTATAGACCCTAAAGGGAGATTAACATAACATATATGCCTCCTAAACTCAATGTAATCTGCAAATTGTACTCCTCCAATTCAGAATTACACAATGGAAATCAAAACAACAAGCTACACAACCTCCTTCACACCAAAACTAGTCACGGTAAGAAAAGGCAATTTTTTTTTTTTTTAATTTCACAAAATGTTGAATTAACAAAACTTCTATTCTTCTTCCTTTCCATGAAAATAATTAGTCTCAAGAAGCTACAACAATCCCTCCAATCCAACTTCAACAAGCAACAAATTAGATTCTCAATCAAGACAATTTTGCAACTCAAATCCACAACACACAATTTCGATTCAAAAATGAAGAACCCTAATCACGAAATTAACCAACACTAATCCCTTCTCTCAACTTGTGCTCTGATACCAAAATATGATGTGCCTAATTCCAAGATTAAGCACATGCGAAACCAATTTGAAAGACAATTAAACAATGTCAATCAAACTAGTCTCAATCATATGAGCAATGGCGTCAAATCCTCAAAGTTTATGACCGATTCTTAAATTAAGATGTGAATCAATAATGAATCCAAGTATGATGATGCTCTGATTCCAAAAAGATGATGTGCTCAAATCCAAGATTAAGCACATATAAAAACCAATTTGAAAGACAAACAAACAATGTCAATCAAACTAGTCTCAATCTTATGAACAAAGGTGTCAATTTCCAATTAATGTAACCAATTCTTCAATTAGGATGTAATAAATCTTAGATCCAAATATGATATAGCTCTGATACCAAAAAGATGATGTGCCTAAATCCAAGCTTAAGCACAATCAAAAGAATCAAGGAAAACTCCTCAATTCACACACACAAAAATCGGTTCACTTGACTAGGAAAAATGCGGAAATCCTAAGGCAATGGAATGAAATCCAAAGAGCTCCAATTGCTATTATCAATCCAAAAAAGTAATCTTCATCAAATAATAACAATTATAATTGAAACCCACGTGAATCAAATCAAGAAAACAAATGGGTCAAACCGCAAATTCCAATCCCTTCCTTCAACTATCCAATTCACGTCACAATGAAGAGAATGATATCATATATCAACACAATCAATCCTATAACAAGCTATTGATCACAAATTGAAAATTAAAACAAGTCCAAGAACATCCAAATCAACCTAGATATGACGCACTAGTGATGAAATGGAAAACAACAATAAGGAACCGATATTACTCACGATTTCTCCTTGTTGCACTCGCCACAATTTCAACTTCTTGGGATTGAAATTGATAAGAGAATTTGGAATTAGGAAAACCCTAAGCCCTCTCACGAAATGTGAAGTGTTTGTTCTGCAAAAATAACCTCCTCAAACCCTCTCTTAAGCAAGTATTTACACTTGCTACTCCTAGGGTTAAAAAGTGCTCAAAATTACAAGTTTGCCACTTTTAAGGTGGCTAACCCTAAATGAAAGTTACAAAGAAATAAAAGTGTCCCAAAACCAAAATACAACCAAAATAGTTCAATAAAAGAAGAAATATATAAAATAAATGGTCTTCATGATGCCGGTCTTCTATAGGATCCATCGGCTCGGCTCGGCTCAACTCATCGCCGATTCAGGTCGGTCCATGGATAACCCACAAGCTGAGTCTGAGTGAGTTTGTCCATTGCCCTATAAAATATGATAAGTGTGCCTGTTGGAAAACACAATACAAGAATAATAGAAAAGAGGTTAATAAATAAATAATTCCGAGGTCGATCTGCTCAAAATGGGCTCTCAACGCCAAGATTTGAAATCCTTTAGTTTTTGCACTAATGATAGGTCTTGTCGGATTTTTATTCCTATCATTAGATTTGAGGGCAAATCTTTCAGAAGCCCGAGGAGATGATGAGAAATTTTCCGATACCACCTATACCTTCGAAACTAGATTTGGCTAATGAACCAAATCGCTTATATTTTTACTTCATATCTTTTTATCTAATAAAAATTTGAGAAATAATCTTACAGGTACAATAATAATTCTCCATGGGATGCCAATATGTCCTACATTAGTTGATGGCCACGGGACATCTTCAGATTTACAATCAAAGACCCGCTGCGATTGTTTCCATTTTGAAGCATTGGCTCATGAAGATTTATGATATTTTGTACTTTGTAATTGTTCTATAGACTATTTTATGTTGTATTTTCTTTTGGGACACTTTCATTTTGATTGTAATTTCCATTTAGGACCGGCTACCTTAAAAGTGGCATTTTGTAGACTTTCTAACCCTAAAGGGAGCAAGTATAAATACTTACTTAAGTAGGGTTTTGAGGAGCTTTTGATGAAATTTCATAATACACTTCACGTGTGAGGGTTAGGTCTTTCCTAAATCCAAATTTGCTCTTATCAATTTCAATCCCAATAATTGAAATTGTGGCAAGTGCAACAAAGGGAAATTGTGAGTAATATCAGTTCCTTCCTTATTGTGTTTCTTTTTCTTCACTAGTGAGTCATATCTAGGGTTGATTTGGATGTTTCTTGGTCAGATTTTGATTGCATTTGTAATCAACTATTATGTTATAAGATTGATTGGTTTTAGCATTTGTTATCACCATCAATTTTTTATTCATTTTGTTATGTGAATTGGTCATTGTTGGAAGAAGAGAATCACGGAATTAGATCTTGTTATCTAGGTGTATTTCGTGTGGATTTCACTTGTGATTATTTTTATTTGGAGAAGATTATTATTGTTGGATTGTTAATTGCAATTTTGAACCTCGGATTTCATTAAATCTCCATTAGGGTTCACGCAATTCATGATCTTTTTGAACCAATTTATATTTGTGAGTTGAGGTTGTTTCTTTGATTCATTTTCATGTGCTAGACCTTGGTTTTGAGCACATCATCTTTTGGTATCAGAGCAATCTAATTTGGATACTTAAGGTGGATCACATCCTTGTTGGAAGAATTGGTTATAAACATTGAGATTTGATACCATTGTTCAGGTGATTGAGACTAGTTTGATTGACATTGCTTGTTTGTCTTTCAAATTGGTTTTGTATGTGCTTAATCTTGGTTTTAGGCACATCAACAGAGGTGTCAAGTCAACTAAAATTTGATGTATAGCTGGATGGCTCCCATCCATTGGGTCCGGTTCCTTTGTTGATCTGTGATGTGAAATGCATGATCCTTGCCTATTGAAGTACGTGTGAAAATGAGATGTAGTGGATTGTCATGGGACTTCACTAGGTCCCTATGAATTATTCTTGGTAGCCTTGAATGATAATTGGCTACGATTATATATGTTGATTAGTCACTTCGAATAAATTAATTAAAGAAGTGGACTTGACTAAAACTTGACAAGCATTTCCACGAGACATTGGATGAGATTAAAGGCTATTGATGGGTGTCGAATCCAACAAAAATAAAACCTACTCCTAGACAATTATATGATTTGCATATAGTGATGAGTAGGGTCGAATCCACAGGGATTGGTTAAAGATATTTCTATTCAAAGGGCATAAAGATGAAAAGAAAACGAGGGGGGGTTTGTTTATGAATCAAAATAAAGTCGAAGCAAGATAATAGAATCGTATAGTGATAAAAGCCGAGCCAAAGGAATCAAGATAATTTAATTCAAGGAATTGATCATCGATGCAAATGTTTTCTATTCTTATTCCTAGATAAACCGGTTATGGTTATTAACAAGCTCTAACAACCTATCTCTCCGTACTTCCTCGATAACCAAGAGAAGCTCTTTGATTATTTCTCTTATCGATTAGACAACCCCAGACAAGCGCTTAGGATTTAATCTACCAATAGCATTAAAAACTAGAGAGACCACCAATTCATGCCAGTAGATTATAAGATAACCTATTTAAACAT